>CM042241.1:35951240-36291065 GCA_023566225.1 Romanogobio albipinnatus | reverse complement strand
CACAAACAGACTTTTAAACATCACATCCTCTTCTGCCCTAGGAGAATCCGAACCAGCAAAATATACTCTGCGCAAGCGCTCATAATACTCTCTGGGTGATTCATAGCGGTTTTGCTTGGTCTGTAATGCAGAAAGCCTGGAGACAGATGGGTTTTGATATATTGTGTATTCAGCTCTCAGGGCCCTACACAGTTCATTGTAATTACCAGAAATGGCTGGACTTTGTCTTTCCATGAAACCATGGACAGTTCGCACTGTCGTTTTCCTCAGAATGAGGAGTTTATCTGCCATAGTGGCCTCCGGGATGTATGACAGTGCATAGTTTACATCTTTAAGGTATAACTCTATGTTGCTTCCAGGGGTATCAGGATTAAACACTTCGATGTCACGTGCTAATTCCCTAAGCTGACGCAGCCTACTGTCTCTGGATGGTGCTGTACTAGGGAAGTCAGGGATGGAGCGACTAGTTTTTCCCCATACTGGAGAGTCAGAATTTACTCCGTGAGGATGGCTGGGACTAGCAGTGGGGGTTGGGCCACAGGCTGCAACAGTATCACCATAGGCCTGATAGCGATGTGTCTGTGAGGGGCTATCAAGTAAGGGATCTTTCACTGCTGGGCTGAATGTGCTGAAACGCTCGGCTCTTTTTGTGAAAGTGTGACGCAGCGGCGACAACACTGAGCAATAAAAGGATATAATGCTGCCGGATAGCAGAGTGATAGTGAAGATGGTTCAGGGGGCATGTCCCTATTTATGTCTAACTGCTCCATTCTTTTCCCTATTTCCTCTAGTCTCTGCTCTGCGATATCAGCTTTATCTGCCCACCCTCGGGCCCTGGCAGCAATTCTGTCATGACTGTTCTGGACTTCTAATAATTTATCGTCTGCCCTAGCCAAATCATCTCTGAGTTGAACCTGAACCTGCTTTGAATCATACAGCTGTCGCTTAAACAACTGTGACTCTTCACGGGTTTCGGTATACAGTTTGTGTTCTATCTCTAAGTCCCTTTTCAAACAAGAAATTTCAGACAAGGCTGACTTTAACTCATCCTTGGCCTGTTTCTCACTCATACTCACTACTCTTAATTTGTCTGACTGTGCTGACAAATCACGTTGAGCCTGAGCTCACTCTGTTTGCAGAGCAGGTACAGAGACCGAACTTACACACTCATTCTTGACCTGTTCAAGCTCAGTTTCTAGGTCTAGGTTTTCTTCTTTTAACCTTTTAATTTTCTCTTCTTGGCTGTCTGTAACACACTGCAAGTCTTCTTTGTCTGCAGACAACCTACTAGCTTCCACCTTTAAATGGTCATTTGCATGACGCATATTGGCCAGCTCACTCTTTAGCTCTTGGATCATCATATCCCTATCTCTTATCTGTTCATTAGCAAGGGATACTCTGTCTATTGCTTGGGTTAACTGAGCAGCCCAATTTAGTGCTAAGCTAGAGAGGAGTTTGGTTAGCGAGGCACCTTTTATGGCCTGGCCTGCTGCTTCAGCGGTTAGCTGTGTTGTTTTGAGGCTGATTCCATCATAATCTAAGCCCTTAATCATCTCTATGTAACCTGGATTCACAGCACTGGTAAGGTCTACCACCAGCTGTTCAGGTAGGGTCAATTCTGCCATTTTTGACAGATACTCTACTGCACCTAGCAACAAGCTATTCTCAGTATTTAACACAAAAGTGTTTATAGTTTGAAGTCACAGGGGCACTGTAAGTCACACCCTGACTAGTGACACGGACTCTAGCTCTTGGCTATGAGTGGTCAGAAGGAACTACCCTTATCTGACACTTATCTAAGTTCACACAGAACTCTCAAATTTTGATAGACTTACAAGGTACTTGAGCCCTTTGCTATACTTAGTAGTAGCAACTAGTTATAATTAAAATTCACAACCTCTGCTAACACTGGATGAGGAAACCCTTACCAGATCTATGCCACAATAAAATGGTCCAAAGCTTAAACGACAACTCTTACTGCAAACAATTCAGCTGCAACAAATCCTATTCATAAATGGTACCACAGAGCTGAGTGAAGAAACTATGAATCAGGCTTGGGAGGAACCACCTGCTAGCAAACAGTAACCGACCAAACGGAGAATTTTAGTTTCCTGTTAAAGTAATTTACCTTGCAATCTTTTAGGTGAATTATTTGTGTTGATGATCAAAAGACTCGTTTCAATCTTAGTTAGCCTCACACGGGGCACCAATTATGTAGTGATTATTACTCAATTCACCGATGACGTCAGTGATTTTTAGATCACGTGTCACTTAAGGTGTGGTTATGAGTGTATCAGATGACCCCTCCCCCTTTTTGATACGGGGCACCAGCTAAGAATACTATCTTAACAATATAAGAACACTCCCAAAGGAGTGGTTCAACAATTCAGAATTAATGTAAATTAGAGGGAGTTGGTCAGCTGATTTATCTGAAGGATTTGTGAGTCTGGATAACTAGTAGAGTCTTTGATCATCAACACAATGAAGACACAGTGTAATAAAATGAATGAAGTTTATTAATAGATATGCAAGAGTAAATACTTCAATGATTAATAATGCTAGTAATTAATACACACTTCTAAAGGATAGTAAACTAATAACCAAAAATAAAAGTAATGAGTGAAACAATAAAACTGATAAATGATGTGAACACAGAATGGATAAATGCAATGGCTGTTGAACAGAATGTAGCAATGGAAGATAATCGAATGGGAATGCTTCCTATGGAAACCACCTAATGGTTCTAGCAAATGGTGATAAATAAATGATTATTTATCATTAAACAAATAATAAACCTATTATTTGTAACAAGCTGACCTCCGGTAACTGTTATCTAAGCAGGTTAGAAAAACATATGCTGCATGTATAAACTAATGCCAAGGGTTCTAGACAGAGGTTTGGTAAGTTTATATTTACGTTCCACACAGTCGGGTGATCGGTCCGGCAGTAGAGACGTCTTCCACTGGTTATGCGGGTAGCGTGCATAGATGCGATCCAGTAGTCGTTGCCACGCTGGGCTGAAGGATGCAGAACTTTGGTTGCGCCGAGAGGGTCCTTAGGAAATGGACCAGGCAGCTGGGTCAGTTGAATCTTCACAGGGTCCGTTGCAGGCTGGCGCGTCTCTGAGGAGCCGTGTGGGACAGGCAATGTCTGCCGATTCAGAGGTCCTTGGGGGACTGGGCTGTGCTGCTGGAGGAGTCGAAAGGGTCAGATAAGATCTCTCAGTGAGAGAGCCCTTCTTGCAGCTAGAGTACAGCAGAATGCAATATAAAAGGTTTTGCTCGCAAAAGCTTAACCTCAACCGTCTTGTAGTCTCTTTCCTCGTCAGGTCAGAAACTCAGGACGTGATGTGTCTGTTAGTGTCTCCTTCCCCGTCAGGTTAGAAACGCAGAACAAGGGTGTGTCTACCCGGGGGACATATTTATCCCTTTCTGATGAGGAGGAGATTGAAATCCGGCGCCTTTCCAATCCTGGAGTGCGATTGGCCACTGATGTCCGGAATAAGAAACGGTTGTCATCGTCCGTGCATTTGTTTATCTGTTAATGTATCTGTCCTGTGGACTATTGCATTTACAGTCAATGACCATTAACATAAACACTGCTTTTTGTGAAGATGAAGTGGAAGAGTTGCATTTTATATACATTTAAGGCCTCCAAACATGTGTATGAATGGATTTAGATAGATCTCTGTGGCCTCTCTTTTGCTGCTGCATCCAGGAGGTCCTGAAGGAATTTTTATGGCAGCTCTTGCCTAAACCTTAGGAATGAGTTTGGTGGTTAAAGTCAACTTTTAGAACAATGAGAGTCCTCTCCTTGGTGGTGGTGGGTGCAGAAGGTCCCCCTTCCTGTCCAGTAAGAGGTATCTGGCAGTTGTCTTGGCATCTTATCTGATGTTGTTGAACATTTGATTATGTTCATTCACCAAGGGTCCAATCACAGTGTGGCACATCTTCCTCCACACCGGTAGATAGAGAGGGGCCTTGCCATAAACTGGTCTCTGGAATGCCATCCTAACTGATGTTCACCACACTATTCAATGCACAACGATTTTTGAATGCGTTCAATGCAAAAGCACTTAATCTCTTCAATGCGCAAAGATTTCTTAAAAACACTGCATGCAAAAGCACTAATCTCTTCAATTCCCACCGAGTTCTTTAATGCGTTGCAATGCAAAAGCAATTATCTCTTCAACGCACACCGAGTTATTGACTGCAATGCAATGCAAAATCACTTGTCTCTTCAATGCGCAAATATTTCTTAAAAACACTGCATGCAAAAGCACTAATCTCGTCAATTCCCCCGAGTTCTTGAATGCATTGCAATGCAAAAGCACTTATCTCTTCAACGCACACCGAGTTCCTAAATGCAATGCAATGAAAAATCACTTGTTTCTTCAATCCACAAAAATGTCATAAAAAATATTGCATATAACAGCACAATCTCTTCAATTCACAACGATTTAAGAGATTTGTGCTTTTGCATTGAAATGTATACAAATACATTTCAATGCAAAAGCACAAATCTCTTAAATTCACACGTTCATATATGCATTGTAAAGCAAAAATCATTTGTCTCTTGATGATTGGCACAATGATTTCTTAAAAACACTGCATGCAAAAGCACTAATCTCGTCAATTCCGACCAAATTTTTGAATGCATTGCAATGCAAAAGCACTAATCTCTTTAACGCACACCAAGTTCTTGAATGCAATGCAAAATCACTTGTTTCTTAAATGCACAAGGATTTCTTAAAAACACTGCATGCAAAAGCACTAATCTCGTCAATTCCCACCGAGTTCTTTAATGCAATGCAATGCAAAATCACTTGTCTCTTCAATGCGCAAAGATTTCTTATAAACACTGCATGCAAAAGCACTAATCTCGTCAATTCCCCCCGAGTTCTTGAATGCATTGCAATGCAAAAGCACTTATCTCTTCAATGCACAAGTTCTTATATGCAATGCAACAGCACTTATCTCTTCAGTGCACAACCAGTTTTGTATGCATTGCAATGCAAAAGTACTTATCTCTTCAATGCACACAAAATTCTTGAATGCAATGCAATGAAAAATCACTTGTATCTTCAATGCACGAGTTCTAGAATGCAATGCAAAATAACTTTTCTATTCACCAGCACTTATCTCTTCAATGCACAACTAGTTTTGTATGCATTGCAATGCAAAAGCACTAATCTCTTCAACGCACACCGAGTTCTTGAATGCAATGCAAAATCACTTGTTTGTTCAATGAACAAAGATTTATTTAAAATATTGCATGCAACAGCACAATCTCATTAATTCACAACGAGTTTTGTATGCATTTCAATGCAAAAGCACAAATCTCTTAAATTCACACGTTCTTATATGCATTGTAAAGCAAAAATCATTTGTCTCTTCAAGGCACAATGATCACTTAAAATCATTGCATACAAAAGCACTGATCTCTTCAGTTCACACCGAGTTTTTGAATGCATTGCAATGCAAAAGCACTAATCTCTTCAACGCACACCGAGTTCTTGAATGCAATGCAATGAAAAATCACTTGTTTCTTCAATCCACAAAAATTTCATAAAAATATTGCATATAACAGCACAATCTCTTCAATTCACAACGATTTAAGAGATTTGTGCTTTTGCATTGAAATGTATACAAATACATTTCAATGCAAAAGCACAAATCTCTTAAATTCACACGTTCTTATATGCATTGTAAAGCAAAAATCATTTGTCTCTTGATGATTGGCACAATGATTTCTTAAAAACACTGCATGCAAAAGCACTAATCTCTTCAATTCACACCAAGTTCTTGAATGCAATGCAAAATCACTTTTCTATTCACCAGCACTTTCTCTTCAATGCACAACTAGTTTTGTATGCATTGCAATGCAAAAGTACTTATCTCTTCATGCACATCGATTTTTGTATGTAGTGCAATGCAAAAGTACTTATCTCTTCAATGCACACAAAATTCTTGAATGCAATGCAATGAAAAATCACTTGTATCTTCAATGCACGAGTTCTAGAAAATCACTTGTTTGTTCAATGAACAAAGATTTCTTTAAAATATTGCATGCAACAGCACAATCTCATTACTCAATCACAACGAGTTTTGTATGCATTTCAATGCAAAAGCACAAATCTCTTAAATTCACACGTTCTTATATGCATTGTAAAGCAAAAATCATTTGTCTCTTCAAGGCACAATGATCACTTAAAATCATTGCATACAAAAGCACTGATCTCTTCAGTTCACACCGAGTTTTTGAATGCATTGCAATGCAAAAGCACTAATCTCTTAAATTCACACGTTCTTATATGCATTGTAAAGCAAAAATCATTTGTCTCTTGATGATTGGCACAATGATTTCTTAAAAACACTGCATGCAAAAGCACTAATCTCTTCAATTCACACCAAGTTCTTGAATGCAATGCAAAATCACTTGTTTCTTAAATGCACAAGGATTTCTTAAAAACACTGCATGCAAAAGCAATAATCTCGTAAATTCCCACCGAGTTCTTTAATGCAATGCAAAATCACTTGTCTCTTCAATGCGCAAAGATTTCTTAAAAACACTGCATGCAAAAGCACTAATCTCGTCAATTCCCCCCGAGTTCTTGAATGCATTGCAATGCAAAAGCACTTATCTCTTCAACGCATACCGAGTTCCTAAATGCAATGCAATTCAAAAGCACTTAATCTCTTCAATGCACAAGTTCTTATATGCAATGCAACAGCACTATCTCTTCAATGCACAACCAGTTTTGTATGCATTGCATTGCAAAAGTACTTATCTCTTCAATGCACACAAAATTCTTGAATGCAATGCAATGAAAAATCACTTGTATCTTCAATGCACGAGTTCTAGAAAATCACTTGTTTGTTCAAAGAACAAAGATTTCTTTAAAATATTGCATGCAACAGCACAATCTCATTACTCAATCACAACGAGTTTTGTATGCATTTCAATGCAAAAGCACAAATCTCTTAAATTCACACGTTCTTATATGCATTGTAAAGCAAAAATCATTTGTCTCTTCAAGGCACAATGATCACTTAAAATCATTGCATACAAAAGCATTGATCTCTTCAGTTCACACCGAGTTTTTGAATGCATTGCAATGCAAAAGCACTAATCTCTTAACTTCACACGTTCTTATATGCATTGTAAAGCAAAAATCATTTGTCTCTTGATGATTGGCACAATGATTTCTTAAAAACACTGCATGCAAAAGCACTAATCTCTTCAATTCACACCAAGTTCTTGAATGCAATGCAAAATCACTTGTTTCTTAAATGCACAAGGATTTCTTAAAAACACTGCATGCAAAAGCAATAATCTCGTCAATTCCCACCGAGTTCTTTAATGCAATGCAATGCAAAATCACTTGTCTCTTCAATGCGCAAAGATTTCTTAAAAACACTGCATGCAAAAGCACTAATCTCGTCAATTCCCCCCGAGTTCTTGAATGCATTGCAATGCAAAAGCACTTATCTCTTCAACGCATACCGAGTTCCTAAATGCAATGCAATTCAAAAGCACTTAATCTCTTCAATGCACAAGTTCTTATATGCAATGCAACAGCACTTATCTCTTCAGTGCACAACCAGTTTTGTATGCATTGCAATGCAAAAGTACTTATCTCTTCAATGCACACAAAATTCTTGATTGCAATGCAATGAAAAATCACTTGTATCTTCAATGCACGAGTTCTAGAATGCAATGCAAAATAACTTTTCTATTCACCAGCACTTTCTCTTCAATGCACAACTAGTTTTGTATGCATTGCAATGCAAAAGTACTTATCTCTTCATGCACAACGATTTTTGTATGTAGTGCAATACAAAAGCACTAATCTCTTCAACGCAGACAGAGTTCTTGAATGCAATGCAAAATCACTTGTTTGTTCAATGAACAAAGATTTCTTTAAAATGTTGCATGCAACAGCACAATCTCTTTAATTAACAACGAGTTTTGTATGCATTTCAATGCAAAAGCACAAATCTCTTAAATTCACACGTTCTTATATGCATTGTAAAGCAAAAATCACTTGTCTCTTCAAGGCACAATGATTTCTTAAAATCATTGCATACAAAACACTAATCTCTTCAGTTCACACCGAGTTTTTGAATGCATTGCAATGCAAAATCACTTGTCTCGTCAATGCGCAAAGATTTCTTATAAACACTGCATGCAAAAGCACTAATCTCGTCAATTCCCACCGAGTTCTTTATGCAATGCAAAATCACTTGTCTCTTCAATGCGCAAAGATTTCTTAAAAACACTGCATGCAAAAGCACTAATCTCGTCAATTCCCCCCGAGTTCTTGAATGCATTGCAATGCAAAAGCACTTATCTCTTCAATGCATACCGAGTTCCTAAATGCAATGCAATTCAAAAGCACTTAATCTCTTCAATGCACAAGTTCTTATATGCAATGCAACAGCACTATCTCTTCAATGCACAACCAGTTTTGTATGCATTGCAATGCAAAAGTACTTATCTCTTCAATGCACACAAAATTCTTGAATGCAATGCAATGAAAAATCACTTGTATCTTCAATGCACGAGTTCTAGAATGCAATGCAAAATAACTTTTCTATTCACCAGCACTTATCTCTTCAATGCACAACTAGTTTTGTATGCATTGCAATGCAAAAGCACTAATCTCTTCAACGCACACCGAGTTCTTGAATGCAATGCAAAATCACTTGTTTGTTCAATTAACAAAGATTTATTTAAAATATTGCATGCGACAGCACAATCTCATTACTCAATCACAACGAGTTTTGTATGCATTTCAATGCACAAGCACAAATCTCTTAAATTCACACGTTCTTATATGCATTGTAAAGCAAAAATCATTTGTCTCTTCAAGGCACAATGATTTCTTAAAATCATTGCATGCAAAAGCACTAATCTCTTCAGTTCACACCGAGTTTTTGAATGCATTGCAATGCAAAACACTAATCTCTTCAACGCACACCGAGTTCTTGAATGCAATGCAATGGAACAGCACTTATAGCTTCAATGCACAAGTTTTTTAATGCAATGTCATGCAAACGAACTAATCTATTCAATGCACAACGATTTTTGAATGCGTATAATGCAAAAGCACTTTATCTCTTCAATGCGCAAAGATTTCTTAAAAACACTGCATGCAAAAGCACTTATCTCGTCAATTCCCACCGAGTTCCTAAATGCAATGCAATTCAAAAGCACTTATCTCTTCAATGCACAACTAGTTTTGTATGCGTTGCAATGCAAAAGTACTTATCTCTTCAATGCACAAGTTTTTTAATGCAATGCCATGCAAAAGTACTTATCTCTTCAATGCACACAATTCTTGAATGCAATGCAATGAAAAATCACTTGTTTCTTCAATCCACAAAAATTTCATAAAAATATTGCATGTAACAGCACAATCTCTTCAAATCACAACGATTTAAAAGATTTGTGCTTTTGCATTGAAATGTATACAAATACATTTCAATGCAAAAGCACAAATCTCTTAAATTCACACGTTCTTATATGCATTGTAAAGCAAAAATCATTTGTCTCTTGATGATTGGCACAATGATTTCTTAAAAACACTGCATGCAAAAGCACTAATCTCTTCAATTCACACCAAGTTCTTGAATGCAATGCAAAATCACTTGTATCTTCAATGTACGAGTTCTAGAATGCAATGCAAAATAACTTTTCTATTCACCAGCACTTATCTCTTCAATGTACAACTAGTTTTGTATGCATTGCAATGCAAAAGTACTTATCTCTTCAATGCACACCGAGTTCTTGAATGCAATGCAAAATCACTTGTTTGTTCAATGAACAAAGATTTATTTAAAATATTGCATGCGACAGCACAATCTCTTTAATTCACAACGAGTTTTGTATGCATTTCAATGCAAAAGCACAAACCTCTTAAATTCACACGTTCTTATATGCATTGTAAAGCAAAAATCATTTGTCTCTTCAAGGCACAATGATTTCTTAAAATCATTGCATGCAAAAGCACTAATCTCTTCAGTTCACACCGAGTTTTTGAATGCATTGCAATGCAAAACACTAATCTCTTCAACGCACACCGAGTTCTTGAATGCAATGCAATGGAACAGCACTTATAGCTTCAATGCACAAGTTTTTTAATGCAATGTCATGCAAACGAACTAATCTATTCAATGCACAACGATTTTTGAATGCGTTCAATGCAAAAGCACTTTATCTCTTCAATGCGCAAAGATTTCTTAAAAACACTGCATGCAAAAGCACTTATCTCGTCAATTCCCACCGAGTTCCTAAATGCAATGCAATTCAAAAAGCACTTATCTCTTCAATGCACAACTAGTTTTGTATGCGTTGCAATGCAAAAGTACTAATCTCTTCAATTCACACCGAATTTTTGAATGCATTGCAATGCAAAAGCACTAATCTCTTTAACGCACACCAAGTTCTTGAATGCAATGCAAAATCACACCGAGTTCTTGAATAAAGATTCCTCCCCGTGTGGAAGCCCGCGCTGCAGCTTCTTCCCCCGGGGTTGAGGATCTGATGCTTATTCTCTCCGGTTCCGAGGAGCCGGATGAGTGGTGCATCAGGGCAGGTGGAGAAGCAGGAAGTGTTTCATCGCTTCATCCACTCGCCCAAGAGGAGCTAATTGAGGTTTTTGACTCGTGCGGTGGCCAAATTGAAGATCAATTGGCCACAGGAAGTGCCGGAAATTCAGCCACCTAGTAGGCTGGACGACCGGTTTCTTTCTCGCCGGGGTTTAACTTTCTTCCCGGACCTACACATCGAGGTGTGTAGGTCGTGGAGGAAGCCCTATTCCTCGCGTATTCCTCCAGTATTGGATTATTCCAATGTTCTGGGGGCGCGCGAGGCTGGCTAGGGGACGATGCCTCGGGTGGAAGAGGCTCTCACGAGTTATCTTTTCCCCGATTCTGTGTCGTCCCTTAAAACCCCGGAGCTGCCCACCAAACCCTGTCGGGACACCTCATCGTTGGTGGGCGAAGCTTATATGGCGGCTGGGCGGGCTGGTAGTTCCCTGCACACATTATCTGTCTTGCAGGCCTACCAGGCTGACCTCCTGAAAGAGCTCAATGAGGGCGACGGTCCCTCTTCGGAGGATGTGCTGGAGCTACGGAGGGCGGCAGATTTGTCTCTCCGCATCACCAGGGAGATGGCCCGTGCTATCGGCCAGGCCATGGCCTCCGTGGTGATGGTGGAGAGGCATCTCTGGCTGAATCTATCGGGGATGAGGGAGAAAGATAAGTCCTTCCTCCTAGACTCCCCAATTTCCCCTTCTGGTCTATTTGGTGACGCGGTTGAGACCGTTGTCGCCGGGTACCAGGAGGCAAAGATGCAGTCAGCAGCCTTCCGTCAGTGCCTCCCTCGCCACTCAGAGCCTGGGAAAGCGGCCCCTAGGGGGCAGCCTCAGCCGTCTACCAGCTCCTCGCACCGGCAGGTGCAGAAGAAGAGCGTCGCCTCTAGAGCCCCTCCTCCAGGAGCCTGGCAACAGAGGCGGCGTTCTCACCAGCAGTCCCAGCAGCGGTCTTTCACTCCTGGAGGCGATCTGAGGAACGTACTCCAGGGAGGGAGGCTGCTGGGAAGAAGTCCTAGCTTCGGCTGGACTTCCAAGAGCGGTCCCCCCCGCGGGGGAGCAACCGAGGTTGCTTCCTCTGCGGCGCTCCGGGGAAATCGAGGTAATCCCGCCGTCTATGACGCTTCGGGCCCCATCGATTTCCCGCGAACGCATGCTGCTCCAGCCGCCTCCGGAAGGACTTGCGGCTGGGCAGTGTGGGATAATTATGTTTTATGGGACAATTATGTGTTATCTAAAAAGGTTAACTATGTTTGGTATATTACAATATGTTTGGAATCTTTTAATATGCTTGTGTAACCACTTACAGTAAAGTGTTACTAAAGCCAGTCACCATATGAATTAACTAGGAGGCATGCTCTGATAGCGAATGTATTTGAAACCTTGAACTGGCAATGGCGGAGCGGCTGTGCTTGGTATGTTTTTGTGTGCAGATGCCAAATAGGGGAGGTCGAGAGGAGCAAAGGCGATTGGAAGGTGGTCATCGAACCAGGAGAAAGGCGTCACCAACACAAGAATAAAATTGCATATTTAGCCTTGTGAGACATTACGGACCTCCCGTATGTCAGTATTGATTTGCTGTTCTGTAATCCTGAGCTCAGAAGCTGATCTGATTTTGCTTTATTAAACTTTCAAGTTACTTTTATACTTTTACTGAATCTCTTGCGTCTACTTATTGACAAACCAAAGAACTGGGGAGGAAACGGCAATTTCCAACAATTTGGAGGGGGCACCCGGATTTGTCACGACGCTGAAGTCATCATTGGGGGGCGATCCGCTTTCAACCTCTCTGCAGAGCATCTAAAATAAGGTAAGCAGACACCTTTTTCATAAAAGAGCTGCATAATTGGATATACCAAATTATCAGGTTGAGAGGGGATTGTGTACCAATGTTTATGGTCCTACAAAATCAGATCAGTTGTTAAGGTTAAATAACAAAAAAGATAAAAGTGTCTGAAGTCTAAAGATCTCAGTGTGTGTGATAACGAGTGTGTATAATTCCGTATTTGGGAAGTTCGAGTGCTGCGCACCTTCTCTGGACCGTCACTTAAGTGTGACCTGGTAGGAACGGACGCAGTATTCGGACAGCTCAGAGAGGAAGAGAGATTGATGAGCCCTCTTGAAATGAGAGGGACAGAGTGAATGTAATAAAACCGAGTGATTGAGTGTGTGTGAAGAGATCACAAATAAATGGTATTAGAAGCATTGCTACCAAGACAGAAAACGCGTATCAAGAATGTACCAAAGTGTTGGGTGTGTAGATTGTTAGGATATAGACCGGACTGTGAAAAGTGTGATCCGTTAAAGGAGACACGACCATTACTAACGACATGACGACATACAAGGCGACATGGGAAGCCATGTGCAGCCAGATGTTGTATCAAGCTGAGCCAAAAGATAGGAAGAGGACTAAAAGGGAGTTAGGGCTGGGACTGGTATGTCAAATGAAACAAAACAAGCCATTCTGTCTTATCCAAAACCAACTAAAGTCAAGGACATGTTGTCATTCTTAGGTTTGGTTGGATACAGTAGACAATATGTCCCAGATTACTCAGAACGGACAGGGATTTTGAGAGCATTAGCAAAAGAGGTGGGGCTAAAAAACAGCACAGGGAAGTTGAAATGGACAGAAGAAGCAGAAAACGTGTTCATCTCATTAAAAACAGATTTGGCAGAGGCAGCAACGCTGCAGACCCCAAACCATCAACTACCATTCTACCTAGATGTGAGCACAACCGGTTCCACAGTTAGTGGGGTACTGTATCAAAAACAACACCAACAGAGAAGAGTGTTAAGCTATGTCAGTGCACAACTGGACAAAATAGAACAAAAACAACCCCCGTGCGCCAGATATGCAGCTGGGCTGTCTAAGATGATAGAAAAAACGGAACACATAGTCATGAAACACCCATTGCACATCCTCTCTACACATTCTGTAGTGTCGTTCATTCAGTCATCTGCATTCACTTTTTCAGCACAAAGACAGAGTAAGTTGATAAAAACACTCACGCCCCACACATAGTACACAGCCACCAAGGAGTCAACATGGCCGATTTGGTGGGGGAGGGAGAACCAAACGAATATGCACCAAGATCCCTGAAGGACGAGCAACTCAGGGAGGGGTTGAGTTCAGTACCACTGACAGATCCAGACAATCCTCTACTGTGATGGTTGCTGCTTTAGGACAGATTTGGGAACTCAGTCAGCCAGCTACGCTATAGTCCAGCAAATAGGGTCAGACTATCAAACCATAGAAGCATGCTCCCTTAAAGACCGCCCTTCTGCTCAGCGAGCTGAATTATTAGCACTAATCAGCGCCTTGCACTTGGGCAAAAACAAGAGAGTAAACATATACTCAGATTCGGCATATGCAGTAGGAGCAGCTACCATAGAATTGCCCGGATGGGCGAGGGTGGGATTTGTCTGCTCCACAGGAAAACCTATCAAACATATGCCACAGAAGCAGCTGCCTTGCTTGAAGCCATCATGCAACCTCAAGAGGTGGCTATCATTAAGTGCACTGCACACACGAAAGGAACAAATGACGTATCTAGGGGCAATGATGCAGCAGATCAGGCAGCCAAGCAACAGGCGGGGTACAAACCATTACAGATGATAGTCACAACAACAAGTGAGCTATTATGTATAGGGAAACATTTGTCTAAAGACTACATTGTTAGTGAACAGAAAAAGGCTGCACCAGAAGAACGAACGGTGTGGGTTGAAAAGGGTGCGATTTTTAGGGAAGATACAGGCTTATGGGAAGGCCCAGATGGTAGGCCAGTGTTACCTGCAGGGATAGCCATCACGGTAGTACAAGAGGCTCATTCATTGGCACATAGCAGTGAGAAAGACATGACCAGACGACTCAAACATTGGTGGCATCCGTTTTTGCCCCATATGATTAGTGATGTCATTGCATCATGTCAGGTCTGCACAGCGTTTAATGTCAGACCTGCGTCCAAACCAGGACCAGGCCACTTTCCGTCTGACAAAGGCCCAGGACATACAGTAGTTATCGATTTCACTGACATGATTACCCCAATACACAAAAAACGATACCTCCTGGTCATGGTAGATGAGTACAGTGGCTGGCCTGAAGCCTACCCCTGTGCCAAAGAAGATGCTATGTCCGTAATAAAAGGTTTAGTGAACCAATATGTTCCACGACATGGCTTTCCCCGAACAATTCGGTCCGACAATGGCACCCATTTTAAGAACGAACATTTGGAGCAGGTGGAAAAGGCCCTAGGCCTTAAACACAAATATGGAGCAGTTTACCATCCAGAAAGTCAGGGAAAGGTTGAACGATTGAATCTGACGTTAAAAAACAAACTCGGGAAAATTTGTTCCACCACGAACCTCAACTGGGTTGATGCACTTCCACTCGCGCTCATGTCAGTCAGATGTTCCATAAACAGAACCACTGGGTTCACCCCCTTCGAAATAATGTCAGGGGGACAATTTCCAGGCCCATGGGCAAAGTTTGATACTACGTGGGCCCTGGATGCTCCTGCTCGATATTATGACAAAGTAAGTGCAGTGGTTAACATGTTTTGTCCACAGAAAAGTTGGCCACAGGACAATACCCCGGAGATTGAACCTACTACAACCGAACTGTGGGTGAGGCTGAAACAAATTAAGAGAAAATGGTCACTCCACGATGGAGTGATCCAATGAGAGTCACTGCTAGAACCTCACACTGTGTCCAACTGGCAGGTAAAGGAAAAACATGGTATCATTTGTCTGCTTGCATGTTCTGTCCCCCTCCTGGCAGGTCGCTCGCTGCAACCAGAATTGACCTTGTGGAAGGTCAAAGAGAGGGGAGGAGGTGACGGAGGAAATCCAGGAGGAACAGAGAGACACACAGGACAGCCAAGCAGACACCCGAACAGAAACTGAAACATCGCACACTCAGCTCTACCAGAAAACGCTTGGAGGACACTCTGCCCTCCTATTTAGGAAAGGTGATCTGTTGAATACACCAGCAGATGTACCCATAGCTCATTGCATCAGCGCTGATTACGCCTTAGGAGCAGGAGTTGCAAAACAGATTCGTGAAAAATTTGGTACTGAAGAATTAGACACGACCATAAGCCAGCCAGGACAGTGTGTCAGAACTCAACACGGTACTAAAGTAATATATCATCTAGTAACCAACAGGTGGTGCAGGGACCTGCCCACTTACCAAGACTTAGAGAACAGCCTAGAACAACTAAAACACCAATGCACGATGAATAACGAAAGAGTGATTGCAATTCCAAAAATTGGGTGTGGGCTGGACAAACTACAGTTTGAAAAGGTAGCAGAAATACTAGAGAGGGTGTTTCATGATAAAGAAGTACAGGTGGTGGTAATCTCATGTGGTGGTGACATGTTGGACGGTGGGTGTGTTGATCTGTATAGGAGTAATACTGTGGGGAATAGGGGAACAGCAAAATAGACATAAGAGAGGTAACAGTCTGGTAAAACAAGGAGGAAAAAATGGAGCAAAACTAACTCTAGAGAGGGTGAAGGGAAAGGACGGACTGTGGGAGTTTGACCTCTGCCAAGTGATAGATTGTGGCAAAGATCCAATGAGATGGAGGGGTTAAGGGAGCTCTCTGAAGAAATGAAGGCAAGCTCAGGGACAGATAGTGCGATGACAGTAGTGTATATAAGCTACCTTGTGTCAAGTTGATTGATGGTGACCTTTGACCTACCACGCCCCCTTTGACCTTGACCACCCACATCGTTCCCCCCCCCCACGTTTGACCTTGACCACCCACGTTGCAGTCACCTTTGACCTTGTGTATCCTCCGGGGGGGTGATATGACCTTTGAGGTCTCATATTTGAAATAGCGATGTCAGGGTACGACCTCTAGGTGACCAAAGTGAAGAATGATTGTATTGAACTTTGACACGGCTATTTGAAGGAATGATTTCAGGGGACATCTGCCGGACACGTGAGGGGTTGGTGCATTCCATAGACGGGAACATTTTTTCACAGAGGAGCCGGAAATTGTCATTATGGTACATCACAATATGCACACTCGAAGTATCTTGGTTACACACACACACACACACACACACACACACACACACACACACACACACACACACACACACACACACACACACACACACACACACACACACACACACACACACACACACACACACACACACAAACACATACATTGTAAAATGTGCAATTGGGTTTATAAAAGGAATGTATTTCTATTTAAATGGTCTGAAACAGGTCAGATAAAATATTACATTGTATAATAACAATTATCATACTATAATGTAAATATAAAATTAACTAACATTTTCACGGAGCAGGGAAAAGTAGGGGTTTTACAAAACACCCTTTAAAGAAATATAAAATCACTCTCTGGCTCTCTCTGCCTCTCTCCAAGAATGTCAGCAGCCCCGGTGGGGGTGTGAAATTTAACACACTCACAGAAGTGGCCGGTTGGAATCAGGGGGGACACAATCTTTTCTTTAACTTCTTGTCCCAGAGAAATGGTAGCCATAATAAAATCTTTTAATAAAGTACTATCTTCTCTATCTTCCTACAAGATTGTTGTATCCAACATCTGACACTCTACGATCTTTAATTTCATCATAAACCATCATTTTTTATATATACCTCATTTATACAAATAGACATCCTATGATTTTTAAATCAAACATAAAGGACCGTTTTACTAAACAGAGAATGTTCCATTACCGTATAATGTTTTAGAGCTTATTCCTACAAAGATGTCATTTTTAAATTGCATGATTTTTAAAAAGGACTATTTGTTTTTATGTTAGTGTTGTGTGTATGGCATCGCCTCAAACATTAGCTAGGTGGAAATATATATTACACACAATAATGTGAATACATTGAATGATTAATTTACTGAAACAGAGGTAATCAAATATTATAGTTTTAGGTAGATGAAACTATATATTACATACATTTATAATCATAACCCCTTTTAGTTATAGTTTAGCTAAATATAATAATAAATATGTAAATAATAATAAATAAATATGAAAATACCTCACATTTTTTCAGAGAGATGAAGTAGTTCTTTATAAAATGATAAAAAGCAAATATTTTATCCTGTATCAAACTAAACAACAAGAACAAAGTTAGCAAACGCCTTTCCAGAGCCAATGTTGTTCGTACTCATTTTATTTCAAAGCCTAATCTTAAAAGTTTAAATTAGATTTAAATTAAATATTTAAAGTTTTAATAAAATCGTATCTTCTTAATCTTCCCAGAAGACTGATGTATAAAGATAGCATCTGATGCCCAATGAGTGTTTAAATCCATCATAAACCATAATTTTTTACTAAACAGAGCCCAGTACATAATGTTAAATATTATTTCTATGCCGGTCTTGATTAATAACACTTAACCATGTATGAACCCCATGCAATGAAACATGTTAACAAAGTTTGTCACAAATAAACAGAATTTGTTTCAATAAATTTCATTTGTTTAAAAGATTATTAGTAAAAGAAGTTTAAGACGTATCTTTAAGAAAATCCCCACACATGTCCTCAGCAATCATTAATTATTAGTTCAGGGTAGGGTGATGGGGTGATTTGAAGACCAGCTGGTCCTCTGTGGTCAATGACACAGCAGAAGTAAAGTTTTTCTTGAGTGAATATTTAATTTTACTCGTCTTATGTCTAAGAATGATCTTACTTTAAATATTAACTGGTCATATTTTACACTACTATAATATTTGACATTTTGTGGAAGCCATGATCTAGGATTGCGTGTACAAGTTGTATATGATTTTACTTTTCTTGTGTCTTCCAAACTGGCCTTTGTCATTGCGGAAACATACCCTTTACAGAAAATATACTATCGGTTATCTACTCAAAATACGGTGAATTTTACAAATGTAGCCTTTTGTTGATGAGACAGTTTGTCTGTTGACCAGCATGAACAGACTTTGGAGGGAGTTGATGATTTAGAGAGAGCCCCAACGATTTTGCAGGGTGTTAAAGAGCCTACAATGTTGTTGTTGTTTTTTGTCAACCTGGTGAATTTACACATGCAAGGTCTTCGGAAGTCGTGACCTTCAGGGTCAGTGGGTCTCTTGAGAGTATTTGTTTTACCTTAAAACCAAAGATTTAGCTGTTGGTTTAATATTTTCAAAGTTTCAGGCGTGTTACAATCATGCAGTACAAGGATTCAGATGAACCCAAACAGATTATGTTTCAACATGTGTTATACAATATTTGTACTCTAGTATCACACTTGCTATTTTTAATAGTCTTTATGAGTGCCTAATGCGTTAGAATCCAGATAATAACAAGCTAAGTTGATTCAGCTGTTTATTACCACTGTCTGTATTATTTTGGGCACAAATAAATAGATGTTGATTAAAGCTTATACATCATTGCCCTTTCCCTACAGATAAAATCCAAACATGTTCTTTATAGGAATCATGTGTGCACAAAAACTCTCTGTAAATTCAAGAGGCCTAGAGTAAGAAAACAGTGACATTGTTTAAGAAAAGATGTCATAGTGCATACAGAAAAATCCAATTTATTGTGATAGGTATTTTTCCCCTGCCATAGTCTTAGTCATATTATCAGGATCACTGATCGAATTTTATTTGTCGGTCTGTATATGGTTTTAGGTGAAGATTCCGATCTTGTTGTTGTCAGTGTAAGTTCGTGCAAATCATCACTTGTGTTGATTTTTAAGCATATTTTTAATTGTATGACTAAACTTTTTTTGTTTTCTTTTGACAAACCTACATTTCAAACGATTTACCTCCTGTGTTTCACAACCACAGGGAAAACAATAATACGTTTTGTAATACTCATTAAACCTATTAAACAAATTTTTCTCACCTAGAACACAAAACTTGTACTGTTTTACACATTTTGACTATTTAACTATTTTTGTAGGTATCGTGTCATTTTAGAGGATTTACTAAAAGATTAAATGCACCAGAATCACAATGTTTGTAATTGATGTTTTTTACTACTCCACTAGATCATATTTAGTCAGATTTCAGATGACGATTTTTTCCAAGCATAATCTTTATACAACAATTATCCGTTCACAATTTAATACGAATGTGTACGGCGGGTAAGAAAAGAGACATTTAGCTATAATTAAAACATAAAACAGAAATCATCTCTTCTGCTCTATTGTAAAAGTTTGCAAAGTTGATTTGTCCCCGCCAGTAGATGACAGTTTTACATTTTGTTTCCTTGTACAGTTTTTAGATGTCGACTACTCTTTGAGCACGGTCAAACAAAATACAACATAAGAAAATTAAACTATGATGTTCTTTCAGATCGTCTTTCTGCTCTATCTAGGAAGTGGTCACAAGCCAAGACACATTTCTGTTACATTTACAACTATTGCGCTTAAAACACACCCGTCTATTACAGTTAGTTACAACATTTTACATTTGAGAACGATGTGGTACCACTTTTTTTTTTTATAATATGCGAACTTCAATAAAAAGTAACCTTGATAAGTAGTCATTCTAAGTAAAAAGTTAGATGATTCAGGCTGTTTTATTTTCCCCACGCTCCAATATTATCTTTTAGGCATCTGCCTTTTAAGGTTTGATCCATGAAACGGGAACAAAAACAACATTACAATGTGTCGTCATGGTTGTCTCAATACTTATTCAATAACCGGTAGAATTGTTTAACATCTCTTAATTTTTTACAATTTTAAATATATGTTCAACTTAAATATTAGTTTTTAGTCATTTACAAAGGTGTCATGCATGATATCTTATATATAATATTGGTACATGGTCTGGGTTGTTGGTACCTGTGGGCGGTAAAACTTAGCAGTAAATGAGAGACGTTATTAGGTTGTTACTCAAGCGGTCCTCTGTGACGTCTTTTAATAAAACATTTCAGCGTCATCAAGGCAAACTCATTAACGGTATGCAGTGAAATAAATATAAACGTACAAAATTGTATGGTAATGAATAGGCAAGAATGAATATCTTGACGTTATCAACATTTAGGGGTGCTGTACTCTTCCTCATGCGCTTATTATTTTTGGCTTAAAAAGTTGTATTTGATTTTGTTCAAGTTTTTTTCTGAAACAGTGTTTTACCACTATAAACATCACCATTCTTCTTTGTCTGTAATTGTAATTATGTGCATGTTTGTTATCCCCTTTCCACTAAAACTACGTTTCCAACATTTAGCTGTAATGTTACCGACCAATTGATGTTCTACACATCTCTTGGTTCGTATACAGCATTTGGTTGATTTAATAAGATGATGCATTAAACCAACGTATTCATCATTTACATAGTATTTATACTACCATAAATATATGTTTGGGTGTATAGAATGGTCAGACACAATCATGACATCAAGTTAAGTGATTCAGCATTTTATTTCAACAGTGTATTGTTGAATATACGAAGTATTGAAGAAAATGATAGAATGGTATTACATACATAAAGTAAAACATTAATAATGACATTACAGATGATCTAGCCAGAAAAGAAAATCTCTGCAGACTATCATGTTTTTCTCTAGTATGTAGTTGACCAGCGTTTCAACCATTTCACTAATGTCAGTTTTCTCATTTTTTGACACCAGTGATACACATAGATCTGATACATATGTACACATACAGAGTACTTCGGTAACTCCTAACTCAGCACTACAATCGGCCATCACATCCAAAACCTTTCTGAGGATTACACAGATAGGTTCTTTGCTCTTAAACAAGCTTGTCACATCAGGTAATGAATTTGTCAGGTCTCTTATGCCGTCCATTTCATTTTTGAGATTTGTTACACGTTTGGTACCCCCCGCACAATCATTATTTGAACCACATGCATCGTCGATGATTTTACGCATCAAGCCAACCATCTGACCTCTAAAATGATCTTTAAACATGCCGTCTAACATGGCTTTAACATGGCACTCCTTCCCCACGGTGCATTTGCACGCCGGAGGGTACTTGTGCACAGCATCGCCAGAGCTCATCGGGCAGTTGTTCTCCATCAGCTTTTGCGCCATTCCAGAAATCCGCACCGTTGAAGACGTCTTCTTCAGAACTGTATACGGTGCAGTCAATGCTGAAAGATTCTAATAGTTCCTGGAATCTCTGGTGAATCCTTTGTCCACAATTGTCCAGGCCTTGTGGGTTAACGTTCTGAAGTTTGGGTTTTTGGGTCTGATCCCTCAAAATGTGGGTAAAAGAAGCGAGCTATTTGGCAGGCTCAGACAAACAGGAATGTTGACTTTGGAGGTCAATATAACAGCCAGACAATCTTCCTTCAACTTCTGACGTTGCAGTACCACAGAAATCTGTGCTGATGTAGTCGTCAAACCTAGGCTAGTAGCTAGATCCCTTTCGGTTAGGAACCCAGATTGCTTGCGATAACTGAGCACTGTGTGTAGAGTTTATCAGGACTGCCGTTTTGGGAGCACAGTAATCTGACTCTACAGGTTAGAGAAGGGTTTGCTAATATACTCACCTGATAAGAACACACCACCTCGATGGGTGGTCCCTACAGCACACCGGGGGGTTATGCTCCTGCATGCCCATGATGAACCTTGTGGAGGCCATAGGGGGGTGAAAGCCACATATGAGACCCTTCGTCAGTTAGCCTACTGGCCACAGATGAAACAGGACATTGCAGCCTATGTCCAGGGTTGTCTAGTTTGTTGTCAGTTTCAGCCATCTAACCCCCCTCACAGAGCTCCTCTTCAAAAGGCAGGAATAACATTTCCCTGGTCTAACATTCAGATGGATTGGATTGGTCCGGTAATTAAGTCCTCCAGAGGTAACAAATACCTTCTTAATGTGACATGTGCATTCACCAAGTGTGCATTCCAGCCCGAAATGACACAGCAGAGACCACGGCTATCTTGCTGATTAATCATGTGTTTAGCCGGTGGGGGCTACCCCTGTTGATTACCCGTTGATTACAGTTGTTTGGGGGCAACTAGCAAGCCAACATTTTTGTTTCTTCTCTACCATGGGAATTATGCAAGGTTTCTCTTGTAACAGTTGATACAGTTCCTGACTTATCGCTGACTTCTCTGACCACAGCATCCTCAACCAGAACATCATTAACATGTATGCCCCCCACCACTTGTGGATTATATACCGGGGTGTTAGGAAGTTCCAGGGCACACAAGAATGCATTTTTCTTTTCTAACAGCTCTAGGGGTATCCTGTTCTCATGAGCTGTGTCTGCTGACTGGGCGTTGATGATTTGCATTTCCCTCACAGCAGGAGCATCTTCACTAAGGTGAATATTTTTCAGTGTCAGCTGACTAGAGTCAGATGTCCCCTCTACCTCCACTGCCTTGCATATCTTCTGACTAGAGCTAGTCTCTTCAATGGGCCGTGGGACTCTGACTTGTGCCCACAATTGACAGCTGTGATAGTCAATTAATGGTGATAGCCTATTCAACAAATCCTGGCCAATAAGAAGCTGCTCTGTGTCAAAGCCGACAACGTAGAGAGGGTGAACTATCTTCATCTCACCAAAGGTTAACTCCACCCACACCCGCTGGTTAACAGGGGCCTGATCCTGTGTGTAGCTAGTTATCTTGATCTGACAACTCTCTACCTTAAGCCACTTACCTAGTGAGTTGGTTACTTGGGTGAGTTTTTTAAATAACCCAGGTGACAGCAAAGAAATTTCTGAGCCAGTGTCTAGCAGGGCATCACATGTTAATGCACCTTCAATGTACACAGAAATATAAATTCTTCTGGCCCTGCCTTTCTGTGTCAGGTCACCAAGGAACTGACAGAGACTGGGGTTAGGTCTGCTGATATCTGATTGGTTAGGCCTCACTATCTGTTGCATGGTTCCCCCTTCCCTTGGCTCTTCCCCCCACCCTATGAAGTACACTTTAGGTGGGGGAGGGGAGGGGTCCCGGCCTAGTCATTGCTTGGAAGGAGGGTCCTTTTCTTTCTGGGATGTGTGCTCCTCTGACTTAAGGTCTTTGAGGGCTTTAGCAAGTATTTTCTGAATTTGCTTCGTTATCACAATCCCTTTCTTCAGTACCTTTGAACTCCTTTTTCTTCTGACTGCCCTGTTTGTGACTGTCCCTTGATTTATCTCTGAACCTTCTGTACCTTTCTTCCCTGTGTGTATGTCTGCCACCCTTGTACCCTCCATTGCCTGAGGATTTATGGCCCTGAGTGTCCTGTTGGAACTCACCAGACTTTGGCCGGTAGGGGCAACCAGAACGGGCTGGTCCACTTTGGGGAAGCTCGGAACCTTCTAGTTCAAGAGGGGTCTCCCTGTCATGTCGGAGTTCAAATACTCAAATTACTCACAAACAGACTTTTAAACATCACATCCTCTTCTGCCCTAGGAGAATCCGAACCAGCAAAATATACTCTGCGCAAGCGCTCATAATACTCTCTGGGTGATTCATAGCGGTTTTGCTTGGTCTGTAATGCAGAAAGCCTGGAGACAGATGGGTTTTGATATATTGTGTATTCAGCTCTCAGGGCCCTACACAGTTCATTGTAATTACCAGAAATGGCTGGACTTTGTCTTTCCATGAAACCATGGACAGTTCGCACTGTCGTTTTCCTCAGAATGAGGAGTTTATCTGCCATAGTGGCCTCCGGGATGTATGACAGTGCATAGTTTACATCTTTAAGGTATAACTCTATGTTGCTTCCAGGGGTATCAGGATTAAACACTTCGATGTCACGTGCTAATTCCCTAAGCTGACGCAGCCTACTGTCTCTGGATGGTGCTGTACTAGGGAAGTCAGGGATGGAGCGACTAGTTTTTCCCCATACTGGAGAGTCAGAATTTACTCCGTGAGGATGGCTGGGACTAGCAGTGGGGGTTGGGCCACAGGCTGCAACAGTATCACCATAGGCCTGATAGCGATGTGTCTGTGAGGGGCTATCAAGTAAGGGATCTTTCACTGCTGGGCTGAATGTGCTGAAACGCACACTTGATGGTTCAGGGGGCATGTCCCTATTTATGTCTAACTGCTCCATTCTTTTCCCTATTTCCTCTAGTCTCTGCTCTGCGATATCAGCTTTATCTGCCCACCCTCGGGCCCTGGCAGCAATTCTGTCATGACTGTTCTGGACTTCTAATAATTTATCGTCTGCCCTAGCCAAATCATCTCTGAGTTGAACCTGAACCTGCTTTGAATCATACAGCTGTCGCTTAAACAACTGTGACTCTTCACGGGTTTCGGTATACAGTTTGTGTTCTATCTCTAAGTCCCTTTTCAAACAAGAAATTTCAGACAAGGCTGACTTTAACTCATCCTTGGCCTGTTTCTCACTCATACTCACTACTCTTAATTTGTCTGACTGTGCTGACAAATCACGTTGAGCCTGAGCTCACTCTGTTTGCAGAGCAGATACAGAGACCGAACTTACACACTCATTCTTGACCTGTTCAAGCTCAGTTTCTAGGTCTAGGTTTTCTTCTTTTAACCTTTTAATTTTCTCTTCTTGGCTGTCTGTAACACACTGCAAGTCTTCTTTGTCTGCAGACAACCTACTAGCTTCCACCTTTAAATGGTCATTTGCATGACGCATATCGGCCAGCTCACTCTTTAGCTCTTGGATCATCATATCCCTATCTCTTATCTGTTCATTAGCAAGGGATACTCTGTCGATTGCTTGGGTTAACTGAGCAGCCCAATTTAGTGCTAAGCTAGAGAGGAGTTTGGTTAGCGAGGCACCTTTTATGGCCTGGCCTGCTGCTTCAGCGGTTAGCTGTGTTGTTTTGAGGCTGATTTCATCATAATCTAAGCCCTTAATCATCTCTATGTAACCTGGATTCACAGCACTGGTAAAGTCTACCACCAGCTGTTCAGGTAGGGTCAATTCTGCCATTTTTGACAGATACTCTACTGCACCTAGCAACGAGCTATTCTCAGTATTTAACACAAAAGTGTTTATAGTTTGAAGTCACAGGGGCACTGTAAGTCACACCCTGACTAGTGACACGGACTCTAGCTCTTGGCTATGAGTGGTGAGAAGGAACTACCCTTATCTGACACTTATCTAAGTTCACACAGAACTCTCAAATTTAATTCAAATTTAACTCTCAAATTTAAAATGAACTTACATTTTCACGGAGCAGGGAAAAGTAGGGGTTTTACAAAACACCCTTTAAAGAAATATAAAATCACTCTCTCTGGCTCTCTCTGCCTCTCTCCAAGAATGTCAGCAGCCCCGGTGGGGGTGTGAAATTTAACACACTCACAGAAGTGGCCGGTTGGAATCAGGGGGGACACAATCTTTTCTTTAACTTCTTGTCCCAGAGAAATGGTAGCCATAATAAAATCTTTTAATAAAGTACTATCTTCTCTATCTTCCTACAAGATTGTTGTATCCAACATCTGACACTCTACGATCTTTAATTTCATCATAAACCATCATTTTTTATATATACCTCATTTATACAAATAGACATCCTATGATTTTTAAATCAAACATAAAGGACCGTTTTACTAAACAGAGAATGTTCCATTACCTTATAATGTTTTAGAGCTTATTCCTACAAAGATGTCATTTTTAAATTGCATGATTTTTAAAAAGGACTATTTGTTTTTATGTTAGTGTTGTGTGTATGGCATCGCCTCAAACATTAGCTAGGTGGAAATATATATTACACACAATAATGTGAATACATTGAATGATTAATTTACTGAAACAGAGGTAATCAAATATAATAGTTTTAGGTAGATGAAACTATATATTACATACATTTATAATCATAACCCCTTTTAGTTATAGTTTAGCTAAATATAATAATAAATATGTAAATAATAATAAATAAATATGAAAATACCTCACATTTTTTCAGAGAGATGAAGAAGTAGTTCTTTATAAAATGATAAAAAGCAAATATTTTATCCTGTATCAAACTAAACAACAAGAACAAAGTTAGCAAACGCCTTTCCAGAGCCAATGTTGTTCGTACTCATTTTATTTCAAAGCCTAATCTTAAAAGTTTAAATTAGATTTAAATTAAATATTTAAAGTTTTAATAAAATCGTATCTTCTTAATCTTCCCAGAAGACTGATGTATAAAGATAGCATCTGATGCCCAATGAGTGTTTAAATCCATCATAAACCATAATTTTTTACTAAACAAAGCCCAGTACATAATGTTAAATATTATTTCTATGCCGGTCTTGATTAATAACACTTAACCATGTATGAACCCCATGCAATGAAACATGTTAACAAAGTTTGTCACAAATAAACAGAATTTGTTTCAATAAATTTCATTTGTTTAAAAGATTATTAGTAAAAGAAGTTTAAGACGTATCTTTAAGAAAATCCCCACACATGTCCTCAGCAATCATTAATTATTAGTTCAGGGTAGGGTGATGGGGTGATTTGAAGACCAGCTGGTCCTCTGTGGTCAATGACACAGCAGAAGTAAAGTTTTTCTTGAGTGAATATTTAATTTTACTCGTCTTATGTCTAAGAATGATCTTACTTTAAATATTAACTGGTCATATTTTACACTACTATAATATTTGACATTTTGTGGAAGCCATGATCTAGGATTGCGTGTACAAGTTGTATATGATTTTACTTTTCTTGTGTCTTCCAAACTGGCCTTTGTCATTGCGGAAACATACCCTTTACTGAAAATATACTATCGGTTATCTACTCAAAATACGGTGAATTTTACAAATGTAGCCTTTTGTTGATGAGACAGTTTGTCTGTTGACCAGCATGAACAGACTTTGGAGGGAGTTGATGATTTAGAGAGAGCCCCAACGATTTTGCAGGGTGTTAAAGAGCCTACAATGTTGTTGTTGTTTTTTGTCAACCTGGTGAATTTACACATGCAAGGTCTTCGGAAGTCGTGACTTCCAGGGTCAGTGGGTCTCTTGAGAGTATTTGTTTTACCTTAAAACCAAAGATTTAGCTGTTGGTTTAATATTTTCAAAGTTTCAGGCGTGTTACAATCATGCAGTACAAGGATTCAGATGAACTCAAACAGATTATGTTTCAACATGTGTTATACAATATTTGTACTCTAGTATCACACTTGCTATTTTTAATAGTCTTTATGAGTGCCTAATGCGTTAGAATCCAGATAATAACAAGCTAAGTTGATTCAGCTGTTTATTACCACTGTCTGTATTATTTTGGGCACAAATAAATAGATGTTGATTAAAGCTTATACATCATTGCCCTTTCCCTACAGATAAAATCCAAACATGTTCTTTATAGGAATCATGTGTGCACAAAAACTCTCTGTAAATTCAAGAGGCCTAGAGTAAGAAAACAGTGACATTGTTTAAGAAAAGATGTCATAGTGCATACAGAAAAATCCAATTTATTGTTATAGGTATTTTTCCCCTGCCATAGTCTTAGTCATATTATCAGGATCACTGATCGAATTTTATTTGTCGGTCTGTATATGGTTTTAGGTGAAGATTCCGATCTTGTTGTTGTTGTTGTCAGTGTAAGTTCGTGCAAATCATCGCTTGTGTGATGAATTCACTTTAAGCATATTTTTAATTGTATGACTAAACTTTTTTTGTTTTCTTTTGACAAACCTACATTTCAAACGATTTACCTCCTGTGTTTCACAACCACAGGGAAAACAATAATACGTTTTGTAATACTCATAAACCTATTAAACAAATTTTTCTCACCTAGAACACAAAACTTGTACTGTTTTACACATTTTGACTATTTAACTATTTTTGTAGGTATCGTGTCATTTTAGAGGATTTACTAAAAGATTAAATGCACCAGAATCACAATGTTTGTAATTGATGTTTTTTACTACTCCACTAGATCATATTTAGTCAGATTTCAGATGATGATTTTTTCCAAGCATAATCTTTATACAACAATTATCCGTTCACAATTTAATACAAATGTGTACGGCGGGTAAGAAAAGAGACATTTAGCTATAATTAAAACACAAAACAGAAATCATCTCTTCTGCTCTATTGTAAAAGTTTGCAAAGTTGATTTGTCCCCGCCAGTAGATGACAGTTTTACATTTTGTTTCCTTGTACAGTTTTTAGATGTCGACTACTCTTTGAGCACGGTCAAACAAAATACAACATAAGAAAATTAAACTATGATGTTCTTTCAGATCGTCTTTCTGCTCTATCTAGGAAGTGGTCACAAGCCAAGACACATTTCTGTTACATTTACAACTATTGCGCTTAAAACACACCCGTCTATTACAGTTAGTTACAACATTTTACATTTGAGAACGATGTGGTACCACTTTTTTTTTTTATAATATGCGAACTTCAATAAAAAGTAACCTTGATAAGTAGTCATTCTAAGTAAAAAGTTTGATGATTCAGGCTGTTTTATTTTCCCCACGCTCCAATATTATCTTTTAGGCATCTGCCTTTTAAGGTTTGATCCATGAAACGGGAACAAAAACAACATTACAATGTGTCGTCATGGTTGTCTCAATACTTATTCAATAACCGGTAGAATTGTTTAACATCTCTTAATTTTTTACAATTTTAAATATATGTTCAACTTAAATATTAGTTTTTAGTCATTTACAAAGGTGTCATGCATGATATCTTATATATAATATTGGTACATGGTCTGGGTTGTTGGTACCTGTAGGCGGTAAAACTTAGCAGTAAATGAGAGACGTTATTAGGTTGTTACTCAAGCGGTCCTCTGTGACGTCTTTTAATAAAACATTTCAGCGTCATCAAGGCAAACTCATTAACGGTATGCAGTGAAATAAATATAAACGTACAAAATTGTATGGTAATGAATAGGCAAGAATGAATATCTTGACGTTATCAACATTTAGGGGTGCTGTACTCTTCCTCATGCGCTTATTATTTTTGGCTTAAAAAGTTTTATTTGATTTTGTTCAAGTTTTTTTCTGAAACAGTGTTTTACCACTATAAACATCACCATTCTTCTTTGTCTGTAATTGTAATTATGTGCATGTTTGTTATCCCCTTTATACTAAAACTACGTTTCCAACATTTAGCTGTAATGTTACCGACCAATTGATGTTCTACACATCTCTTGGTTCGTATACAGCATTTGGTTGATTTAATAAGATGATGCATTAAACCAACGTATTCATCATTTACATAGTATTTATACTACCATAAATATATGTTTGGGTGTATTGAATGGTCAGACACAATCATGACATCAAGTTAAGTGATTCAGCATTTTATTTCAACAGTGTATTGTTGAATATACGAAGTATTGAAGAAAATGATAGAATGGTATTACATACATAAAGTAAAACATTAATAATGACATTACAGATGATCTAGCCAGAAAAGAAAATCTCTGCAGACTATCATGTTTTTCTCTAGTATGTAGTTGACCAGCGTTTCAACCATTTCATTAATGTCAGTTTTCTCATTTTTTGACACCAGTGATACACATAGATCTGATACATATGTACACATACAGAGTACTTCGGTAACTCCTAACTCAGCACTACAATCGGCCATCACATCCAAAACCTTTCTGAGGATTACACAGATAGGTTCTTTGCTCTTAAACAAGCTTGTCACATCAGGTAATGAATTTGTCAGGTCTCTTATGCCGTCCATTTCATTTTTGAGATTTGTTACACGTTTGGTACCCCCCGCACAATCATTATTTGAACCACATGCATCGTCGATGATTTTACGCATCAAGCCAACCATCTGACCTCTAAAATGATCTTTAAACATGCCGTCTAACATGGCTTTAACATGGCACTCCTTCCCCACGGTGCATTTGCACGCCGGAGGGTACTTGTGCACAGCATCGCCAGAGCTCATCGGGCAGTTGTTCTCCATCAGCTTTTGCGCCATTCCAGAAATCCGCACCGTTGAAGACGTCTTCTTCAGAACTGTATACGGTGCAGTCAATGCTGAAAGATTCTAATAGTTCCTGGAATCTCTGGTGAATCCTTTGTCCACAATTGTCCAGGCCTTGTGGGTTAACGTTCTGAAGTTTGGGTTTTTGGGTCTGATCCCTCAAAATGTGGGTAAAAGAAGCGAGCTATTTGGCAGGCTCAGACAAACAGGAATGTTGACTTTGGAGGTCAATATAACAGCCAGACAATCTTCCTTCAACTTCTGACGTTGCAGTACCACAGAAATCTGTGCTGATGTAGTCGTCAAACCTAGGCTAGTAGCTAGATCCCTTTCGGTTAGGAACCCAGATTGCTTGCGATAACTGAGCACTGTGTGTAGAGTTTATCAGGACTGCCGTTTTGGGAGCACAGTAATCTGACTCTACAGGTTAGAGAAGGGTTTGCTAATATACTCACCTGATAAGAACACACCACCTCGATGGGTGGTCCCTACAGCACACCGGGGGGTTATGGTCCTGCATGCCCATGATGAACCTTGTGGAGGCCATAGGGGGGTGAAAGCCACATATGAGACCCTTCGTCAGTTAGCCTACTGGCCACAGATGAAACAGGACATTGCAGCCTATGTCCAGGGTTGTCTAGTTTGTTGTCAGTTTCAGCCATCTAACCCCCCTCACAGAGCTCCTCTTCAAAAGGCAGGAATAACATTTCCCTGGTCTAACATTCAGATGGATTGGATTGGTCCGGTAATTAAGTCCTCCAGAGGTAACAAATACCTTCTTAATGTGACATGTGCATTCACCAAGTGTGCATTCCAGCCCGAAATGACACAGCAGAGACCACGGCTATCTTGCTGATTAATCATGTGTTTAGCCGGTGGGGGCTACCCCTGTTGATTACCCGTTGATTACAGTTGTTTGGGGGCAACTAGCAAGCCAACATTTTTGTTTCTTCTCTACCATGGGAATTATGCAAGGTTTCTCTTGTAACAGTTGATACAGTTCCTGACTTATCGCTGACTTCTCTGACCAGAGTGCAACCACAGCATCCTCAACCAGAACATCATTAACATGTATGCCCCCCACCACTTGTGGATTATATACCGGGGTGTTAGGAAGTTCCAGGGCACACAAGAATGCATTTTTCTTTTCTAACAGCTCTAGGGGTATCCTGTTCTCATGAGCTGTGTCTGCTGACTGGGCGTTGATGATTTGCATTTCCCTCACAGCAGGAGCATCTTCACTAAGGTGAATATTTTTCAGTGTCAGCTGACTAGAGTCAGATGTCCCCTCTACCTCCACTGCCTTGCATATCTTCTGACTAGAGCTAGTCTCTTCAATGGGCCGTGGGACTCTGACTTGTGCCCACAATTGACAGCTGTGATAGTCAATTAATGGTGATAGCCTATTCAACAAATCCTGGCCAATAAGAAGCTGCTCTGTGTCAAAGCCGACAACGTAGAGAGGGTGAACTATCTTCATCTCACCAAAGGTTAACTCCACCCACACCCGCTGGTTAACAGGGGCCTGATCCTGTGTGTAGCTAGTTATCTTGATCTGACAACTCTCTACCTTAAGCCACTTACCTAGTGAGTTGGTTACTTGGGTGAGTTTTTTAAATAACCCAGGTGACAGCAAAGAAATTTCTGAGCCAGTGTCTAGCAGGGCATCACATGTTAATGCACCTTCAATGTACACAGAAATATAAATTCTTCTGGCCCTGCCTTTCTGTGTCAGGTCACCAAGGAACTGACAGAGACTGGGGTTAGGTCTGCTGATATCTGATTGGTTAGGCCTCACTATCTGTTGCATGGTTCCCCCTTCCCTTGGCTCTTCCCCCCACCCTATGAAGTACACTTTAGGTGGGGGAGGGGAGGGGTCCCGGCCTAGTCATTGCTTGGAAGGAGGGTCCTTTTCTTTCTGGGATGTGTGCTCCTCTGACTTAAGGTCTTTGAGGGCTTTAGCAAGTATTTTCTGAATTTGCTTCGTTATCACAATCCCTTTCTTCAGTACCTTTGAACTCCTTTTTCTTCTGACTGCCCTGTTTGTGACTGTCCCTTGATTTATCTCTGAACCTTCTGTACCTTTCTTCCCTGTGTGTATGTCTGCCACCCTTGTACCCTCCATTGCCTGAGGATTTATGGCCCTGAGTGTCCTGTTGGAACTCACCAGACTTTGGCCGGTAGGGGCAACCAGAACGGGCTGGTCCACTTTGGGGAAGCTCGGAACCTTCTAGTTCAAGAGGGGTCTCCCTGTCATGTCGGAGTTCAAATACTCAAATTACTCACAAACAGACTTTTAAACATCACATCCTCTTCTGCCCTAGGAGAATCCGAACCAGCAAAATATACTCTGCGCAAGCGCTCATAATACTCTCTGGGTGATTCATAGCGGTTTTGCTTGGTCTGTAATGCAGAAAGCCTGGAGACAGATGGGTTTTGATATATTGTGTATTCAGCTCTCAGGGCCCTACACAGTTCATTGTAATTACCAGAAATGGCTGGACTTTGTCTTTCCATGAAACCATGGACAGTTCGCACTGTCGTTTTCCTCAGAATGAGGAGTTTATCTGCCATAGTGGCCTCCGGGATGTATGACAGTGCATAGTTTACATCTTTAAGGTATAACTCTATGTTGCTTCCAGGGGTATCAGGATTAAACACTTCGATGTCACGTGCTAATTCCCTAAGCTGACGCAGCCTACTGTCTCTGGATGGTGCTGTACTAGGGAAGTCAGGGATGGAGCGACTAGTTTTTCCCCATACTGGAGAGTCAGAATTTACTCCGTGAGGATGGCTGGGACTAGCAGTGGGGGTTGGGCCACAGGCTGCAACAGTATCACCATAGGCCTGATAGCGATGTGTCTGTGAGGGGCTATCAAGTAAGGGATCTTTCACTGCTGGGCTGAATGTGCTGAAACGCACACTTGATGGTTCAGGGGGCATGTCCCTATTTATGTCTAACTGCTCCATTCTTTTCCCTATTTCCTCTAGTCTCTGCTCTGCGATATCAGCTTTATCTGCCCACCCTCGGGCCCTGGCAGCAATTCTGTCATGACTGTTCTGGACTTCTAATAATTTATCGTCTGCCCTAGCCAAATCATCTCTGAGTTGAACCTGAACCTGCTTTGAATCATACAGCTGTCGCTTAAACAACTGTGACTCTTCACGGGTTTCGGTATACAGTTTGTGTTCTATCTCTAAGTCCCTTTTCAAACAAGAAATTTCAGACAAGGCTGACTTTAACTCATCCTTGGCCTGTTTCTCACTCATACTCACTACTCTTAATTTGTCTGACTGTGCTGACAAATCACGTTGAGCCTGAGCTCACTCTGTTTGCAGAGCAGGTACAGAGACCGAACTTACACACTCATTCTTGACCTGTTCAAGCTCAGTTTCTAGGTCTAGGTTTTCTTCTTTTAACCTTTTAATTTTCTCTTCTTGGCTGTCTGTAACACACTGCAAGTCTTCTTTGTCTGCAGACAACCTACTAGCTTCCACCTTTAAATGGTCATTTGCATGACGCATATCGGCCAGCTCACTCTTTAGCTCTTGGATCATCATATCCCTATCTCTTATCTGTTCATTAGCAAGGGATACTCTGTCGATTGCTTGGGTTAACTGAGCAGCCCAATTTAGTGCTAAGCTAGAGAGGAGTTTGGTTAGCGAGGCACCTTTTATGGCCTGGCCTGCTGCTTCAGCGGTTAGCTGTGTTGTTTTGAGGCTGATTTCATCATAATCTAAGCCCTTAATCATCTCTATGTAACCTGGATTCACAGCACTGGTAAAGTCTACCACCAGCTGTTCAGGTAGGGTCAATTCTGCCATTTTTGACAGATACTCTACTGCACCTAGCAACGAGCTATTCTCAGTATTTAACACAAAAGTGTTTATAGTTTGAAGTCACAGGGGCACTGTAAGTCACACCCTGACTAGTGACACGGACTCTAGCTCTTGGCTATGAGTGGTGAGAAGGAACTACCCTTATCTGACACTTATCTAAGTTCACACAGAACTCTCAAATTTAATTCAAATTTAACTCTCAAATTTAAAATGAACTTACATTTTCACGGAGCAGGGAAAAGTAGGGGTTTTACAAAACACCCTTTAAAGAAATATAAAATCACTCTCTCTGGCTCTCTCTGCCTCTCTCCAAGAATGTCAGCAGCCCCGGTGGGGGTGTGAAATTTAACACACTCACAGAAGTGGCCGGTTGGAATCAGGGGGGACACAATCTTTTCTTTAACTTCTTGTCCCAGAGAAATGGTAGCCATAATAAAATCTTTTAATAAAGTACTATCTTCTCTATCTTCCTACAAGATTGTTGTATCCAACATCTGACACTCTACGATCTTTAATTTCATCATAAACCATCATTTTTTATATATACCTCATTTATACAAATAGACATCCTATGATTTTTAAATCAAACATAAAGGACCGTTTTACTAAACAGAGAATGTTCCATTACCTTATAATGTTTTAGAGCTTATTCCTACAAAGATGTCATTTTTAAATTGCATGATTTTTAAAAAGGACTATTTGTTTTTATGTTAGTGTTGTGTGTATGGCATCGCCTCAAACATTAGCTAGGTGGAAATATATATTACACACAATAATGTGAATACATTGAATGATTAATTTACTGAAACAGAGGTAATCAAATATTATAGTTTTAGGTAGATGAAACTATATATTACATACATTTATAATCATAACCCCTTTTAGTTATAGTTTAGCTAAATATAATAATAAATATGTAAATAATAATAAATAAATATGAAAATACCTCACATTTTTTCAGAGAGATGAAGAAGTAGTTCTTTATAAAATGATAAAAAGCAAATATTTTATCCTGTATCAAACTAAACAACAAGAACAAAGTTAGCAAACGCCTTTCCAGAGCCAATGTTGTTCGTACTCATTTTATTTCAAAGCCTAATCTTAAAAGTTTAAATTAGATTTAAATTAAATATTTAAAGTTTTAATAAAATCGTATCTTCTTAATCTTCCCAGAAGACTGATGTATAAAGATAGCATCTGATGCCCAATGAGTGTTTAAATCCATCATAAACCATAATTTTTTACTAAACAAAGCCCAGTACATAATGTTAAATATTATTTCTATGCCGGTCTTGATTAATAACACTTAACCATGTATGAACCCCATGCAATGAAACATGTTAACAAAGTTTGTCACAAATAAACAGAATTTGTTTCAATAAATTTCATTTGTTTAAAAGATTATTAGTAAAAGAAGTTTAAGACGTATCTTTAAGAAAATCCCCACACATGTCCTCAGCAATCATTAATTATTAGTTCAGGGTAGGGTGATGGGGTGATTTGAAGACCAGCTGGTCCTCTGTGGTCAATGACACAGCAGAAGTAAAGTTTTTCTTGAGTGAATATTTAATTTTACTCGTCTTATGTCTAAGAATGATCTTACTTTAAATATTAACTGGTCATATTTTACACTACTATAATATTTGACATTTTGTGGAAGCCATGATCTAGGATTGCGTGTACAAGTTGTATATGATTTTACTTTTCTTGTGTCTTCCAAACTGGCCTTTGTCATTGCGGAAACATACCCTTTACTGAAAATATACTATCGGTTATCTACTCAAAATACGGTGAATTTTACAAATGTAGCCTTTTGTTGATGAGACAGTTTGTCTGTTGACCAGCATGAACAGACTTTGGAGGGAGTTGATGATTTAGAGAGAGCCCCAACGATTTTGCAGGGTGTTAAAGAGCCTACAATGTTGTTGTTGTTTTTTGTCAACCTGGTGAATTTACACATGCAAGGTCTTCGGAAGTCGTGACTTCCAGGGTCAGTGGGTCTCTTGAGAGTATTTGTTTTACCTTAAAACCAAAGATTTAGCTGTTGGTTTAATATTTTCAAAGTTTCAGGCGTGTTACAATCATGCAGTACAAGGATTCAGATGAACTCAAACAGATTATGTTTCAACATGTGTTATACAATATTTGTACTCTAGTATCACACTTGCTATTTTTAATAGTCTTTATGAGTGCCTAATGCGTTAGAATCCAGATAATAACAAGCTAAGTTGATTCAGCTGTTTATTACCACTGTCTGTATTATTTTGGGCACAAATAAATAGATGTTGATTAAAGCTTATACATCATTGCCCTTTCCCTACAGATAAAATCCAAACATGTTCTTTATAGGAATCATGTGTGCACAAAAACTCTCTGTAAATTCAAGAGGCCTAGAGTAAGAAAACAGTGACATTGTTTAAGAAAAGATGTCATAGTGCATACAGAAAAATCCAATTTATTGTTATAGGTATTTTTCCCCTGCCATAGTCTTAGTCATATTATCAGGATCACTGATCGAATTTTATTTGTCGGTCTGTATATGGTTTTAGGTGAAGATTCCGATCTTGTTGTTGTTGTTGTCAGTGTAAGTTCGTGCAAATCATCGCTTGTGTGATGAATTCACTTTAAGCATATTTTTAATTGTATGACTAAACTTTTTTTGTTTTCTTTTGACAAACCTACATTTCAAACGATTTACCTCCTGTGTTTCACAACCACAGGGAAAACAATAATACGTTTTGTAATACTCATAAACCTATTAAACAAATTTTTCTCACCTAGAACACAAAACTTGTACTGTTTTACACATTTTGACTATTTAACTATTTTTGTAGGTATCGTGTCATTTTAGAGGATTTACTAAAAGATTAAATGCACCAGAATCACAATGTTTGTAATTGATGTTTTTTACTACTCCACTAGATCATATTTAGTCAGATTTCAGATGATGATTTTTTCCAAGCATAATCTTTATACAACAATTATCCGTTCACAATTTAATACAAATGTGTACGGCGGGTAAGAAAAGAGACATTTAGCTATAATTAAAACACAAAACAGAAATCATCTCTTCTGCTCTATTGTAAAAGTTTGCAAAGTTGATTTGTCCCCGCCAGTAGATGACAGTTTTACATTTTGTTTCCTTGTACAGTTTTTAGATGTCGACTACTCTTTGAGCACGGTCAAACAAAATACAACATAAGAAAATTAAACTATGATGTTCTTTCAGATCGTCTTTCTGCTCTATCTAGGAAGTGGTCACAAGCCAAGACACATTTCTGTTACATTTACAACTATTGCGCTTAAAACACACCCGTCTATTACAGTTAGTTACAACATTTTACATTTGAGAACGATGTGGTACCACTTTTTTTTTTTATAATATGCGAACTTCAATAAAAAGTAACCTTGATAAGTAGTCATTCTAAGTAAAAAGTTAGATGATTCAGGCTGTTTTATTTTCCCCACGCTCCAATATTATCTTTTAGGCATCTGCCTTTTAAGGTTTGATCCATGAAACGGGAACAAAAACAACATTACAATGTGTCGTCATGGTTGTCTCAATACTTATTCAATAACCGGTAGAATTGTTTAACATCTCTTAATTTTTTACAATTTTAAATATATGTTCAACTTAAATATTAGTTTTTAGTCATTTACAAAGGTGTCATGCATGATATCTTATATATAATATTGGTACATGGTCTGGGTTGTTGGTACCTGTAGGCGGTAAAACTTAGCAGTAAATGAGAGACGTTATTAGGTTGTTACTCAAGCGGTCCTCTGTGACGTCTTTTAATAAAACATTTCAGCGTCATCAAGGCAAACTCATTAACGGTATGCAGTGAAATAAATATAAACGTACAAAATTGTATGGTAATGAATAGGCAAGAATGAATATCTTGACGTTATCAACATTTAGGGGTGCTGTACTCTTCCTCATGCGCTTATTATTTTTGGCTTAAAAAGTTTTATTTGATTTTGTTCAAGTTTTTTTCTGAAACAGTGTTTTACCACTATAAACATCACCATTCTTCTTTGTCTGTAATTGTAATTATGTGCATGTTTGTTATCCCCTTTCCACTAAAACTACGTTTCCAACATTTAGCTGTAATGTTACCGACCAATTGATGTTCTACACATCTCTTGGTTCGTATACAGCATTTGGTTGATTTAATAAGATGATGCATTAAACCAACGTATTCATCATTTACATAGTATTTATACTACCATAAATATATGTTTGGGTGTATAGAATGGTCAGACACAATCATGACATCAAGTTAAGTGATTCAGCATTTTATTTCAACAGTGTATTGTTGAATATACGAAGTATTGAAGAAAATGATAGAATGGTATTACATACATAAAGTAAAACATTAATAATGACATTACAGATGATCTAGCCAGAAAAGAAAATCTCTGCAGACTATCATGTTTTTCTCTAGTATGTAGTTGACCAGCGTTTCAACCATTTCATTAATGTCAGTTTTCTCATTTTTTGACACCAGTGATACACATAGATCTGATACATATGTACACATACAGAGTACTTCGGTAACTCCTAACTCAGCACTACAATCGGCCATCACATCCAAAACCTTTCTGAGGATTACACAGATAGGTTCTTTGCTCTTAAACAAGCTTGTCACATCAGGTAATGAATTTGTCAGGTCTCTTATGCCGTCCATTTCATTTTTGAGATTTGTTACACGTTTGGTACCCCCCGCACAATCATTATTTGAACCACATGCATCGTCGATGATTTTACGCATCAAGCCAACCATCTGACCTCTAAAATGATCTTTAAACATGCCGTCTAACATGGCTTTAACATGGCACTCCTTCCCCACGGTGCATTTGCACGCCGGAGGGTACTTGTGCACAGCATCGCCAGAGCTCATCGGGCAGTTGTTCTCCATCAGCTTTTGCGCCATTCCAGAAATCCGCACCGTTGAAGACGTCTTCTTCAGAACTGTATACGGTGCAGTCAATGCTGAAAGATTCTAATAGTTCCTGGAATCTCTGGTGAATCCTTTGTCCACAATTGTCCAGGCCTTGTGGGTTAACGTTCTGAAGTTTGGGTTTTTGGGTCTGATCCCTCAAAATGTGGGTAAAAGAAGCGAGCTATTTGGCAGGCTCAGACAAACAGGAATGTTGACTTTGGAGGTCAATATAACAGCCAGACAATCTTCCTTCAACTTCTGACGTTGCAGTACCACAGAAATCTGTGCTGATGTAGTCGTCAAACCTAGGCTAGTAGCTAGATCCCTTTCGGTTAGGAACCCAGATTGCTTGCGATAACTGAGCACTGTGTGTAGAGTTTATCAGGACTGCCGTTTTGGGAGCACAGTAATCTGACTCTACAGGTTAGAGAAGGGTTTGCTAATATACTCACCTGATAACAACACACCACCTCGATGGGTGGTCCCTACAGCACACCGGGGGGTTATGCTCCTGCATGCCCATGATGAACCTTGTGGAGGCCATAGGGGGGTGAAAGCCACATATGAGACCCTTCGTCAGTTAGCCTACTGGCCACAGATGAAACAGGACATTGCAGCCTATGTCCAGGGTTGTCTAGTTTGTTGTCAGTTTCAGCCATCTAACCCCCCTCACAGAGCTCCTCTTCAAAAGGCAGGAATAACATTTCCCTGGTCTAACATTCAGATGGATTGGATTGGTCCGGTAATTAAGTCCTCCAGAGGTAACAAATACCTTCTTAATGTGACATGTGCATTCACCAAGTGTGCATTCCAGCCCGAAATGACACAGCAGAGACCACGGCTATCTTGCTGATTAATCATGTGTTTAGCCGGTGGGGGCTACCCCTGTTGATTACCCGTTGATTACAGTTGTTTGGGGGCAACTAGCAAGCCAACATTTTTGTTTCTTCTCTACCATGGGAATTATGCAAGGTTTCTCTTGTAACAGTTGATACAGTTCCTGACTTATCGCTGACTTCTCTGACCAGAGTGCAACCACAGCATCCTCAACCAGAACATCATTAACATGTATGCCCCCCACCACCACTTGTGGATTATATACCGGGGTGTTAGGAAGTTCCAGGGCACACAAGAATGCATTTTTCTTTTCTAACAGCTCTAGGGGTATCCTGTTCTCATGAGCTGTGTCTGCTGACTGGGCGTTGATGATTTGCATTTCCCTCACAGCAGGAGCATCTTCACTAAGGTGAATATTTTTCAGTGTCAGCTGACTAGAGTCAGATGTCCCCTCTACCTCCACTGCCTTGCATATCTTCTGACTAGAGCTAGTCTCTTCAATGGGCCGTGGGACTCTGACTTGTGCCCACAATTGACAGCTGTGATAGTCAATTAATGGTGATAGTCTATTCAACAAATCCTGGCCAATAAGAAGCTGCTCTGTGTCAAAGCCGACAACGTAGAGAGGGTGAACTATCTTCATCTCACCAAAGGTTAACTCCACCCACACCCGCTGGTTAACAGGGGCCTGATCCTGTGTGTAGCTAGTTATCTTGATCTGACAACTCTCTACCTTAAGCCACTTACCTAGTGAGTTGGTTACTTGGGTGAGTTTTTTAAATAACCCAGGTGACACCAAAGACATTTCTGAGCCAGTGTCTAGCAGGGCATCACATGTTAATGCACCTTCAATGTACACAGAAATATAAATTCTTCTGGCCCTGCCTCTCTGTGTCAGGTCACCAAGGAACTGACAGAGACTGGGGTTAGGTCTGCTGATATCTGATTGGTTAGGCCTCACTATCTGTTGCATGGTTCCCCCTTCCCTTGGCTCTTCCCCCCACCCTATGAAGTACACTTTAGGTGGGGGAGGGGAGGGGTCCCGGCCTAGTCATTGCTTGGAAGGAGGGTCCTTTTCTTTCTGGGATGTGTGCTCCTCTGACTTAAGGTCTTTGAGGGCTTTAGCAAGTATTTTCTGAATTTGCTTCGTTATCACAATCCCTTTCTTCAGTACCTTTGAACTCCTTTTTCTTCTGACTGCCCTGTTTGTGACTGTCCCTTGATTTATCTCTGAACCTTCTGTACCTTTCTTCCCTGTGTGTATGTCTGCCACCCTTGTACCCTCCATTGCCTGAGGATTTATGGCCCTGAGTGTCCTGTTGGAACTCACCAGACTTTGGCCGGTAGGGGCGACCAGAACGGGCTGGTCCACTTTGGGGAAGCTCGGAACCTTCTAGTTCAAGAGGGGTCTCCCTGTCATGTCGGAGTTCAAATACTCAAATTACTCACAAACAGACTTTTAAACATCACATCCTCTTCTGCCCTAGGAGAATCCGAACCAGCAAAATATACTCTGCGCAAGCGCTCATAATACTCTCTGGGTGATTCATAGCGGTTTTGCTTGGTCTGTAATGCAGAAAGCCTGGAGACAGATGGGTTTTGATATATTGTGTATTCAGCTCTCAGGGCCCTACACAGTTCATTGTAATTACCAGAAATGGCTGGACTTTGTCTTTCCATGAAACCATGGACAGTTCGCACTGTCGTTTTCCTCAGAATGAGGAGTTTATCTGCCATAGTGGCCTCCGGGATGTATGACAGTGCATAGTTTACATCTTTAAGGTATAACTCTATGTTGCTTCCAGGGGTATCAGGATTAAACACTTCGATGTCACGTGCTAATTCCCTAAGCTGACGCAGCCTACTGTCTCTGGATGGTGCTGTACTAGGGAAGTCAGGGATGGAGCGACTAGTTTTTCCCCATACTGGAGAGTCAGAATTTACTCCGTGAGGATGGCTGGGACTAGCAGTGGGGGTTGGGCCACAGGCTGCAACAGTATCACCATAGGCCTGATAGCGATGTGTCTGTGAGGGGCTATCAAGTAAGGGATCTTTCACTGCTGGGCTGAATGTGCTGAAACGCACACTTGATGGTTCAGGGGGCATGTCCCTATTTATGTCTAACTGCTCCATTCTTTTCCCTATTTCCTCTAGTCTCTGCTCTGCGATATCAGCTTTATCTGCCCACCCTCGGGCCCTGGCAGCAATTCTGTCATGACTGTTCTGGACTTCTAATAATTTATCGTCTGCCCTAGCCAAATCATCTCTGAGTTGAACCTGAACCTGCTTTGAATCATACAGCTGTCGCTTAAACAACTGTGACTCTTCACGGGTTTCGGTATACAGTTTGTGTTCTATCTCTAAGTCCCTTTTCAAACAAGAAATTTCAGACAAGGCTGACTTTAACTCATCCTTGGCCTGTTTCTCACTCATACTCACTACTCTTAATTTGTCTGACTGTGCTGACAAATCGCGTTGAGCCTGAGCTCACTCTGTTTGCAGAGCAGGTACAGAGACCGAACTTACACACTCATTCTTGACCTGTTCAAGCTCAGTTTCTAGGTCTAGGTTTTCTTCTTTTAACCTTTTAATTTTCTCTTCTTGGCTGTCTGTAACACACTGCAAGTCTTCTTTGTCTGCAGACAACCTACTAGCTTCCACCTTTAAATGGTCATTTGCATGACGCATATTGGCCAGCTCACTCTTTAGCTCTTGGATCATCATATCCCTATCTCTTATCTGTTCATTAGCAAGGGATACTCTGTCTATTGCTTGGGTTAACTGAGCAGCCCAATTTAGTGCTAAGCTAGAGAGGAGTTTGGTTAGCGAGGCACCTTTTATGGCCTGGCCTGCTGCTTCAGCGGTTAGCTGTGTTGTTTTGAGGCTGATTCCATCATAATCTAAGCCCTTAATCATCTCTATGTAACCTGGATTCACAGCACTGGTAAGGTCTACCACCAGCTGTTCAGGTAGGGTCAATTCTGCCATTTTTGACAGATACTCTACTGCACCTAGCAACAAGCTATTCTCAGTATTTAACACAAAAGTGTTTATAGTTTGAAGTCACAGGGGCACTGTAAGTCACACCCTGACTAGTGACACGGACTCTAGCTCTTGGCTATGAGTGGTCAGAAGGAACTACCCTTATCTGACACTTATCTAAGTTCACACAGAACTCTCAAATTTTGATAGACTTACAAGGTACTTGAGCCCTTTGCTATACTTAGTAGTAGCAACTAGTTATAATTAAAATTCACAACCTCTGCTAACACTGGATGAGGAAACCCTTACCAGATCTATGCCACAATAAAATGGTCCAAAGCTTAAACGACAACTCTTACTGCAAACAATTCAGCTGCAACAAATCCTATTCATAAATGGTACCACAGAGCTGAGTGAAGAAACTATGAATCAGGCTTGGGAGGAACCACCTGCTAGCAAACAGTAACCGACCAAACGGAGAATTTTAGTTTCCTGTTAAAGTAATTTACCTTGCAATCTTTTAGGTGAATTATTTGTGTTGATGATCAAAAGACTCGTTTCAATCTTAGTTAGCCTCACACGGGGCACCAATTATGTAGTGATTATTACTCAATTCACCGATGACGTCAGTGATTTTTAGATCACGTGTCACTTAAGGTGTGGTTATGAGTGTATCAGATGACCCCTCCCCCTTTTTGATACGGGGCACCAGCTAAGAATACTATCTTAACAATATAAGAACACTCCCAAAGGAGTGGTTCAACAATTCAGAATTAATGTAAATTAGAGGGAGTTGGTCAGCTGATTTATCTGAAGGATTTGTGAGTCTGGATAACTAGTAGAGTCTTTGATCATCAACACAATGAAGACACAGTGTAATAAAATGAATGAAGTTTATTAATAGATATGCAAGAGTAAATACTTCAATGATTAATAATGCTAGTAATTAATACACACTTCTAAAGGATAGTAAACTAATAACCAAAAATAAAAGTAATGAGTGAAACAATAAAACTGATAAATGATGTGAACACAGAATGGATAAATGCAATGGCTGTTGAACAGAATGTAGCAATGGAAGATAATCGAATGGGAATGCTTCCTATGGAAACCACCTAATGGTTCTAGCAAATGGTGATAAATAAATGATTATTTATCATTAAACAAATAATAAACCTATTATTTGTAACAAGCTGACCTCCGGTAACTGTTATCTAAGCAGGTTAGAAAAACATATGCTGCATGTATAAACTAATGCCAAGGGTTCTAGACAGAGGTTTGGTAAGTTTATATTTACGTTCCACACAGTCGGGTGATCGGTCCGGCAGTAGAGACGTCTTCCACTGGTTATGCGGGTAGCGTGCATAGATGCGATCCAGTAGTCGTTGCCACGCTGGGCTGAAGGATGCAGAACTTTGGTTGCGCCGAGAGGGTCCTTAGGAAATGGACCAGGCAGCTGGGTCAGTTGAATCTTCACAGGGTCCGTTGCAGGCTGGCGCGTCTCTGAGGAGCCGTGTGGGACAGGCAATGTCTGCCGATTCAGAGGTCCTTGGGGGACTGGGCTGTGCTGCTGGAGGAGTCGAAAGGGTCAGATAAGATCTCTCAGTGAGAGAGCCCTTCTTGCAGCTAGAGTACAGCAGAATGCAATATAAAAGGTTTTGCTCGCAAAAGCTTAACCTCAACCGTCTTGTAGTCTCTTTCCTCGTCAGGTCAGAAACTCAGGACGTGATGTGTCTGTTAGTGTCTCCTTCCCCGTCAGGTTAGAAACGCAGAACAAGGGTGTGTCTACCCGGGGGACATATTTATCCCTTTCTGATGAGGAGGAGATTGAAATCCGGCGCCTTTCCAATCCTGGAGTGCGATTGGCCACTGATGTCCGGAATAAGAAACGGTTGTCATCGTCCGTGCATTTGTTTATCTGTTAATGTATCTGTCCTGTGGACTATTGCATTTACAGTCAATGACCATTAACATAAACACTGCTTTTTGTGAAGATGAAGTGGAAGAGTTGCATTTTATATACATTTAAGGCCTCCAAACATGTGTATGAATGGATTTAGATAGATCTCTGTGGCCTCTCTTTTGCTGCTGCATCCAGGAGGTCCTGAAGGAATTTTTATGGCAGCTCTTGCCTAAACCTTAGGAATGAGTTTGGTGGTTAAAGTCAACTTTTAGAACAATGAGAGTCCTCTCCTTGGTGGTGGTGGGTGCAGAAGGTCCCCCTTCCTGTCCAGTAAGAGGTATCTGGCAGTTGTCTTGGCATCTTATCTGATGTTGTTGAACATTTGATTATGTTCATTCACCAAGGGTCCAATCACAGTGTGGCACATCTTCCTCCACACCGGTAGATAGAGAGGGGCCTTGCCATAAACTGGTCTCTGGAATGTCATCCTAACTGATGTTCACCACACTATTCAATGCACAACGATTTTTGAATGCGTTCAATGCAAAAGCACTTAATCTCTTCAATGCGCAAAGATTTCTTAAAAACACTGCATGCAAAAGCACTAATCTCTTCAATTCCCACCGAGTTCTTTAATGCGTTGCAATGCAAAAGCAATTATCTCTTCAACGCACACCGAGTTATTGACTGCAATGCAATGCAAAATCACTTGTCTCTTCAATGCGCAAATATTTCTTAAAAACACTGCATGCAAAAGCACTAATCTCTTCAATTCCCCCGAGTTCTTGAATGCATTGCAATGCAAAAGCACTTATCTCTTCAACGCACACCGAGTTCCTAAATGCAATGCAATGAAAAATCACTTGTTTCTTCAATCCACAAAAATGTCATAAAAAATATTGCATATAACAGCACAATCTCTTCAATTCACAACGATTTAAGAGATTTGTGCTTTTGCATTGAAATGTATACAAATACATTTCAATGCAAAAGCACAAATCTCTTAAATTCACACGTTCATATATGCATTGTAAAGCAAAAATCATTTGTCTCTTGATGATTGGCACAATGATTTCTTAAAAACACTGCATGCAAAAGCACTAATCTCGTCAATTCCGACCAAATTTTTGAATGCATTGCAATGCAAAAGCACTAATCTCTTTAACGCACACCAAGTTCTTGAATGCAATGCAAAATCACTTGTTTCTTAAATGCACAAGGATTTCTTAAAAACACTGCATGCAAAAGCACTAATCTCGTCAATTCCCACCGAGTTCTTTAATGCAATGCAAAATCACTTGTCTCTTTAATGCGCAAAGATTTCTTATAAACACTGCATGCAAAAGCACTAATCTCGTCAATTCCCCCCGAGTTCTTGAATGCATTGCAATGCAAAAGCACTTATCTCTTCAATGCACAAGTTCTTATATGCAATGCAACAGCACTTATCTCTTCAGTGCACAACCAGTTTTGTATGCATTGCAATGCAAAAGTACTTATCTCTTCAATGCACACAAAATTCTTGAATGCAATGCAATGAAAAATCACTTGTATCTTCAATGCACGAGTTCTAGAATGCAATGCCAAATAACTTTTCTATTCACCAGCACTTATCTCTTCAATGCACAACTAGTTTTGTATGCATTGCAATGCAAAAGCACTAATCTCTTCAACGCACACCGAGTTCTTGAATGCAATGCAAAATCACTTGTTTGTTCAATGAACAAAGATTTCTTTAAAATAATTCATGCAACAGCACAATCTCATTAATTCACAACGATTTTTGTATGCATTTCAATGCAAAAGCACAAATCTCTTAAATTCACACGTTCTTATATGCATTGTAAAGCAAAAATCATTTGTCTCTTCAAGGCACAATGATCACTTAAAATCATTGCATACAAAAGCACTGATCTCTTCAGTTCACACCGAGTTTTTGAATGCATTGCAATGCAAAAGCACTAATCTCTTCAACGCACACCGAATTCTTGAATGCAATGCAATGAAAAATCACTTGTTTCTTCAATCCACAAAAATTTCATAAAAATATTGCATATAACAGCACAATCTCTTCAATTCACAACGATTTAAGAGATTTGTGCTTTTGCATTGAAATGTATACAAATACATTTCAATGCAAAAGCACAAATCTCTTAAATTCACACGTTCTTATATGCATTGTAAAGCAAAAATCATTTGTCTCTTGATGATTGGCACAATGATTTCTTAAAAACACTGCATGCAAAAGCACTAATCTCTTCAATTCACACTAAGTTCTTGAATGCAATGCAAAATCACTTTTCTATTCACCAGCACTTTCTCTTCAATGCACAACTAGTTTTGTATGCATTGCAATGCAAAAGTACTTATCTCTTCATGCACATCGATTTTTGTATGTAGTGCAATACAAAAGCACTAATCTCTTCAACGCACACAGAGTTCTTGAATGCAATGCAAAATCACTTGTTTGTTCAATGAACAAAGATTTCTTTAAAATGTTGCATGCAACAGCACAATCTCTTTAATTCACAACGAGTTTTGTATGCATTTCAATGCAAAAGCACAAATCTCTTAAATTCACACGTTCTTAAATGCATTGTAAAGCAAAAATCATTTGTCTCTTCAAGGCACAATGATCACTTAAAATCATTGCATACAAAAGCACTGATCTCTTCAGTTCACACCGAGTTTTTGAATGCATTGCAATGCAAAAGCACTAATCTCTTCAACGCACACCGAATTCTTGAATGCAATGCAATGAAAAATCACTTGTTTCTTCAATCCACAAAAATTTCATAAAAATATTGCATATAACAGCACAATCTCTTCAATTCACAACGATTTAAGAGATTTGTGCTTTTGCATTGAAATGTATACAAATACATTTCAATGCAAAAGCACAAATCTCTTAAATTCACACGTTCTTATATGCATTGTAAAGCAAAAATCATTTGTCTCTTGATGATTGGCACAATGATTTCTTAAAAACACTGCATGCAAAAGCACTAATCTCTTCAATTCACACCAAGTTCTTGAATGCAATGCAAAATCACTTTTCTATTCACCAGCACTTTCTCTTCAATGCACAACTAGTTTTGTATGCATTGCAATGCAAAAGTACTTATCTCTTCATGCACATCGATTTTTGTATGTAGTGCAATACAAAAGCACTAATCTCTTCAACGCACACAGAGTTCTTGAATGCAATGCAAAATCACTTGTTTGTTCAATGAACAAAGATTTCTTTAAAATGTTGCATGCAACAGCACAATCTCTTTAATTCACAACGAGTTTTGTATGCATTTCAATGCAAAAGCACAAATCTCTTAAATTCACACGTTCTTATATGCATTGTAAAGCAAAAATCACTTGTCTCTTCAAGGCACAATGATTTCTTAAAATCATTGCATACAAAACACTAATCTCTTCAGTTCACACCGAGTTTTTGAATGCATTGCAATGCAAAATCACTTGTCTCTTCAATGCGCAAAGATTTCTTATAAACACTGCATGCAAAAGCACTTATCTCTTCAACGCATACCGAGTTCCTAAATGCAATGCAATTCAAAAGCACTTAATCTCTTCAATGCACAAGTTCTTATATGCAATGCAACAGCACTATCTCTTCAATGCACAACCAGTTTTGTATGCATTGCAATGCAAAAGTACTTATCTCTTCAATGCACACAAAATTCTTGAATGCAATGCAATGAAAAATCACTTGTATCTTCAATGCACGAGTTCTAGAAAATCACTTGTTTGTTCAATGAACAAAGATTTCTTTAAAATATTGCATGCAACAGCACAATCTCATTACTCAATCACAACGAGTTTTGTATGCATTTCAATGCAAAAGCACAAATCTCTTAAATTCACACGTTCTTATGTGCATTGTAAATCTCATTACTCAATCACAACGAGTTTTGTATGCATTTCAATGCAAAAGCACAAATCTCTTAAATTCACACGTTCTTATATGCATTGTAAAGCAAAAATCATTTGTCTCTTCAAGGCACAATGATCACTTAAAATCATTGCATACAAAAGCACTGATCTCTTCAGTTCACACCGAGTTTTTGAATGCATTGCAATGCAAAAGCACTAATCTCTTAAATTCACACGTTCTTATATGCATTGTAAAGCAAAAATCATTTGTCTCTTGATGATTGGCACAAAGATTTCTTAAAAACACTGCATGCAAAAGCACTAATCTCTTCAATTCACACCAAGTTCTTGAATGCAATGCAAAATCACTTGTTTCTTAAATGCACAAGGATTTCTTAAAAACACTGCATGCAAAAGCAATAATCTCGTCAATTCCCACCGAGTTCTTTAATGCAATGCAATGCAAAATCACTTCTCTCTTCAATGTGCAAAGATTTCTTAAAAACACTGCATGCTAAAGCACTAATCTCGTCAATTCCCCCCGAGTTCTTGAATGCATTGCAATGCAAAAGCACTTATCTCTTCAACGCATACCGAGTTCCTAAATGCAATGCAATTCAAAAGCACTTAATCTCTTCAATGCACAAGTTCTTATATGCAATGCAACAGCACTATCTCTTCAATGCACAACCAGTTTTGTATGCATTGCAATGCAAAAGTACTTATCTCTTCAATGCACACAAAATTCTTGAATGCAATGCAATGAAAAATCACTTGTATCTTCAATGCACGAGTTCTAGAAAATCACTTGTTTGTTCAATGAACAAAGATTTCTTTAAAATATTGCATGCAACAGCACAATCTCATTACTCAATCACAACGAGTTTTGTATGCATTTCAATGCAAAAGCACAAATCTCTTAAATTCACACGTTCTTATATGCATTGTAAAGCAAAAATCATTTGTCTCTTCAAGGCACAATGATCACTTAAAATCATTGCATACAAAAGCACTGATCTCTTCAGTTCACACCGAGTTTTTGAATGCATTGCAATGAAAAGCACTAATCTCTTAAATTCACACGTTCTTATATGCATTGTAAAGCAAAAATCATTTGTCTCTTGATGATTGGCACAATGATTTCTTAAAAACACTGCATGCAAAAGCACTAATCTCTTCAATTCACACCAAGTTCTTGAATGCAATGCAAAATCACTTGTTTCTTAAATGCACAAGGATTTCTTAAAAACACTGCATGCAAAAGCAATAATCTTGTCAATTCCCACCGAGTTCTTTAATGCAATGCAATGCAAAATCACTTGTCTCTTCAATGCGCAAATATTTCTTAAAAACACTGCATGCAAAAGCACTAATCTCGTCAATTTCCCCCGAGTTCTTGAATGCATTGCAATGCAAAAGCACTTATCTCTTCAACGCATACCGAGTTCCTAAATGCAATGCAATTCAAAAGCACTTAATCTCTTCAATGCACAAGTTCTTATATGCAATGCAACAGCATTTATCTCTTCAGTGCACAACCAGTTTTGTATGCATTGCAATGCAAAAGTACTTATCTCTTCATGCACAACGATTTTTGTATGTAGTGCAATACAAAAGCACTAATCTCTTCAACGCACACCGAGTTCTTGAATGCAATGCAAAATCACTTGTTTGTTCAATGAACAAAGATTTCTTTAAAATATTGCATGCAACAGCACAATCTCTTTAATTCACAACGAGTTTTGTATGCATTTCAATGCAAAAGCACAAATCTCTTAAATTCACACGTTCTTATATGCATTGTAAAGCAAAAATCACTTGTCTCTTCAAGGCACAATGCTTTCTTAAAATCATTGCATACAAAACACTAATCTCTTCAGTTCACACCGAGTTTTTGAATGCATTGCAATGCAAAATCACTTGTCTCTTCAACGCACACCGAGTTCTTGAATGCAATGCAATGCAAAATCACTTGTCTCTTCAATGCACAACCAGTTTTGTATGCATTGCAATGCAAAAGTACTTATCTCTTCAATGCACACAAAATTCTTGAATGCAATGCAATGAAAAATCACTTGTATCTTCAATGCACGAGTTCTAGAATGCAATGCAAAATAACTTTTCTATTCACCAGCACTTATCTCTTCAATGCACAACTAGTTTTGTATGCATTGCAATGCAAAAGTACTTATCTCTCCAATGCACACCGAGTTCTTGAATGCAATGCAAAATCACTTGTTTGTTCAATTAACAAAGATTTATTTAAAATATTGCATGCGACAGCACAATCTCTTTAATTCACAACGAGTTTTGTATGCATTTCAATGCAAAAGCACAAATCTCTTAAATTCACACGTTCTTATATGCATTGTAAAGCAAAAATCATTTGTCTCTTCAAGGCACAATGATTTCTTAAAATCATTGCATGCAAAAGCACTAATCTCTTCAGTTCACACCGAGTTTTTGAATGCATTGCAATGCAAAACACTAATCTCTTCAACGCACACCGAGTTCTTGAATGCAATGCAATGGAACAGCACTTATAGCTTCAATGCACAAGTTTTTTAATGCAATGTCATGCAAACGAACTAATCTATTCAATGCACAACGATTTTTGAATGCGTATAATGCAAAAGCACTTTATCTCTTCAATGCGCAAAGATTTCTTAAAAACACTGCATGCAAAAGCACTTATCTCGTCAATTCCCACCGAGTTCCTAAATGCAATGCAATTCAAAAGCACTTATCTCTTCAATGCACAACTAGTTTTGTATGCGTTGCAATGCAAAAGTACTTATCTCTTCAATGCACAAGTTTTTTAATGCAATGCCATGCAAAAGTACTTATCTCTTCAATGCACACAATTCTTGAATGCAATGCAATGAAAAATCACTTGTTTCTTCAATCCACAAAAATTTCATAAAAATATTGCATGTAACAGCACAATCTCTTCAAATCACAACGATTTAAAAGATTTGTGCTTTTGCATTGAAATGTATACAAATACATTTCAATGCAAAAGCACAAATCTCTTAAATTCACACGTTCTTATATGCATTGTAAAGCAAAAATCATTTGTCTCTTGATGATTGGCACAATGATTTCTTAAAAACACTGCATGCAAAAGCACTAATCTCTTCAATTCACACCAAGTTCTTGAATCAATGCAAAATCACTTGTATCTTCAATGCACGAGTTCTAGAATGCAATGCAAAATAACTTTTCTATTCACCAGCACTTATCTCTTCAATGTACAACTAGTTTTGTATGCATTGCAATGCAAAAGTACTTATCTCTTCAATGCACACCGAGTTCTTGAATGCAATGCAAAATCACTTGTTGTTCAATGAACAAAGATTTATTTAAAATATTGCATGCGACAGCACAATCTCTTCAATTCACAACGAGTTTTGTATGCATTTCAATGCAAAAGCACAAATCTCTTAAATTCACACGTTCTTATATGCATTGTAAAGCAAAAATCATCTGTCTCTTCAAGGCACAATGATTTCTTAAAATCATTGCATGCAAAAGCACTAATCTCTTCAGTTCACACCGAGTTTTTGAATGCATTGCAATGCAAAACACTAATCTCTTCAACGCACACCGAGTTCTTGAATGCAATGCAATGCAATGGAACAGCACTTATAGCTTCAATGCACAAGTTTTTTAATGCAATGTCATGCAAACGAACTAATCTATTCAATGCACAACGATTTTTGAATGCGTATAATGCAAAAGCACTTTATCTCTTCAATGCGCAAAGATTTCTTAAAAACACTGCATGCAAAAGCACTTATCTCGTCAATTCCCACCGAGTTCCTAAATGCAATGCAATTCAAAAGCACTTATCTCTTCAATGCACAACTAGTTTTGTATGCGTTGCAATGCAAAAGTACTTATCTCTTCAATGCACAAGTTTTTTAATGCAATGCCATGCAAAAGTACTTATCTCTTCAATGCACACAATTCTTGAATGCAATGCAATGAAAAATCACTTGTTTCTTCAATCCACAAAAATTTCATAAAAATATTGCATGTAACAGCACAATCTCTTCAAATCACAACGATTTAAAAGATTTGTGCTTTTGCATTGAAATGTATACAAATACATTTCAATGCAAAAGCACAAATCTCTTAAATTCACACGTTCTTATATGCATTGTAAAGCAAAAATCATTTGTCTCTTGATGATTGGCACAATGATTTCTTAAAAACACTGCATGCAAAAGCACTAATCTCTTCAATTCACACCAAGTTCTTGAATCAATGCAAAATCACTTGTATCTTCAATGCACGAGTTCTAGAATGCAATGCAAAATAACTTTTCTATTCACCAGCACTTATCTCTTCAATGTACAACTAGTTTTGTATGCATTGCAATGCAAAAGTACTTATCTCTTCAATGCACACCGAGTTCTTGAATGCAATGCAAAATCACTTGTTGTTCAATGAACAAAGATTTATTTAAAATATTGCATGCGACAGCACAATCTCTTCAATTCACAACGAGTTTTGTATGCATTTCAATGCAAAAGCACAAATCTCTTAAATTCACACGTTCTTATATGCATTGTAAAGCAAAAATCATCTGTCTCTTCAAGGCACAATGATTTCTTAAAATCATTGCATGCAAAAGCACTAATCTCTTCAGTTCACACCGAGTTTTTGAATGCATTGCAATGCAAAACACTAATCTCTTCAACGCACACCGAGTTCTTGAATGCAATGCAATGGAACAGCACTTATAGCTTCAATGCACAAGTTTTTTAATGCAATGTCATGCAAACGAACTAATCTATTCAATGCACAACGATTTTTGAATGCGTTCAATGCAAAAGCACTTTATCTCTTCAATGCGCAAAGATTTCTTAAAAACACTGCATGCAAAAGCACTTATCTCGTCAATTCCCACCGAGTTCCTAAATGCAATGCAATTCAAAAAGCACTTATCTCTTCAATGCACAACTAGTTTTGTATGCGTTGCAATGCAAAAGTACTAATCTCTTCAATTCACACCGAATTTTTGAATGCATTGCAATGCAAAAGCACTAATCTCTTTAACGCACACCAAGTTCTTGAATGCAATGCAAAATCACACCGAGTTCTTGAATAAAGATTCCTCCCCGTGTGGAAGCCCGCGCTGCGGCTTCTTCCCCCGGGGTTGAGGATCTGATGCTTATTCTCTCCGGTTCCGAGGAGCCGGATGAGTGGTGCATCAGGGCAGGTGGAGAAGCAGGAAGTGTTTCATCGCTTCATCCACTCGCCCAAGAGGAGCTAATTGAGGTTTTTGACTCGTGCGGTGGCCAAATTGAAGATCAATTGGCCACAGGAAGTGCCGGAAATTCAGCCACCTAGTAGGCTGGACGACCGGTTTCTTTCTCGCCGGGGTTTAACTTTCTTCCCGGACCTACATATCGAGGTGTGTAGGTGGTGGAGGAAGCCCTATTCCTCGCGTATTCCTCCAGTATTGGATTATTCCAATGTTCTGGGGGCGCGCGAGGCTGGCTAGGGGACGATGCCTCGGGTGGAAGAGGCTCTCACGAGTTATCTTTTCCCCGATTCTGTGTCGTCCCTTAAAACCCCGGAGCTGCCCACCAAACCCTGTCGGGACACCTCATCGTTGGTGGGCGAAGCTTATATGGCGGCTGGGCGGCCATATAACACACATTATCTGTCTTGCAGGCCTACCAGGCTGACCTCCTGAAAGAGCTCAATGAGGGCGACGGTCCCTCTTCGGAGGATGTGCTGGAGCTACGGAGGGCGGCAGATTTGTCTCTCCGCATCACCAGGGAGATGGCCCGTGCTATCGGCCAGGCCATGGCCTCCGTGGTGATGGTGGAGAGGCATCTCTGGCTGAATCTATCGGGGATGAGGGAGAAAGATAAGTCCTTCCTCCTAGACTCCCCGATTTCCCCTTCTGGTCTATTTGGTGACGCGGTTGAGACCGTTGTCGCCGGGTACCAGGAGGCAAAGATGCAGTCAGCAGCCTTCCGTCAGTGCCTCCCTCGCCACTCAGAGCCTGGGAAAGCGGCCCCTAGGGGGCAGCCTCAGCCGTCTACCAGCTCCTCGCACCGGCAGGTGCAGAAGAAGAGCGTCGCCTCTAGAGCCCCTCCTCCAGGAGCCTGGCAACAGAGGCGGCGTTCTCACCAGCAGTCCCAGCAGCGGTCTTTCACTCCTGGAGGCGATCTAAGGAACGTACTCCAGGGAGGGAGGCTGCTGGGAAGAAGTCCTAGCTTCGGCTGGACTTCCAAGAGCGGTCCCCCCCGCGGGGGAGCAACCGAGGTTGCTTCCTCTGCGGCGCTCCGGGGAAATCGAGGTAATCCCGCCGTCTATGACGCTTCGGGCCCCATCGATTTCCCGCGAACGCATGCTGCTCCAGCCGCCTCCGGAAGGACTTGCGGCTGGGCAGTGTGGGATAATTATGTTTTATGGGACAATTATGTGTTATCTAAAAAGGTTAACTATGTTTGGTATATTACAATATGTTTGGAATCTTTTAATATGCTTGTGTAACCACTTACAGCAGAGGCCTATGGTGACTAAAGCCAGTCACCATATGAATTAACTAGGAGGCATGCTCTGATAGCGAATGTATTTGAAACCTTGAACTGGCAATGGCGGAGCGGCTGTGCTTGGTATGTTTTTGTGTGCAGATGCCAAATAGGGGAGGTCGAGAGGAGCAAAGGCGATTGGAAGGTGGTCATCGAACCAGGAGAAAGGCGTCACCAACACAAGAATAAAATTGCATATTTAGCCTTGTGAGACATTACGGACCTCCCGTATGTCAGTATTGATTTGCTGTTCTGTAATCCTGAGCTCAGAAGCTGATCTGATTTTGCTTTATTAAACTTTCAAGTTACTTTTATACTTTTACTGAATCTCTTGCGTCTACTTATTGACAAACCAAAGAACTGGGGAGGAAACGGCAATTTCCAACAATTTGGAGGGGGCACCCGGATTTGTCACGACGCTGAAGTCATCATTGGGGGGCGATCCGCTTTCAACCTCTCTGCAGAGCATCTAAAATAAGGTAAGCAGACACCTTTTTCATAAAAGAGCTGCATAATTGGATATACCAAATTATCAGGTTGAGAGGGGATTGTGTACCAATGTTTATGGTCCTACAAAATCAGATCAGTTGTTAAGGTTAAATAACAAAAAAGATAAAAGTGTCTGAAGTCTAAAGATCTCAGTGTGTGTGATAACGAGTGTGTATAATTCCGTATTTGGGAAGTTCGAGTGCTGCGCACCTTCTCTGGACCGTCACTTAAGTGTGACCTGGTAGGAACGGACGCAGTATTCGGACAGCTCAGAGAGGAAGAGAGATTGATGAGCCCTCTTGAAATGAGAGGGACAGAGTGAATGTAATAAAACCGAGTGATTGAGTGTGTGTGAAGAGATCACAAATAAATGGTATTAGAAGCATTGCTACCAAGACAGAAAACGCGTATCAAGAATGTACCAAAGTGTTGGGTGTGTAGATTGTTAGGATATAGACCGGACTGTGAAAAATGTGATCCGTTAAAGGAGACACGACCATTACTAACGACATGACGACATACAAGGCGACATGGGAAACCATGTGCAGCCAGATGTTGTATCAAGCTGAGCCAAAAGATAGGAAGAGGACTAAAAGGGAGTTAGGGCTGGGACTGGTATGTCAAATGAAACAAAACAAGCCATTCTGTCTTATCCAAAACCAACTAAAGTCAAGGACATGTTGTCATTCTTAGGTTTGGTTGGATACAGTAGACAATATGTCCCAGATTACTCAGAACGGACAGGGATTTTGAGAGCATTAGCAAAAGAGGTGGGGCTAAAAAACAGCACAGGGAAGTTGAAATGGACAGAAGAAGCAGAAAACGTGTTCATCTCATTAAAAACAGATTTGGCAGAGGCAGCAACGCTGCAGACCCCAAACCATCAACTACCATTCTACCTAGATGTGAGCACAACCGGTTCCACAGTTAGTGGGGTACTGTATCAAAAACAACACCAACAGAGAAGAGTGTTAAGCTATGTCAGTGCACAACTGGACAAAATAGAACAAAAACAACCCCCGTGCGCCAGATATGCAGCTGGGCTGTCTAAGATGATAGAAAAAACGGAACACATAGTCATGAAACACCCATTGCACATCCTCTCTACACATTCTGTAGTGTCGTTCATTCATCTGCATTCACTTTTTCAGCACAAAGACAGAGTAAGTTGATAAAAACACTCACGCCCCACACATAGTACACAGCCACCAAGGAGTCAACATGGCCGATTTGGTGGGGGAGGGAGAACCACACGAATGTGCACCAAGATCCCTGAAGGACGAGCAACTCAGGGAGGGGTTGAGTTCAGTACCACTGACAGATCCAGACAATCCTCTACTGTGATGGTTGCTGCTTTAGGACAGATTTGGGAACTCAGTCAGCCAGCTACGCTATAGTCCAGCAAATAGGGTCAGACTATCAAACCATAGAAGCATGCTCCCTTAAAGACCGCCCTTCTGCTCAGCGAGCTGAATTATTAGCACTAATCAGCGCCTTGCACTTGGGCAAAAACAAGAGAGTAAACATATACTCAGATTCGGCATATGCAGTAGGAGCAGCTACCATAGAATTGCCCGGATGGGCGAGGGTGGGATTTGTCTGCTCCACAGGAAAACCTATCAAACATGCCACAGAAGCAGCTGCCTTGCTTGAAGCCATCATGCAACCTCAAGAGGTGGCTATCATTAAGTGCACTGCACACACGAAAGGAACAAATTACGTATCTAGGGGCAATGATGCAGCAGATCAGGCAGCCAAGCAACAGGCGGGGTACAAACCATTACAGATGATAGTCACAGCAACAAGTGAGCTATTATGGAAACATTTGTCTAAAGACTACATTGTTAGTGAACAGAAAAAGGCTGCACCAGAAGAACGAACGGTGTGGGTTGAAAAGGGTGCGATTTTTAGGGAAGATACAGGCTTATGGGAAGGCCCAGATGGTAGGCCAGTGTTACCTGCAGGGATAGCCATCACGGTAGTACAAGAGGCTCATTCATTGGCACATAGCAGTGAGAAAGACATGACCAGACGACTCAAACATTGGTGGCATCCGTTTTTGCCCCATATGATTAGTGATGTCATTGCATCATGTCAGGTCTGCACAGCGTTTAATGTCAGACCTGCGTCCAAACCAGGACCAGGCCACTTTCCGACTGACAAAGGCCCAGGACATACAGTAGTTATCGATTTCACTGACATGATTACCCCAATACACAAAAAACGATACCTCCTGGTCATGGTAGATGAGTACAGTGGCTGGCCTGAAGCCTACCCCTGTGCCAAAGAAGATGCTATGTCCGTAATAAAAGGTTTAGTGAACCAATATGTTCCACGACATGGCTTTCCCCGAACAATTCGGTCCGACAATGGCACCCATTTTAAGAACGAACATTTGGAGCAGGTGGAAAAGGCCCTAGGCCTTAAACACAAATATGGAGCAGTTTACCATCCAGAAAGTCAGGGAAAGGTTGAACGATTGAATCTGACGTTAAAAAACAAACTCGGGAAAATTTGTTCCACCACGAACCTCAACTGGGTTGATGCACTTCCACTCGCGCTCATGTCAGTCAGATGTTCCATAAACAGAACCACTGGGTTCACCCCCTTCGAAATAATGTCAGGGGGACAATTTCCAGGCCCATGGGCAAAGTTTGATACTACGTGGGCCCTGGATGCTCCTGCTCGATATTATGACAAAGTAAGTGCAGTGGTTAACATGTTTTGTCCACAGAAAAGTTGGCCACAGGACAATACCCCGGAGATTGAACCTACTACAACCGAACTGTGGGTGAGGCTGAAACAAATTAAGAGAAAATGGTCGACTCCACGATGGAGTGATCCAATGAGAGTCACTGCTAGAACCTCACACTGTGTCCAACTGGCAGGTAAAGGAAAAACATGGTATCATTTGTCTGCTTGCATGTTCTGTCCCCCTCCTGGCAGGTCGCTCGCTGCAACCAGAATTGACCTTGTGGAAGGTCAAAGAGAGGGGAGGAGGTGACGGAGGAAATCCAGGAGGAACAGAGAGACACACAGGACAGCCAAGCAGACACCCGAACAGAAACTGAAACATCGCACACTCAGCTCTACCAGAAAACGCTTGGAGGACACTCTGCCCTCCTATTTAGGAAAGGTGATCTGTTGAATACACCAGCAGATGTACCCATAGCTCATTGCATCAGCGCTGATTACGCCTTAGGAGCAGGAGTTGCAAAACAGATTCGTGAAAAATTTGGTACTGAAGAATTAGACACGACCATAAGCCAGCCAGGACAGTGTGTCAGAACTCAACACGGTACTAAAGTAATATATCATCTAGTAACCAACAGGTGGTGCAGGGACCTGCCCACTTACCAAGACTTAGAGAACAGCCTAGAACAACTAAAACACCAATGCACGATGAATAACGAAAGAGTGATTGCAATTCCAAAAATTGGGTGTGGGCTGGACAAACTACAGTTTGAAAAGGTAGCAGAAATACTAGAGAGGGTGTTTCATGATAAAGAAGTACAGGTGGTGGTAATCTCATGTGGTGGTGACATGTTGGACGGTGGGTGTGTTGATCTGTATAGGAGTAATACTGTGGGGAATAGGGGAACAGCAAAATAGACATAAGAGAGGTAACAGTCTGGTAAAACAAGGAGGAAAAAATGGAGCAAAACTAACTCTAGAGAGGGTGAAGGGAAAGGACGGACTGTGGGAGTTTGACCTCTGCCAAGTGATAGATTGTGGCAAAGATCCAATGAGATGGAGGGGTTAAGGGAGCTCTCTGAAGAAATGAAGGCAAGCTCAGGGACAGATAGTGCGATGACAGTAGTGTATATAAGCTACCTTGTGTCAAGTTGATTGATGGTGACCTTTGACCTACCACGCCCCCTTTGACCTTGACCACCCACATCGTTCCCCCCCCCACGTTTGACCTTGACCACCCACGTTGCAGTCACCTTTGACCTTGTGTATCCTCCGGGGGGGTGATATGACCTTTGAGGTCTCATATTTGAAATAGCGATGTCAGGGTACGACCTCTAGGTGACCAAAGTGAAGAATGATTGTATTGAACTTTGACACGGCTATTTGAAGGAATGATTTCAGGGGACATCTGCCGGACACGTGAGGGGTTGGTGCATTCCATAGACGGGAACATTTTTTCACAGAGGAGCCGGAAATTGTCATTATGGTACATCACAATATGCACACTCGAAGTATCTTGGTTACACACACACACACACACACACACACACACACACACACACACACACACACACACACACACACACACACACACACACACACACACACACACACACACACACACACACACACACACACACACACACACACACACACACACACACACACACACACACACACACACACACACAAACACATACATTGTAAAATGTGCAATTGGGTTTATAAAAGGAATGTATTTCTATTTAAATGGTCTGAAACAGGTCAGATAAAATATTACATTGTATAATAACAATTATCATACTATAATGTAAATATAAAATTAACTAACATTTTCACGGAGCAGGGAAAAGTAGGGGTTTTACAAAACACCCTTTAAAGAAATATAAAATCACTCTCTCTGGCTCTCTCTGCCTCTCTCCAAGAATGTCAGCAGCCCCGGTGGGGGTGTGAAATTTAACACACTCACAGAAGTGGCCGGTTGGAATCAGGGGGGACACAATCTTTTCTTTAACTTCTTGTCCCAGAGAAATGGTAGCCATAATAAAATCTTTTAATAAAGTACTATCTTCTCTATCTTCCTACAAGATTGTTGTATCCAACATCTGACACTCTACGATCTTTAATTTCATCATAAACCATCATTTTTTATATATACCTCATTTATACAAATAGACATCCTATGATTTTTAAATCAAACATAAAGGACCGTTTTACTAAACAGAGAATGTTCCATTACCGTATAATGTTTTAGAGCTTATTCCTACAAAGATGTCATTTTTAAATTGCATGATTTTTAAAAAGGACTATTTGTTTTTATGTTAGTGTTGTGTGTATGGCATCGCCTCAAACATTAGCTAGGTGGAAATATATATTACACACAATAATGTGAATACATTGAATGATTAATTTACTGAAACAGAGGTAATCAAATATTATAGTTTTAGGTAGATGAAACTATATATTACATACATTTATAATCATAACCCCTTTTAGTTATAGTTTAGCTAAATATAATAATAAATATGTAAATAATAATAAATAAATATGAAAATACCTCACATTTTTTCAGAGAGATGAAGTAGTTCTTTATAAAATGATAAAAAGCAAATATTTTATCCTGTATCAAACTAAACAACAAGAACAAAGTTAGCAAACGCCTTTCCAGAGCCAATGTTGTTCGTACTCATTTTATTTCAAAGCCTAATCTTAAAAGTTTAAATTAGATTTAAATTAAATATTTAAAGTTTTAATAAAATCGTATCTTCTTAATCTTCCCAGAAGACTGATGTATAAAGATAGCATCTGATGCCCAATGAGTGTTTAAATCCATCATAAACCATAATTTTTTACTAAACAGAGCCCAGTACATAATGTTAAATATTATTTCTATGCCGGTCTTGATTAATAACACTTAACCATGTATGAACCCCATGCAATGAAACATGTTAACAAAGTTTGTCACAAATAAACAGAATTTGTTTCAATAAATTTCATTTGTTTAAAAGATTATTAGTAAAAGAAGTTTAAGACGTATCTTTAAGAAAATCCCCACACATGTCCTCAGCAATCATTAATTATTAGTTCAGGGTAGGGTGATGGGGTGATTTGAAGACCAGCTGGTCCTCTGTGGTCAATGACACAGCAGAAGTAAAGTTTTTCTTGAGTGAATATTTAATTTTACTCGTCTTATGTCTAAGAATGATCTTACTTTAAATATTAACTGGTCATATTTTACACTACTATAATATTTGACATTTTGTGGAAGCCATGATCTAGGATTGCGTGTACAAGTTGTATATGATTTTACTTTTCTTGTGTCTTCCAAACTGGCCTTTGTCATTGCGGAAACATACCCTTTACAGAAAATATACTATCGGTTATCTACTCAAAATACGGTGAATTTTACAAATGTAGCCTTTTGTTGATGAGACAGTTTGTCTGTTGACCAGCATGAACAGACTTTGGAGGGAGTTGATGATTTAGAGAGAGCCCCAACGATTTTGCAGGGTGTTAAAGAGCCTACAATGTTGTTGTTGTTTTTTGTCAACCTGGTGAATTTACACATGCAAGGTCTTCGGAAGTCGTGACCTTCAGGGTCAGTGGGTCTCTTGAGAGTATTTGTTTTACCTTAAAACCAAAGATTTAGCTGTTGGTTTAATATTTTCAAAGTTTCAGGCGTGTTACAATCATGCAGTACAAGGATTCAGATGAACCCAAACAGATTATGTTTCAACATGTGTTATACAATATTTGTACTCTAGTAACTTGCTATTTTTAATAGTCTTTATGAGTGCCTAATGCGTTAGAATCCAGATAATAACAAGCTAAGTTGATTCAGCTGTTTATTACCACTGTCTGTATTATTTTGGGCACAAATAAATAGATGTTGATTAAAGCTTATACATCATTGCCCTTTCCCTACAGATAAAATCCAAACATGTTCTTTATAGGAATCATGTGTGCACAAAAACTCTCTGTAAATTCAAGAGGCCTAGAGTAAGAAAACAGTGACATTGTTTAAGAAAAGATGTCATAGTGCATACAGAAAAATCCAATTTATTGTGATAGGTATTTTTCCCCTGCCATAGTCTTAGTCATATTATCAGGATCACTGATCGAATTTTATTTGTCGGTCTGTATATGGTTTTAGGTGAAGATTCCGATCTTGTTGTTGTCAGTGTAAGTTCGTGCAAATCATCACTTGTGTTGATTTTTAAGCATATTTTTAATTGTATGACTAAACTTTTTTTGTTTTCTTTTGACAAACCTACATTTCAAACGATTTACCTCCTGTGTTTCACAACCACAGGGAAAACAATAATACGTTTTGTAATACTCATTAAACCTATTAAACAAATTTTTCTCACCTAGAACACAAAACTTGTACTGTTTTACACATTTTGACTATTTAACTATTTTTGTAGGTATCGTGTCATTTTAGAGGATTTACTAAAAGATTAAATGCACCAGAATCACAATGTTTGTAATTGATGTTTTTTACTACTCCACTAGATCATATTTAGTCAGATTTCAGATGACGATTTTTTCCAAGCATAATCTTTATACAACAATTATCCGTTCACAATTTAATACAAATGTGTACGGCGGGTAAGAAAAGAGACATTTAGCTATAATTAAAACATAAAACAGAAATCATCTCTTCTGCTCTATTGTAAAAGTTTGCAAAGTTGATTTGTCCCCGCCAGTAGATGACAGTTTTACATTTTGTTTCCTTGTACAGTTTTTAGATGTCGACTACTCTTTGAGCACGGTCAAACAAAATACAACATAAGAAAATTAAACTATGATGTTCTTTCAGATCGTCTTTCTGCTCTATCTAGGAAGTGGTCACAAGCCAAGACACATTTCTGTTACATTTACAACTATTGCGCTTAAAACACACCCGTCTATTACAGTTAGTTACAACATTTTACATTTGAGAACGATGTGGTACCACTTTTTTTTTTTATAATATGCGAACTTCAATAAAAAGTAACCTTGATAAGTAGTCATTCTAAGTAAAAAGTTAGATGATTCAGGCTGTTTTATTTTCCCCACGCTCCAATATTATCTTTTAGGCATCTGCCTTTTAAGGTTTGATCCATGAAACGGGAACAAAAACAACATTACAATGTGTCGTCATGGTTGTCTCAATACTTATTCAATAACCGGTAGAATTGTTTAACATCTCTTAATTTTTTACAATTTTAAATATATGTTCAACTTAAATATTAGTTTTTAGTCATTTACAAAGGTGTCATGCATGATATCTTATATATAATATTGGTACATGGTCTGGGTTGTTGGTACCTGTGGGCGGTAAAACTTAGCAGTAAATGAGAGACGTTATTAGGTTGTTACTCAAGCGGTCCTCTGTGACGTCTTTTAATAAAACATTTCACCGTCATCAAGGCAAACTCATTAACGGTATGCAGTGAAATAAATATAAACGTACAAAATTGTATGGTAATGAATAGGCAAGAATGAATATCTTGACGTTATCAACATTTAGGGGTGCTGTACTCTTCCTCATGCGCTTATTATTTTTGGCTTAAAAAGTTGTATTTGATTTTGTTCAAGTTTTTTTCTGAAACAGTGTTTTACCACTATAAACATCACCATTCTTCTTTGTCTGTAATTGTAATTATGTGCATGTTTGTTATCCCCTTTCCACTAAAACTACGTTTCCAACATTTAGCTGTAATGTTACCGACCAATTGATGTTCTACACATCTCTTGGTTCGTATACAGCATTTGGTTGATTTAATAAGATGATGCATTAAACCAACGTATTCATCATTTACATAGTATTTATACTACCATAAATATATGTTTGGGTGTATAGAATGGTCAGACACAATCATGACATCAAGTTAAGTGATTCAGCATTTTATTTCAACAGTGTATTGTTGAATATACGAAGTATTGAAGAAAATGATAGAATGGTATTACATACATAAAGTAAAACATTAATAATGACATTACAGATGATCTAGCCAGAAAAGAAAATCTCTGCAGACTATCATGTTTTTCTCTAGTATGTAGTTGACCAGCGTTTCAACCATTTCACTAATGTCAGTTTTCTCATTTTTTGACACCAGTGATACACATAGATCTGATACATATGTACACATACAGAGTACTTCGGTAACTCCTAACTCAGCACTACAATCGGCCATCACATCCAAAACCTTTCTGAGGATTACACAGATAGGTTCTTTGCTCTTAAACAAGCTTGTCACATCAGGTAATGAATTTGTCAGGTCTCTTATGCCGTCCATTTCATTTTTGAGATTTGTTACACGTTTGGTACCCCCCGCACAATCATTATTTGAACCACATGCATCATCGATGATTTTACGCATCAAGCCAACCATCTGACCTCTAAAATGATCTTTAAACATGCCGTCTAACATGGCTTTAACATGGCACTCCTTCCCCACGGTGCATTTGCACGCCGGAGGGTACTTGTGCACAGCATCGCCAGAGCTCATCGGGCAGTTGTTCTCCATCAGCTTTTGCGCCATTCCAGAAATCCGCACCGTTGAAGACGTCTTCTTCAGGTGTGCACAAGAACGCAAGAAGCCTCAGGCATTAGCCTGTGATGTCGACTCAAGGACATGAGAGCCCAGAGTGGCATGAGCATCCAAGCTATAAAGTCTTAAGAATGTGTGTGGAGAGGACCAACCTGCCGCATCACAAACACTTTGTAAGGGAGCACCCCTTGCTAACGCAGTAGAAGAGGCGACTCCCCTGGTGGAGTGAGCCCTTAATCCTATAGGTGAAGCTTGACCGCGCACCTCATAGGCAAGAGCAGTAGCATCCCTGACCCAATGTGACATTGTTTGATGGTGGCAGAACCTCTGTTACGGCCCCCATGGCAAACAAACATTTGCTCTGACTTACGCCACTGGCTAGTGCGGTGGACGTAGGCCTGAAGAGCATGGACTGGACACAGTCTATGAAGTTTCTCCTGATCCGGCGTTGTGAACGGCAGAGGGCAGAAGGTTTCAAGAGTGACAGGATGTACAGTCGACAAAGGAACCTTAGGCAGGTAGACAGGGTGGGGATGCAAAATCACTTTCACCAAACCTGGGGCAAAGTCTAAGCAGGATGGCGATATTGACAGAGCCTGCATGTCCCCAATTCTTTTCAGAGAAGTTATAGCCATAAGAAAAAACATCTTTAGAGTCAGAAGTTCGTCAGACGCTGATTCTAGAGGTTCAAAGGGGGTCTCAACCAGACCCTCGAGGGCTAAAACTAAGTCCCATGAAGGGATCTTGGCTCTTAATGGAGGCCACAACTGCCTGGCACAACAAAGTGAGCAGGCAGAAGATGCCTCCCAAGCGGCACCCCATCCACCAGGGCATGGCAAGCCAAAAGAGCGGCCACATAAACCCTGAGAGTGGAGGGGCAAGCTAATGTTTCAAAGGGGGTCTCAACCAGACCCTCGAGGACTAAAGCTAAGTCCCATGAAGGGATCTTGGTTCTAACAGGTGGCCTCAACCGCCTACCCCATGAATGAAGCGAGCGAGTAGAGGATGTCTCCCAAGCGGCACCCCATCCACCAAGGCGTGGCAAGCCGAAAGAGCGGCCACATGAACCCTGAGAGTGGAGGGGCAGGTGCCTGATGACAACTTTTCTTGCAGAAAATCCAGAACTGAAGTTACCTGGCAGTTGACTGAATCTACATTGTGTCGTACACCACCTTTCAAAGACACCCCATTTATTAGCTATAAACTTTCCGAGTGGAGGAAGCTCTAGCACATAGGATGGTCTCAATAACTGCAGGCGAAAGCCCCGTGTCCCTCAGTTGGTGCCCTTCAGGGGCCAAACATGAAGGTTCCACAGGTCGGGCCTGGAATGGAATATCGTGCCCTCTGCCTGAGACAGAAGGTCCCTCCTCGCCGGAATCGCCCAAGGTGAGCCGTTGAGGAGAGACACTATCTCCGAGAACCAAACCCTGTTCGACCAATGCAGCGCTATCGATAAGAAGCAAGACCCTTGCTGGCGAACCCCGGCTAGAACTCCCAGGAGCAGAGCGACTGGAAGGAGGGCATAACGACACATTTTGGGCCATGTATGAACCATCACATCCAGACCCAGCGGGGCTGGGTGACAGAGAGAAGCAGGGACATTGCGCTGTCTGAGAAGAGGCGAAGAGGTCCACTCCCTGTGGTAAGCTCTGTAAAATCTGATCCAGATCTGCTTGAGTACTTCTGGGTGGAGTTTCCACCCCCCCATCTGTAACTCTGTCTGGACAGTAAATCTGCTCCCACATTCAACCGCCCTTGAATGTACACTGCTCGAGTGACAGGAACTTGTTCTGAGCCCAGAGAAAAATCTGTCTCGCTATTCTGATAGCGTGAGCACAGACCCCCCTGGTGATTATATACAAGATATTTAGCTGTACTGTCCACCCGCACTAGGACATGACAGCCCCTCAATTGGGGGAGAAAGTATTTCAGGGCCAGAAATACAGCCGTCAACTCGAGGCAGTTGATGTGCCAACTGAGTTGATGACCCTCCCATTCCCGTTGGGCTGGACGACCACTTAAGGCCGCACCCCAGCCCGTCAGGGAAGCGTCCGTCGTTAGCAACTTGCGACGACAAGGTACGCCTAGAGTGGGACCCAAGGCAAAAACCGGGGTCTGAACCACATAGTTAGTGTACGAAGCCACATGGCGCGCCACTTTATTTGCCTGAGGATTGGCCCTAAGTCCTCTGGCTTTGAGCCACAACTGAAACGGTCTTATGTGCAACAACCCCAAAGGGAAACCCGTGGATGCTGATGCCATTAGACCTAACACTCTGGTGCTGATGATCAGTAAGATCTTGGTCTAGCCTGACTTTGCTCAGGGAATTTCTGAATGGTCTTGATTCAAGCGGGAAACCATTGTGCCCACCTTGTGACCAAAAACCGAACAAACCCTAGATAAGTCGTTCTCTGGGCAGGAGAAAGAACACTTTTCTTGGTGTTGAGTCTCAACCCTAGAGAAACTAGATGAGCCAACACACTGTGTTGAAGCGCCATCTCATGTGATTGTGCTAATTTTAGCAATCGCCTTTGTAATTCAAAATTTGAATGCCCCGGAATCCCAATGGAGCCGGTAATACATCCATACATTTTGTTTATGTGCGGTTACAAGGCTAGCCAAATGGAAGACCCGAAATTGGTAAGCTTTTGCCCCCAAGAGCGAACCTCAGGAACTTCCTCTGTTGTGACAGACTTTATATGTGAATACATGCGTCCTTCGGATCAATCGTGCCGAATCCAATCACAATGTTGAATATGCGACACGACCGCCTTCACTGTAACATCTTGACCTTGAGTACTTTAACTGCTTCACGGTTTAAGACTCGATGATCTGAGATTAGACACCCCCCCCCCCCCCCCCCCCCACACCCTACTGGGGACCAGGAAGTAACTGCTGTCACTTGTGACAGTACGAACGCCAACTCCGCCTTCATGGAAGTGGAGACCACGCCGTTCAAACAAGGAGGATGACAAATAAATTAGTTTACTAATTTTTACCGTGCTTAACACCCATGCAGAAACGCCTGGCAGAAGTTCACACGCTGCCTGAGACTCTGAGAGTGACAATTTTAACACTTCCTGTTGAGGGGATGTTAGACGTTCTATGTCCTGGATGATAGCAGGATTTAAACACTGAACGTCTAACATTTCACTGGAAACCACTGCCCCCCCGAATCACCAGAGGCGGCGGGGATGGAGTAGTTTTGAGGATAACGGGGTGGGGCGAGCAAATGTTTGACACGCCCTGTCCCGTGGGGGCAGACTGGGCACCAGACCACCGGACTTCTTATATTGATGACAGTCCTGAGGTCTGCCCTGGGAGGTTGTTGAGGATGACGAGCCGGTCTCCAGTCTTTACGAGGGAGAGCGCGACTCGCCACACTCTGCTTATTACCCCCCTAAATCTTGAAGGACTGAAGAGAGGTTGTGTGGCTGATAGCCCCTCCCCTTGAGTGCATTGAGGAAGAAACTGAGTGAACACTTCATGTTTCTTCCACTTCTTTAAATCTGGCCACTACAGAGTTAACTGAGTCACCAAATGAACCACTCAAATCCTTCAGAAGGTCAGCCTGATATGCTTGCAAGACAGCCATAGTGTGCAGCGCAGCACCAGCCTGTCCCTTTATATTTATTATTCTTATATAAATCATATACAACATATATTCCATATAAAATAATATATTATATATATATATATATATTCCATATAAAATAATATACAATATATAATTCATATATATAAGCTTTGCCCATGACAGCCAACGTTTATTTTCTACATGGCTTTATGGGGAGGTATGTCTCTTTAATGAAAATGCAGACCCAGGCGAGAGATAGCTCGTGAGCGTCTCCCACCTGGGGTATTCTCACATATCCACGCGATTTCGCACCCATGATAGTCGAAAATGTCGAAGTCAAGGGTACAAAAACACGTGAAGTAAATGCTTTCTAGACAGAAACCTCAAGCTCACTGCGCTCGGGGATCTCTCATTCACGGTACCAGACAAACTGCCCTGGCCACCGCGCGAACAACCACCTCGATAAATTCCTCGTATGGATTCACCATCATGTGAGGAACGATCGCAGGCGGCTGCTCGAGGTCCGCGGACCCAGAGATTCATCATCATTCCCCGCGCGAGCCGAAGAAACGCCGGAGCGCGCTTCGGGATCACGCGGGGAAACATGCATTTGGTGAGCGAGCAAGCGAAAGGGACGGACCCGTCTCTTGCTCGTCAACAAACCCATTCGAGAGCTCCGAAAACTGGTGCGGACTGAAAGTAGCCCAGACGAGCATAAAGCATTCTAACTGTAAAGGCTTGCAATGCTCGCACTCGTCTGACTCAATGCAGCGACCACATGCTCTTCCCCAAACACACACAGCAATAAACGTGCACATCCAGTTCTATTTGAAAGAGAACATGGATATACAGCATTTTACTCTGCTGACTCGTTTCCAACTGATTAGATTTAACTAGAACTCTTTCCACTAATGTTTCTTTGTAACAGAGATGAGAAAGAGAGAGAAAAATCTGCACACTGCCATGTTGAAAACTAACTCCTAACAAAGATCTCAAGTTGAGTCTTGAAAGAGAGAGAGAGATTTTTTTTTTTTTTTTTTTTCAGAGACTTTGTAACACACCATAACACAGAGTTGGTCTGAAAACAAAAAGACCTGGTTTGCTCCAGCTGAAGCTCATCTATTTATAGCCTCGTGCAGCAGGTGCGCCTATGACGTCACCGGCCGAGGCTATAAATACCTCCGGGTCAATTTCATTGACGTGTTTTCACACTATTTTCACAGCTGGTTATGTCAAAGACATTCCCCATTTGCATAAGCTTATGCAGCATTGAGTGTAGCTTTTGAAAGGGAACTGTGCTGATGTAGTCGTCAAACCTAGGCTAGTAGCTAGATCCCTTTCGGTTAGGAACCCAGATTGCTTGCGATAACTGAGCACTGTGTGTAGAGTTTATCAGGACTGCCGTTTTGGGAGCACAGTAATCTGACTCTACAGGTTAGAGAAGGGTTTGCTAATATACTCACCTGATAAGAACACACCACCTCGATGGGTGGTCCCTACAGCACACCGGGGGGTTATGCTCCTGCATGCCCATGATGAACCTTGTGGAGGCCATAGGGGGGTGAAAGCCACATATGAGACCCTTCGTCAGTTAGCCTACTGGCCACAGATGAAACAGGACATTGCAGCCTATGTCCAGGGTTGTCTAGTTTGTTGTCAGTTTCAGCCATCTAACCCCCCTCACAGAGCTCCTCTTCAAAAGGCAGGAATAACATTTCCCTGGTCTAACATTCAGATGGATTGGATTGGTCCGGTAATTAAGTCCTCCAGAGGTAACAAATACCTTCTTAATGTGACATGTGCATTCACCAAGTGTGCATTCCAGCCCGAAATGACACAGCAGAGACCACGGCTATCTTGCTGATTAATCATGTGTTTAGCCGGTGGGGGCTACCCCTGTTGATTACCCGTTGATTACAGTTGTTTGGGGGCAACTAGCAAGCCAACATTTTTGTTTCTTCTCTACCATGGGAATTATGCAAGGTTTCTCTTGTAACAGTTGATACAGTTCCTGACTTATCGCTGACTTCTCTGACCAGAGTGCAACCACAGCATCCTCAACCAGAACATCATTAACATGTATGCCCCCCACCACTTGTGGATTATATACCGGGGTGTTAGGAAGTTCCAGGGCACACAAGAATGCATTTTTCTTTTCTAACAGCTCTAGGGGTATCCTGTTCTCATGAGCTGTGTCTGCTGACTGGGCGTTGATGATTTGCATTTCCCTCACAGCAGGAGCATCTTCACTAAGGTGAATATTTTTCAGTGTCAGCTGACTAGAGTCAGATGTCCCCTCTACCTCCACTGCCTTGCATATCTTCTGACTAGAGCTAGTCTCTTCAATGGGCCGTGGGACTCTGACTTGTGCCCACAATTGACAGCTGTGATAGTCAATTAATGGTGATAGCCTATTCAACAAATCCTGGCCAATAAGAAGCTGCTCTGTGTCAAAGCCGACAACGTAGAGAGGGTGAACTATCTTCATCTCACCAAAGGTTAACTCCACCCACACCCGCTGGTTAACAGGGGCCTGATCCTGTGTGTAGCTAGTTATCTTGATCTGACAACTCTCTACCTTAAGCCACTTACCTAGTGAGTTGGTTACTTGGGTGAGTTTTTTAAATAACCCAGGTGACACCAAAGAAATTTCTGAGCCAGTGTCTAGCAGGGCATCACATGTTAATGCACCTTCAATGTACACAGAAATATAAATTCTTCTGGCCCTGCCTTTCTGTGTCAGGTCACCAAGGAACTGACAGAGACTGGGGTTAGGTCTGCTGATATCTGATTGGTTAGGCCTCACTATCTGTTGCATGGTTCCCCCTTCCCTTGGCTCTTCCCCCCACCCTATGAAGTACACTTTAGGTGGGGGAGGGGAGGGGTCCCGGCCTAGTCATTGCTTGGAAGGAGGGTCCTTTTCTTTCTGGGATGTGTGCTCCTCTGACTTAAGGTCTTTGAGGGCTTTAGCAAGTATTTTCTGAATTTGCTTCGTTATCACAATCCCTTTCTTCAGTACCTTTGAACTCCTTTTTCTTCTGACTGCCCTGTTTGTGACTGTCCCTTGATTTATCTCTGAACCTTCTGTACCTTTCTTCCCTGTGTGTATGTCTGCCACCCTTGTACCCTCCATTGCCTGAGGATTTATGGCCCTGAGTGTCCTGTTGGAACTCACCAGACTTTGGCCGGTAGGGGCGACCAGAACGGGCTGGTCCACTTTGGGGAAGCTCGGAACCTTCTAGTTCAAGAGGGGTCTCCCTGTCATGTCGGAGTTCAAATACTCAAATTACTCACAAACAGACTTTTAAACATCACATCCTCTTCTGCCCTAGGAGAATCCGAACCAGCAAAATATACTCTGCGCAAGCGCTCATAATACTCTCTGGGTGATTCATAGCGGTTTTGCTTGGTCTGTAATGCAGAAAGCCTGGAGACAGATGGGTTTTGATATATTGTGTATTCAGCTCTCAGGGCCCTACACAGTTCATTGTAATTACCAGAAATGGCTGGACTTTGTCTTTCCATGAAACCATGGACAGTTCGCACTGTCGTTTTCCTCAGAATGAGGAGTTTATCTGCCATAGTGGCCTCCGGGATGTATGACAGTGCATAGTTTACATCTTTAAGGTATAACTCTATGTTGCTTCCAGGGGTATCAGGATTAAACACTTTGATGTCACGTGCTAATTCCCTAAGCTGACGCAGCCTACTGTCTCTGGATGGTGCTGTACTAGGGAAGTCAGGGATGGAGCGACTAGTTTTTCCCCATACTGGAGAGTCAGAATTTACTCCGTGAGGACAGAGATGGGGACTCGAGTTTGAGACTCGGACTCGAGTGCGACTTAAGTCGCACACACAGTGACTTCAGACTCGACTTGAGACTCGTCCTCAAAAGACTTCAGACTCGACTCGGACTCGAGCTGCGGGACTCGTGAACAATGTTTATTTTTAGGAAACTTCTGATGAGCTCGATGTTATTCCCCTCCCTCCGGTACCTATAACCTGCCACGTAACTAGTGACGTACGTATCTGCTGCGCACGGCCACACATGAGAGGACAACGAACAATCATGTCGACTGCACCTGCCGCTGCTGTACCACTCATCATAGGTTTTTAAAAGTGTGTGTGTGTGTGTGTGTGTTCTTGTATATGGTTCATGAGGACACAAATGTGTATAAAGAATAAAAGTATTCAGTTCATTTTATCACGAAATTCAAACGATAAATGCCATTTTGACGCTCTAAAATGTGACGACTGATCACTGTATAGGCGCGTCAATTCAAGCAGCTGCGGCGCGCGCGCGAGTGAACGCGATCGAACATCTCTTCCAGAAGAATAAACATGAATTAATATCTTAAGGTATGTTGAGAATAACACTTACTGAAACGTATTATATGTCATGTAATCGCTCAATCAGTGTTTCAATCGCGCAAAGATGTCAAACAGCTTGTGTCACGCCCATCATTTACCTCAGAGTCAGAAGTCTTTCAGTGTCCACAGCTGTTCATTCACTAGAGAAATCAACTCTTTCACTAAATATATGCACTATATATATATATATATATATATATATATATATATATATATATATATATATATATATATATATATATATATATATATATATATATATATTCTACTTAACCTGTTAGTGATGTCTTGATTATTTAATGCTATGTTTAGATAAATCTGTCATGAAAAGGACAGTCACTAAGATTATATTTCAACATGGGTATTCAAATAAAACCTAATCATGGTTGATAATCCAAACTGCTTAAAAAAACATACTAAATGGTGCTTTTTGAAATTCAAAAAAGGCAAAAAGTTTTCTGTGATTGGTAGGTTTAGGGGTAGGGTTAGTGTAGGTGGATAGATACCATTTGTACATTAGTAAAACCATTACACCTATGGAGAGTCCCCGTAAACCACGTGTGGGTAGTGTGTGTGCACTTGAGTGCGTGTGTGTGACTGTGAGAGTGTTTCTGTGTGTTTGCTTGAGTGTGTGCTCTCTAAGTGGAAAAAAAGTGTTATTGCTTATACATTTTGCAATGTTTTTGTGATACCCTGAGTACCAGAACTTTGTGGTTTCAGATGTGCTTTGTTGCACATAAAATTGTTAGCTATTAGATAAGCATCTTACTTGTTGTCTTTTCATATTCATTGATCAACATCTGTAGGTTTAATGAGCTGATATACATGTTAATAGAGAAAGGTGTCAAAATGCTTTGAATTCCTTATATATAGCTTTGCAGTGTTCTACACAGCCTGGATAGGTCGCCGTATGTGATGCAACACTTATTATAACCAGAGACTTATTATAATAAAGAGACTTGAGACTTGACTTGGACTCAAGCTCAGAGACTTGAGACTTGACTTGGACTCGAGCCCAGAGACTTGAGACTTGACTTGGACTCGAGCCCAGAGACTTGAGACTTGACTTGGACTCGAGCTCAGAGACTTGAGACTTGACTTGGACTCGAGCCCAGAGACTTGAGACTTGACTTGGACTCGAGCCCAGAGACTTGAGACTTGACTTGGACTCTAGCTCAGAGACTTGTGAGCATCTCTGCGTGAGGATGGCTGGGACTAGCAGTGGGGGTTGGGCCACAGGCTGCAACAGTATCACCATAGGCCTGATAGCGATGTGTCTGTGAGGGGCTATCAAGTAAGGGATCTTTCACTGCTGGGCTGAATGTGCTGAAACGCACACTTGATGGTTCAGGGGGCATGTCCCTATTTATGTCTAACTGCTCCATTCTTTTCCCTATTTCCTCTAGTCTCTGCTCTGCGATATCAGCTTTATCTGCCCACCCTCGGGCCCTGGCAGCAATTCTGTCATGACTGTTCTGGACTTCTAATAATTTATCGTCTGCCCTAGCCAAATCATCTCTGAGTTGAACCTGAACCTGCTTTGAATCATACAGCTGTCGCTTAAACAACTGTGACTCTTCACGGGTTTCGGTATACAGTTTGTGTTCTATCTCTAAGTCCCTTTTCAAACAAGAAATTTCAGACAAGGCTGACTTTAACTCATCCTTGGCCTGTTTCTCACTCATACTCACTACTCTTAATTTGTCTGACTGTGCTGACAAATCACGTTGAGCCTGAGCTCACTCTGTTTGCAGAGCAGGTACAGAGACCGAACTTACACACTCATTCTTGACCTGTTCAAGCTCAGTTTCTAGGTCTAGGTTTTCTTCTTTTAACCTTTTAATTTTCTCTTCTTGGCTGTCTGTAACACACTGAAAGTCTTCTTTGTCTGCAGACAACCTACTAGCTTCCACCTTTAAATGGTCATTTGCATGACGCATATCGGCCAGCTCACTCTTTAGCTCTTGGATCATCATATCCCTATCTCTTATCTGTTCATTAGCAAGGGATACTCTGTCTATTGCTTGGGTTAACTGAGCAGCCCAATTTAGTGCTAAGCTAGAGAGGAGTTTGGTTAGCGAGGCACCTTTTATGGCCTGGCCTGCTGCTTCAGCGGTTAGCTGTGTTGTTTTGAGGCTGATTTCATCATAATCTAAGCCCTTAATCATCTCTATGTAACCTGGATTCACAGCACTGGTAAGGTCTACCACCAGCTGTTCAGGTAGGGTCAATTCTGCCATTTTTGACAGATACTCTACTGCACCTAGCAACGAGCTATTCTCAGTATTTAACACAAAAGTGTTTATAGTTTGAAGTCACAGGGGCACTGTAAGTCACACCCTGACTAGTGACACGGACTCTAGCTCTTGGCTATGAGTGGTAAGAAGGAACTACCCTTATCTGACACTTATCTAAGTTCACACAGAACTCTCAAATTTAATTCAAATTTAACTCTCAAATTTAAAATGAACTAACATTTTCACGGAGCAGGGAAAAGTAGGGGTTTTACAAAACACCCTTTAAAGAAATATAAAATCACTCTCTCTGGCTCTCTCTGCCTCTCTCCAAGAATGTCAGCAGCCCCGGTGGGGGTGTGAAATTTAACACACTCACAGAAGTGGCCGGTTGGAATCAGGGGGGACACAATCTTTTCTTTAACTTCTTGTCCCAGAGAAATGGTAGCCATAATAAAATCTTTTAATAAAGTACTATCTTCTCTATCTTCCTACAAGATTGTTGTATCCAACATCTGACACTCTACGATCTTTAATTTCATCATAAACCATCATTTTTTATATATACCTCATTTATACAAATAGACATCCTATGATTTTTAAATCAAACATAAAGGACCGTATTACTAAACAGAGAATGTTCCATTACCTTATAATGTTTTAGAGCTTATTCCTACAAAGATGTCATTTTTAAATTGCATGATTTTTAAAAAGGACTATTTGTTTTTATGTTAGTGTTGTGTGTATGGCATCGCCTCAAACATTAGCTAGGTGGAAATATATATTACACACAATAATGTGAATACATTGAATGATTAATTTACTGAAACAGAGGTAATCAAATATTATAGTTTTAGGTAGATGAAACTATATATTACATACATTTATAATCATAACCCCTTTTAGTTATAGTTTAGCTAAATATAATAATAAATATGTAAATAATAATAAATAAATATGAAAATACCTCACATTTTTTCAGAGAGATGAAGAAGTAGTTCTTTATAAAATGATAAAAAGCAAATATTTTATCCTGTATCAAACTAAACAACAAGAACAAAGTTAGCAAACGCCTTTCCAGAGCCAATGTTGTTCGTACTCATTTTATTTCAAAGCCTAATCTTAAAAGTTTAAATTAGATTTAAATTAAATATTTAAAGTTTTAATAAAATCGTATCTTCTTAATCTTCCCAGAAGACTGATGTATAAAGATAGCATCTGATGCCCAATGAGTGTTTAAATCCATCATAAACCATAATTTTTTACTAAACAGAGCCCAGTACATAATGTTAAATATTATTTCTATGCCGGTCTTGATTAATAACACTTAACCATGTATGAACCCCATGCAATGAAACATGTTAACAAAGTTTGTCACAAATAAACAGAATTTGTTTCAATAAATTTCATTTGTTTAAAAGATTATTAGTAAAAGAAGTTTAAGACGTATCTTTAAGAAAATCCCCACACATGTCCTCAGCAATCATTAATTATTAGTTCAGGGTAGGGTGATGGGGTGATTTGAAGACCAGCTGGTCCTCTGTGGTCAATGACACAGCAGAAGTAAAGTTTTTCTTGAGTGAATATTTAATTTTACTCGTCTTATGTCTAAGAATGATCTTACTTTAAATATTAACTGGTCATATTTTACACTACTATAATATTTGACATTTTGTGGAAGCCATGATCTAGGATTGCGTGTACAAGTTGTATATGATTTTACTTTTCTTGTGTCTTCCAAACTGGCCTTTGTCATTGCGGAAACATACCCTTTACTGAAAATATACTATCGGTTATCTACTCAAAATACGGTGAATTTTACAAATGTAGCCTTTTGTTGATGAGACAGTTTGTCTGTTGACCAGCATGAACAGACTTTGGAGGGAGTTGATGATTTAGAGAGAGCCCCAACGATTTTGCAGGGTGTTAAAGAGCCTACAATGTTGTTGTTGTTTTTTGTCAACCTGGTGAATTTACACATGCAAGGTCTTCGGAAGTCGTGACTTCCAGGGTCAGTGGGTCTCTTGAGAGTATTTGTTTTACCTTAAAACCAAAGATTTAGCTGTTGGTTTAATATTTTCAAAGTTTCAGGCGTGATGTTACAATCATGCAGTACAAGGATTCAGATGAACCCAAACAGATTATGTTTCAACATGTTTTATACAATATTTGTACTCTAGTATCACACTTGCTATTTTTAATAGTCTTTATGAGTGCCTAATGCGTTAGAATCCAGATAATAACAAGCTAAGTTGATTCAGCTGTTTATTACCACTGTCTGTATTATTTTGGGCACAAATAAATAGATGTTGATTAAAGCTTATACATCATTGCCCTTTCCCTACAGATAAAATCCAAACATGTTCTTTATAGGAATCATGTGTGCACAAAAACTCTCTGTAAATTCAAGAGGCCTAGAGTAAGAAAACAGTGACATTGTTTAAGAAAAGATGTCATAGTGCATACAGAAAAATCCAATTTATTGTTATAGGTATTTTTCCCCTGCCATAGTCTTAGTCATATTATCAGGATCACTGATCGAATTTTATTTGTCGGTCTGTATATGATTTTAGGTGAAGATTCCGATCTTGTTGTTGTTGTTGTCAGTGTAAGTTCGTGCAAATCATCACTTGTGTGATGAATTCACTTTAAGCATATTTTTAATTGTATGACTAAACTTTTTTTGTTTTCTTTTGACAAACCTACATTTCAAACGATTTACCTCCTGTGTTTCACAACCACAGGGAAAACAATAATACGTTTTGTAATACTCATAAACCTATTAAACAAATTTTTCTCACCTAGAACACAAAACTTGTACTGTTTTACACATTTTGACTATTTAACTATTTTTGTAGGTATCGTGTCATTTTAGAGGATTTACTAAAAGATTAAATGCACCAGAATCACAATGTTTGTAATTGATGTTTTTTACTACTCCACTAGATCATATTTAGTCAGATTTCAGATGACGATTTTTTCCAAGCATAATCTTTATACAACAATTATCCGTTCACAATTTAATACAAATGTGTACGGCGGGTAAGAAAAGAGACATTTAGCTATAATTAAAACATAAAACAGAAATCATCTCTTCTGCTCTATTGTAAAAGTTTGCAAAGTTGATTTGTCCCCGCCAGTAGATGACAGTTTTACATTTTGTTTCCTTGTACAGTTTTTAGATGTCGACTACTCTTTGAGCACGGTCAAACAAAATACAACATAAGAAAATTAAACTATGATGTTCTTTCAGATCGTCTTTCTGCTCTATCTAGGAAGTGGTCACAAGCCAAGACACATTTCTGTTACATTTACAACTATTGCGCTTAAAACACACCCGTCTAATTACAGTTAGTTACAACATTTTACATTTGAGAACGATGTGGTACCACTTTTTTTTTTTATAATATGCGAACTTCAATAAAAAGTAACCTTGATAAGTAGTCATTCTAAGTAAAAAGTTAGATGATTCAGGCTGTTTTATTTTCCCCACGCTCCAATATTATCTTTTAGGCATCTGCCTTTTAAGGTTTGATCCATGAAACGGGAACAAAAACAACATTACAATGTGTCGTCATGGTTGTCTCAATACTTATTCAATAACCGGTAGAATTGTTTAACATCTCTTAATTTTTTACAATTTTAAATATATGTTCAACTTAAATATTAGTTTTTAGTCATTTACAAAGGTGTCATGCATGATATCTTATATATAATATTGGTACATGGTCTGGGTTGTTGGTACCTGTAGGCGGTAAAACTTAGCAGTAAATGAGAGACGTTATTAGGTTGTTACTCAAGCGGTCCTCTGTGACGTCTTTTAATAAAACATTTCAGCGTCATCAAGGCAAACTCATTAACGGTATGCAGTGAAATAAATATAAACGTACAAAATTGTATGGTAATGAATAGGCAAGAATGAATATCTTGACGTTATCAACATTTAGGGGTGCTGTACTCTTCCTCATGCGCTTATTATTTTTGGCTTAAAAAGTTTTATTTGATTTTGTTCAAGTTTTTTTCTGAAACAGTGTTTTACCACTATAAACATCACCATTCTTCTTTGTCTGTAATTGTAATTATGTGCATGTTTGTTATCCCCTTTCCACTAAAACTACGTTTCCAACATTTAGCTGTAATGTTACCGACCAATTGATGTTCTACACATCTCTTGGTTCGTATACAGCATTTGGTTGATTTAATAAGATGATGCATTAAACCAACGTATTCATCATTTACATAGTATTTATACTACCACAAATATATGTTTGGGTGTATAGAATGGTCAGACACAATCATGACATCAAGTTAAGTGATTCAGCATTTTATTTCAACAGTGTATTGTTGAATATACGAAGTATTGAAGAAAATGATAGAATGGTATTACATACATAAAGTAAAACATTAATAATGACATTACAGATGATCTAGCCAGAAAAGAAAATCTCTGCAGACTATCATGTTTTTCTCTAGTATGTAGTTGACCAGCGTTTCAACCATTTCATTAATGTCAGTTTTCTCATTTTTTGACACCAGTGATACACATAGATCTGATGCATATGTACACATACAGAGTACTTCGGTAACTCCTAACTCAGCACTACAATCGGCCATCACATCCAAAACCTTTCTGAGGATTACACAGATAGGTTCTTTGCTCTTAAAAAAGCTTGTCACATCAGGTAATGAATTTGTCAGGTCTATGCCGTCCATTTCATTTTTGAGATTTGTTACACGTTTGGTACCCCCCGCACAATCATTATTTGAACCACATGCATCGTTGATGATTTTACGCATCAAGCCAACCATCTGACCTCTAAAATGATCTTTAAACATGCCGTCTAACATGGCTTTAACATGGCACTCCTTCCCCACGGTGCATTTGCACGCCGGAGGGTACTTGTGCACAGCATCGCCAGAGCTCATCGGGCAGTTGTTCTCCATCAGCTTTTGCGCCATTCCAGAAATCCGCACCGTTGAAGACGTCTTCTTCAGAACTGTATACGGTGCAGTCAATGCTGAAAGATTCTAATAGTTCCTGGAATCTCTGGTGAATCCTTTGTCCACAATTGTCCAGGCCTTGTGGGTTAACGTTCTGAAGTTTGGGTTTTTGGGTCTGATCCCTCAAAATGTGGGTAAAAGAAGCGAGCTATTTGGCAGGCTCAGACAAACAGGAATGTTGACTTTGGAGGTCAATATAACAGCCAGACAATCTTCCTTCAACTTCTGACGTTGCAGTACCACAGAAATCTGTGCTGATGTAGTCGTCAAACCTAGGCTAGTAGCTAGATCCCTTTCGGTTAGGAACCCAGATTGCTTGCGATAACTGAGCACTGTGTGTAGAGTTTATCAGGACTGCCGTTTTGGGAGCACAGTAATCTGACTCTACAGGTTAGAGAAGGGTTTGCTAATATACTCACCTGATAAGAACACACCACCTCGATGGGTGGTCCCTACAGCACACCGGGGGGTTATGCTCCTGCATGCCCATGATGAACCTTGTGGAGGCCATAGGGGGGTGAAAGCCACATATGAGACCCTTCGTCAGTTAGCCTACTGGCCACAGATGAAACAGGACATTGCAGCCTATGTCCAGGGTTGTCTAGTTTGTTGTCAGTTTCAGCCATCTAACCCCCCTCACAGAGCTCCTCTTCAAAAGGCAGGAATAACATTTCCCTGGTCTAACATTCAGATGGATTGGATTGGTCCGGTAATTAAGTCCTCCAGAGGTAACAAATACCTTCTTAATGTGACATGTGCATTCACCAAGTGTGCATTCCAGCCCGAAATGACACAGCAGAGACCACGGCTATCTTGCTGATTAATCATGTGTTTAGCCGGTGGGGGCTACCCCTGTTGATTACCCGTTGATTACAGTTGTTTGGGGGCAACTAGCAAGCCAACATTTTTGTTTCTTCTCTACCATGGGAATTATGCAAGGTTTCTCTTGTAACAGTTGATACAGTTCCTGACTTATCGCTGACTTCTCTGACCAGAGTGCAACCACAGCATCCTCAACCAGAACATCATTAACATGTATGCCCCCCACCACTTGTGGATTATATACCGGGGTGTTAGGAAGTTCCAGGGCACACAAGAATGCATTTTTCTTTTCTAACAGCTCTAGGGGTATCCTGTTCTCATGAGCTGTGTCTGCTGACTGGGCGTTGATGATTTGCATTTCCCTCACAGCAGGAGCATCTTCACTAAGGTGAATATTTTTCAGTGTCAGCTGACTAGAGTCAGATGTCCCCTCTACCTCCACTGCCTTGCATATCTTCTGACTAGAGCTAGTCTCTTCAATGGGCCGTGGGACTCTGACTTGTGCCCACAATTGACAGCTGTGATAGTCAATTAATGGTGATAGCCTATTCAACAAATCCTGGCCAATAAGAAGCTGCTCTGTGTCAAAGCCGACAACGTAGAGAGGGTGAACTATCTTCATCTCACCAAAGGTTAACTCCACCCACACCCGCTGGTTAACAGGGGCCTGATCCTGTGTGTAGCTAGTTATCTTGATCTGACAACTCTCTACCTTAAGCCACTTACCTAGTGAGTTGGTTACTTGGGTGAGTTTTTTAAATAACCCAGGTGACACCAAAGAAATTTCTGAGCCAGTGTCTAGCAGGGCATCACATGTTAATGCACCTTCAATGTACACAGAAATATAAATTCTTCTGGCCCTGCCTTTCTGTGTCAGGTCACCAAGGAACTGACAGAGACTGGGGTTAGGTCTGCTGATATCTGATTGGTTAGGGCTCACTATCTGTTGCATGGTTCCCCCTTCCCTTGGCTCTTCCCCCCACCCTATGAAGTACACTTTAGGTGGGGGAGGGGAGGGGTCCCGGCCTAGTCATTGCTTGGAAGGAGGGTCCTTTTCTTTCTGGGATGTGTGCTCCTCTGACTTAAGGTCTTTGAGGGCTTTAGCAAGTATTTTCTGAATTTGCTTCGTTATCACAATCCCTTTCTTCAGTACCTTTGAACTCCTTTTTCTTCTGACTGCCCTGTTTGTGACTGTCCCTTGATTTATCTCTGAACCTTCTGTACCTTTCTTCCCTGTGTGTATGTCTGCCACCCTTGTACCCTCCATTGCCTGAGGATTTATGGCCCTGAGTGTCCTGTTGGAACTCACCAGACTTTGGCCGGTAGGGGCGACCAGAACGGGCTGGTCCACTTTGGGGAAGCTCGGAACCTTCTAGTTCAAGAGGGGTCTCCCTGTCATGTCGGAGTTCAAATACTCAAATTACTCACAAACAGACTTTTAAACATCACATCCTCTTCTGCCCTAGGAGAATCCGAACCAGCAAAATATACTCTGCGCAAGCGCTCATAATACTCTCTGGGTGATTCATAGCGGTTTTGCTTGGTCTGTAATGCAGAAAGCCTGGAGACAGATGGGTTTTGATATATTGTGTATTCAGCTCTCAGGGCCCTACACAGTTCATTGTAATTACCAGAAATGGCTGGACTTTGTCTTTCCATGAAACCATGGACAGTTCGCACTGTCGTTTTCCTCAGAATGAGGAGTTTATCTGCCATAGTGGCCTCCGGGATGTATGACAGTGCATAGTTTACATCTTTAAGGTATAACTCTATGTTGCTTCCAGGGGTATCAGGATTAAACACTTTGATGTCACGTGCTAATTCCCTAAGCTGACGCAGCCTACTGTCTCTGGATGGTGCTGTACTAGGGAAGTCAGGGATGGAGCGACTAGTTTTTCCCCATACTGGAGAGTCAGAATTTACTCCGTGAGGACAGAGATGGGGACTCGAGTTTGAGACTCGGACTCGAGTGCGACTTAAGTCGCACACACAGTGACTTCAGACTCGACTTGAGACTCGTCCTCAAAAGACTTCAGACTCGACTCGGACTCGAGCTGCGGGACTCGTGAACAATGTTTATTTTTAGGAAACTTCTGATGAGCTCGATGTTATTCCCCTCCCTCCGGTACCTATAACCTGCCACGTAACTAGTGACGTACGTATCTGCTGCGCACGGCCACACATGAGAGGACAACGAACAATCATGTCGACTGCACCTGCCGCTGCTGTACCACTCATCATAGGTTTTTAAAAGTGTGTGTGTGTGTGTGTGTGTTCTTGTATATGGTTCATGAGGACACAAATGTGTATAAAGAATAAAAGTATTCAGTTCATTTTATCACGAAATTCAAACGATAAATGCCATTTTGACGCTCTAAAATGTGACGACTGATCACTGTATAGGCGCGTCAATTCAAGCAGCTGCGGCGCGCGCGCGAGTGAACGCGATCGAACATCTCTTCCAGAAGAATAAACATGAATTAATATCTTAAGGTATGTTGAGAATAACACTTACTGAAACGTATTATATGTCATGTAATCGCTCAATCAGTGTTTCAATCGCGCAAAGATGTCAAACAGCTTGTGTCACGCCCATCATTTACCTCAGAGTCAGAAGTCTTTCAGTGTCCACAGCTGTTCATTCACTAGAGAAATCAACTCTTTCACTAAATATATGCACTATATATATATATATATATATATATATATATATATATATATATATATATATATATATATATATATATATATATATATATATATATATATATATATATATATATATATATATATATATATTCTACTTAACCTGTTAGTGATGTCTTGATTATTTAATGCTATGTTTAGATAAATCTGTCATGAAAAGGACAGTCACTAAGATTATATTTCAACATGGGTATTCAAATAAAACCTAATCATGGTTGATAATCCAAACTGCTTAAAAAAACATACTAAATGGTGCTTTTTGAAATTCAAAAAAGGCAAAAAGTTTTCTGTGATTGGTAGGTTTAGGGGTAGGGTTAGTGTAGGTGGATAGATACCATTTGTACATTAGTAAAACCATTACACCTATGGAGAGTCCCCGTAAACCACGTGTGGGTAGTGTGTGTGCACTTGAGTGCGTGTGTGTGACTGTGAGAGTGTTTCTGTGTGTTTGCTTGAGTGTGTGCTCTCTAAGTGGAAAAAAAGTGTTATTGCTTATACATTTTGCAATGTTTTTGTGATACCCTGAGTACCAGAACTTTGTGGTTTCAGATGTGCTTTGTTGCACATAAAATTGTTAGCTATTAGATAAGCATCTTACTTGTTGTCTTTTCATATTCATTGATCAACATCTGTAGGTTTAATGAGCTGATATACATGTTAATAGAGAAAGGTGTCAAAATGCTTTGAATTCCTTATATATAGCTTTGCAGTGTTCTACACAGCCTGGATAGGTCGCCGTATGTGATGCAACACTTATTATAACCAGAGACTTATTATAATAAAGAGACTTGAGACTTGACTTGGACTCAAGCTCAGAGACTTGAGACTTGACTTGGACTCGAGCCCAGAGACTTGAGACTTGACTTGGACTCGAGCCCAGAGACTTGAGACTTGACTTGGACTCGAGCTCAGAGACTTGAGACTTGACTTGGACTCGAGCCCAGAGACTTGAGACTTGACTTGGACTCGAGCCCAGAGACTTGAGACTTGACTTGGACTCTAGCTCAGAGACTTGTGAGCATCTCTGCGTGAGGATGGCTGGGACTAGCAGTGGGGGTTGGGCCACAGGCTGCAACAGTATCACCATAGGCCTGATAGCGATGTGTCTGTGAGGGGCTATCAAGTAAGGGATCTTTCACTGCTGGGCTGAATGTGCTGAAACGCACACTTGATGGTTCAGGGGGCATGTCCCTATTTATGTCTAACTGCTCCATTCTTTTCCCTATTTCCTCTAGTCTCTGCTCTGCGATATCAGCTTTATCTGCCCACCCTCGGGCCCTGGCAGCAATTCTGTCATGACTGTTCTGGACTTCTAATAATTTATCGTCTGCCCTAGCCAAATCATCTCTGAGTTGAACCTGAACCTGCTTTGAATCATACAGCTGTCGCTTAAACAACTGTGACTCTTCACGGGTTTCGGTATACAGTTTGTGTTCTATCTCTAAGTCCCTTTTCAAACAAGAAATTTCAGACAAGGCTGACTTTAACTCATCCTTGGCCTGTTTCTCACTCATACTCACTACTCTTAATTTGTCTGACTGTGCTGACAAATCACGTTGAGCCTGAGCTCACTCTGTTTGCAGAGCAGGTACAGAGACCGAACTTACACACTCATTCTTGACCTGTTCAAGCTCAGTTTCTAGGTCTAGGTTTTCTTCTTTTAACCTTTTAATTTTCTCTTCTTGGCTGTCTGTAACACACTGCAAGTCTTCTTTGTCTGCAGACAACCTACTAGCTTCCACCTTTAAATGGTCATTTGCATGACGCATATCGGCCAGCTCACTCTTTAGCTCTTGGATCATCATATCCCTATCTCTTATCTGTTCATTAGCAAGGGATACTCTGTCTATTGCTTGGGTTAACTGAGCAGCCCAATTTAGTGCTAAGCTAGAGAGGAGTTTGGTTAGCGAGGCACCTTTTATGGCCTGGCCTGCTGCTTCAGCGGTTAGCTGTGTTGTTTTGAGGCTGATTTCATCATAATCTAAGCCCTTAATCATCTCTATGTAACCTGGATTCACAGCACTGGTAAGGTCTACCACCAGCTGTTCAGGTAGGGTCAATTCTGCCATTTTTGACAGATACTCTACTGCACCTAGCAACGAGCTATTCTCAGTATTTAACACAAAAGTGTTTATAGTTTGAAGTCACAGGGGCACTGTAAGTCACACCCTGACTAGTGACACGGACTCTAGCTCTTGGCTATGAGTGGTAAGAAGGAACTACCCTTATCTGACACTTATCTAAGTTCACACAGAACTCTCAAATTTAATTCAAATTTAACTCTCAAATTTAAAATGAACTAACATTTTCACGGAGCAGGGAAAAGTAGGGGTTTTACAAAACACCCTTTAAAGAAATATAAAATCACTCTCTCTGGCTCTCTCTGCCTCTCTCCAAGAATGTCAGCAGCCCCGGTGGGGGTGTGAAATTTAACACACTCACAGAAGTGGCCGGTTGGAATCAGGGGGGACACAATCTTTTCTTTAACTTCTTGTCCCAGAGAAATGGTAGCCATAATAAAATCTTTTAATAAAGTACTATCTTCTCTATCTTCCTACAAGATTGTTGTATCCAACATCTGACACTCTACGATCTTTAATTTCATCATAAACCATCATTTTTTATATATACCTCATTTATACAAATAGACATCCTATGATTTTTAAATCAAACATAAAGGACCGTATTACTAAACAGAGAATGTTCCATTACCTTATAATGTTTTAGAGCTTATTCCTACAAAGATGTCATTTTTAAATTGCATGATTTTTAAAAAGGACTATTTGTTTTTATGTTAGTGTTGTGTGTATGGCATCGCCTCAAACATTAGCTAGGTGGAAATATATATTACACACAATAATGTGAATACATTGAATGATTAATTTACTGAAACAGAGGTAATCAAATATTATAGTTTTAGGTAGATGAAACTATATATTACATACATTTATAATCATAACCCCTTTTAGTTATAGTTTAGCTAAATATAATAATAAATATGTAAATAATAATAAATAAATATGAAAATACCTCACATTTTTTCAGAGAGATGAAGATAAAAAGCAAATATTTTATCCTGTATCAAACTAAACAACAAGAACAAAGTTAGCAAACGCCTTTCCAGAGCCAATGTTGTTCGTACTCATTTTATTTCAAAGCCTAATCTTAAAAGTTTAAATTAGATTTAAATTAAATATTTAAAGTTTTAATAAAATCGTATCTTCTTAATCTTCCCAGAAGACTGATGTATAAAGATAGCATCTGATGCCCAATGAGTGTTTAAATCCATCATAAACCATAATTTTTTACTAAACAGAGCCCAGTACATAATGTTAAATATTATTTCTATGCCGGTCTTGATTAATAACACTTAACCATGTATGAACCCCATGCAATGAAACATGTTAACAAAGTTTGTCACAAATAAACAGAATTTGTTTCAATAAATTTCATTTGTTTAAAAGATTATTAGTAAAAGAAGTTTAAGACGTATCTTTAAGAAAATCCCCACACATGTCCTCAGCAATCATTAATGATTAGTTCAGGGTAGGGTGATGGGGTGATTTGAAGACCAGCTGGTCCTCTGTGGTCAATGACACAGCAGAAGTAAAGTTTTTCTTGAGTGAATATTTAATTTTACTCGTCTTATGTCTAAGAATGATCTTACTTTAAATATTAACTGGTCATATTTTACACTACTATAATATTTGACATTTTGTGGAAGCCATGATCTAGGATTGCGTGTACAAGTTGTATATGATTTTACTTTTCTTGTGTCTTCCAAACTGGCCTTTGTCATTGCGGAAACATACCCTTTACTGAAAATATACTATCGGTTATCTACTCAAAATACGGTGAATTTTACAAATGTAGCCTTTTGTTGATGAGACAGTTTGTCTGTTGACCAGCATGAACAGACTTTGGAGGGAGTTGATGATTTAGAGAGAGCCCCAACGATTTTGCAGGGTGTTAAAGAGCCTACAATGTTGTTGTTGTTTTTTGTCAACCTGGTGAATTTACACATGCAAGGTCTTCGGAAGTCGTGACTTCCAGGGTCAGTGGGTCTCTTGAGAGTATTTGTTTTACCTTAAAACCAAAGATTTAGCTGTTGGTTTAATATTTTCAAAGTTTCAGGCGTGATGTTACAATCATGCAGTACAAGGATTCAGATGAACCCAAACAGATTATGTTTCAACATGTTTTATACAATATTTGTACTCTAGTATCACACTTGCTATTTTTAATAGTCTTTATGAGTGCCTAATGCGTTAGAATCCAGATAATAACAAGCTAAGTTGATTCAGCTGTTTATTACCACTGTCTGTATTATTTTGGGCACAAATAAATAGATGTTGATTAAAGCTTATACATCATTGCCCTTTCCCTACAGATAAAATCCAAACATGTTCTTTATAGGAATCATGTGTGCACAAAAACTCTCTGTAAATTCAAGAGGCCTAGAGTAAGAAAACAGTGACATTGTTTAAGAAAAGATGTCATAGTGCATACAGAAAAATCCAATTTATTGTTATAGGTATTTTTCCCCTGCCATAGTCTTAGTCATATTATCAGGATCACTGATCGAATTTTATTTGTCGGTCTGTATATGATTTTAGGTGAAGATTCCGATCTTGTTGTTGTTGTTGTCAGTGTAAGTTCGTGCAAATCATCACTTGTGTGATGAATTCACTTTAAGCATATTTTTAATTGTATGACTAAACTTTTTTTGTTTTCTTTTGACAAACCTACATTTCAAACGATTTACCTCCTGTGTTTCACAACCACAGGGAAAACAATAATACGTTTTGTAATACTCATAAACCTATTAAACAAATTTTTCTCACCTAGAACACAAAACTTGTACTGTTTTACACATTTTGACTATTTAACTATTTTTGTAGGTATCGTGTCATTTTAGAGGATTTACTAAAAGATTAAATGCACCAGAATCACAATGTTTGTAATTGATGTTTTTTACTACTCCACTAGATCATATTTAGTCAGATTTCAGATGACGATTTTTTCCAAGCATAATCTTTATACAACAATTATCCGTTCACAATTTAATACAAATGTGTACGGCGGGTAAGAAAAGAGACATTTAGCTATAATTAAAACATAAAACAGAAATCATCTCTTCTGCTCTATTGTAAAAGTTTGCAAAGTTGATTTGTCCCCGCCAGTAGATGACAGTTTTACATTTTGTTTCCTTGTACAGTTTTTAGATGTCGACTACTCTTTGAGCACGGTCAAACAAAATACAACATAAGAAAATTAAACTATGATGTTCTTTCAGATCGTCTTTCTGCTCTATCTAGGAAGTGGTCACAAGCCAAGACACATTTCTGTTACATTTACAACTATTGCGCTTAAAACACACCCGTCTAATTACAGTTAGTTACAACATTTTACATTTGAGAACGATGTGGTACCACTTTTTTTTTTTATAATATGCGAACTTCAATAAAAAGTAACCTTGATAAGTAGTCATTCTAAGTAAAAAGTTAGATGATTCAGGCTGTTTTATTTTCCCCACGCTCCAATATTATCTTTTAGGCATCTGCCTTTTAAGGTTTGATCCATGAAACGGGAACAAAAACAACATTACAATGTGTCGTCATGGTTGTCTCAATACTTATTCAATAACCGGTAGAATTGTTTAACATCTCTTAATTTTTTACAATTTTAAATATATGTTCAACTTAAATATTAGTTTTTAGTCATTTACAAAGGTGTCATGCATGATATCTTATATATAATATTGGTACATGGTCTGGGTTGTTGGTACCTGTGGGCGGTAAAACTTAGCAGTAAATGAGAGACGTTATTAGGTTGTTACTCAAGCGGTCCTCTGTGACGTCTTTTAATAAAACATTTCAGCGTCATCAAGGCAAACTCATTAACGGTATGCAGTGAAATAAATATAAACGTACAAAATTGTATGGTAATGAATAGGCAAGAATGAATATCTTGACGTTATCAACATTTAGGGGTGCTGTACTCTTCCTCATGCGCTTATTATTTTTGGCTTAAAAAGTTTTATTTGATTTTGTTCAAGTTTTTTTCTGAAACAGTGTTTTACCACTATAAACATCACCATTCTTCTTTGTCTGTAATTGTAATTATGTGCATGTTTGTTATCCCCTTTCCACTAAAACTACGTTTCCAACATTTAGCTGTAATGTTACCGACCAATTGATGTTCTACACATCTCTTGGTTCGTATACAGCATTTGGTTGATTTAATAAGATGATGCATTAAACCAACGTATTCATCATTTACATAGTATTTATACTACCATAAATATATGTTTGGGTGTATAGAATGGTCAGACACAATCATGACATCAAGTTAAGTGATTCAGCATTTTATTTCAACAGTGTATTGTTGAATATACGAAGTATTGAAGAAAATGATAGAATGGTATTACATACATAAAGTAAAACATTAATAATGACATTACAGATGATCTAGCCAGAAAAGAAAATCTCTGCAGACTATCATGTTTTTCTCTAGTATGTAGTTGACCAGCGTTTCAACCATTTCATTAATGTCAGTTTTCTCATTTTTTGACACCAGTGATACACATAGATCTGATGCATATGTACACATACAGAGTACTTCGGTAACTCCTAACTCAGCACTACAATCGGCCATCACATCCAAAACCTTTCTGAGGATTACACAGATAGGTTCTTTGCTCTTAAAAAAGCTTGTCACATCAGGTAATGAATTTGTCAGGTCTATGCCGTCCATTTCATTTTTGAGATTTGTTACACGTTTGGTACCCCCCGCACAATCATTATTTGAACCACATGCATCGTCGATGATTTTACGCATCAAGCCAACCATCTGACCTCTAAAATGATCTTTAAACATGCCGTCTAACATGGCTTTAACATGGCACTCCTTCCCCACGGTGCATTTGCACGCCGGAGGGTACTTGTGCACAGCATCGCCAGAGCTCATCGGGCAGTTGTTCTCCATCAGCTTTTGCGCCATTCCAGAAATCCGCACCGTTGAAGACGTCTTCTTCAGAACTGTATACGGTGCAGTCAATGCTGAAAGATTCTAATAGTTCCTGGAATCTCTGGTGAATCCTTTGTCCACAATTGTCCAGGCCTTGTGGGTTAACGTTCTGAAGTTTGGGTTTTTGGGTCTGATCCCTCAAAATGTGGGTAAAAGAAGCGAGCTATTTGGCAGGCTCAGACAAACAGGAATGTTGACTTTGGAGGTCAATATAACAGCCAGACAATCTTCCTTCAACTTCTGACGTTGCAGTACCACAGAAATCTGTGCTGATGTAGTCGTCAAACCTAGGCTAGTAGCTAGATCCCTTTCGGTTAGGAACCCAGATTGCTTGCGATAACTGAGCACTGTGTGTAGAGTTTATCAGGACTGCCGTTTTGGGAGCACAGTAATCTGACTCTACAGGTTAGAGAAGGGTTTGCTAATATACTCACCTGATAAGAACACACCACCTCGATGGGTGGTCCCTACAGCACACCGGGGGGTTATGCTCCTGCATGCCCATGATGAACCTTGTGGAGGCCATAGGGGGGTGAAAGCCACATATGAGACCCTTCGTCAGTTAGCCTACTGGCCACAGATGAAACAGGACATTGCAGCCTATGTCCAGGGTTGTCTAGTTTGTTGTCAGTTTCAGCCATCTAACCCCCCTCACAGAGCTCCTCTTCAAAAGGCAGGAATAACATTTCCCTGGTCTAACATTCAGATGGATTGGATTGGTCCGGTAATTAAGTCCTCCAGAGGTAACAAATACCTTCTTAATGTGACATGTGCATTCACCAAGTGTGCATTCCAGCCCGAAATGACACAGCAGAGACCACGGCTATCTTGCTGATTAATCATGTGTTTAGCCGGTGGGGGCTACCCCTGTTGATTACCCGTTGATTACAGTTGTTTGGGGGCAACTAGCAAGCCAACATTTTTGTTTCTTCTCTACCATGGGAATTATGCAAGGTTTCTCTTGTAACAGTTGATACAGTTCCTGACTTATCGCTGACTTCTCTGACCAGAGTGCAACCACAGCATCCTCAACCAGAACATCATTAACATGTATGCCCCCCACCACTTGTGGATTATATACCGGGGTGTTAGGAAGTTCCAGGGCACACAAGAATGCATTTTTCTTTTCTAACAGCTCTAGGGGTATCCTGTTCTCATGAGCTGTGTCTGCTGACTGGGCGTTGATGATTTGCATTTCCCTCACAGCAGGAGCATCTTCACTAAGGTGAATATTTTTCAGTGTCAGCTGACTAGAGTCAGATGTCCCCTCTACCTCCACTGCCTTGCATATCTTCTGACTAGAGCTAGTCTCTTCAATGGGCCGTGGGACTCTGACTTGTGCCCACAATTGACAGCTGTGATAGTCAATTAATGGTGATAGCCTATTCAACAAATCCTGGCCAATAAGAAGCTGCTCTGTGTCAAAGCCGACAACGTAGAGAGGGTGAACTATCTTCATCTCACCAAAGGTTAACTCCACCCACACCCGCTGGTTAACAGGGGCCTGATCCTGTGTGTAGCTAGTTATCTTGATCTGACAACTCTCTACCTTAAGCCACTTACCTAGTGAGTTGGTTACTTGGGTGAGTTTTTTAAATAACCCAGGTGACACCAAAGAAATTTCTGAGCCAGTGTCTAGCAGGGCATCACATGTTAATGCACCTTCAATGTACACAGAAATATAAATTCTTCTGGCCCTGCCTTTCTGTGTCAGGTCACCAAGGAACTGACAGAGACTGGGGTTAGGTCTGCTGATATCTGATTGGTTAGGCCTCACTATCTGTTGCATGGTTCCCCCTTCCCTTGGCTCTTCCCCCCACCCTATGAAGTACACTTTAGGTGGGGGAGGGGAGGGGTCCCGGCCTAGTCATTGCTTGGAAGGAGGGTCCTTTTCTTTCTGGGATGTGTGCTCCTCTGACTTAAGGTCTTTGAGGGCTTTAGCAAGTATTTTCTGAATTTGCTTCGTTATCACAATCCCTTTCTTCAGTACCTTTGAACTCCTTTTTCTTCTGACTGCCCTGTTTGTGACTGTCCCTTGATTTATCTCTGAACCTTCTGTACCTTTCTTCCCTGTGTGTATGTCTGCCACCCTTGTACCCTCCATTGCCTGAGGATTTATGGCCCTGAGTGTCCTGTTGGAACTCACCAGACTTTGGCCGGTAGGGGCGACCAGAACGGGCTGGTCCACTTTGGGGAAGCTCGGAACCTTCTAGTTCAAGAGGGGTCTCCCTGTCATGTCGGAGTTCAAATACTCAAATTACTCACAAACAGACTTTTAAACATCACATCCTCTTCTGCCCTAGGAGAATCCGAACCAGCAAAATATACTCTGCGCAAGCGCTCATAATACTCTCTGGGTGATTCATAGCGGTTTTGCTTGGTCTGTAATGCAGAAAGCCTGGAGACAGATGGGTTTTGATATATTGTGTATTCAGCTCTCAGGGCCCTACACAGTTCATTGTAATTACCAGAAATGGCTGGACTTTGTCTTTCCATGAAACCATGGACAGTTCGCACTGTCGTTTTCCTCAGAATGAGGAGTTTATCTGCCATAGTGGCCTCCGGGATGTATGACAGTGCATAGTTTACATCTTTAAGGTATAACTCTATGTTGCTTCCAGGGGTATCAGGATTAAACACTTCGATGTCACGTGCTAATTCCCTAAGCTGACGCAGCCTACTGTCTCTGGATGGTGCTGTACTAGGGAAGTCAGGGATGGAGCGACTAGTTTTTCCCCATACTGGAGAGTCAGAATTTACTCCGTGAGGATGGCTGGGACTAGCAGTGGGGGTTGGGCCACAGGCTGCAACAGTATCACCATAGGCCTGATAGCGATGTGTCTGTGAGGGGCTATCAAGTAAGGGATCTTTCACTGCTGGGCTGAATGTGCTGAAACGCACACTTGATGGTTCAGGGGGCATGTCCCTATTTATGTCTAACTGCTCCATTCTTTTCCCTATTTCCTCTAGTCTCTGCTCTGCGATATCAGCTTTATCTGCCCACCCTCGGGCCCTGGCAGCAATTCTGTCATGACTGTTCTGGACTTCTAATAATTTATCGTCTGCCCTAGCCAAATAATCTCTGAGTTGAACCTGAACCTGCTTTGAATCATACAGCTGTCGCTTAAACAACTGTGACTCTTCACGGGGTTCGGTATACAGTTTGTGTTCTATCTCTAAGTCCCTTTTCAAACAAGAAATTTCAGACAAGGCTGACTTTAACTCATCCTTGGCCTGTTTCTCACTCATACTCACTACTCTTAATTTGTCTGACTGTGCTGACAAATCACGTTGAGCCTGAGCTCACTCTGTTTGCAGAGCAGGTACAGAGACCGAACTTACACACTCATTCTTGACCTGTTCAAGCTCAGTTTCTAGGTCTAGGTTTTCTTCTTTTAACCTTTTAATTTTCTCTTCTTGGCTGTCTGTAACACACTGCAAGTCTTCTTTGTCTGCAGACAACCTACTAGCTTCCACCTTTAAATGGTCATTTGCATGACGCATATCGGCCAGCTCACTCTTTAGCTCTTGGATCATCATATCCCTATCTCTTATCTGTTCATTAGCAAGGGATACTCTGTCTATTGCTTGGGTTAACTGAGCAGCCTAATTTAGTGCTAAGCTAGAGAGGAGTTTGGTTAGCGAGGCACCTTTTATGGCCTGGCCTGCTGCTTCAGCGGTTAGCTGTGTTGTTTTGAGGCTGATTTCATCATAATCTAAGCCCTTAATCATCTCTATGTAACCTGGATTCACAGCACTGGTAAGGTCTACCACCAGCTGTTCAGGTAGGGTCAATTCTGCCATTTTTGACAGATACTCTACTGCACCTAGCAACAAGCTATTCTCAGTATTTAACACAAAAGTGTTTATAGTTTGAAGTCACAGGGGCACTGTAAGTCACACCCTGACTAGTGACACGGACTCTAGCTCTTGGCTATGAGTGGTCAGAAGGAACTACCCTTATCTGACACTTATCTAAGTTCACACAGAACTCTCAAATTTTGATAGACTTACAAGGTACTTGAGCCCTTTGCTATACTTAGTAGTAGCAACTAGTTATAATTAATAATCACAACCTCTGCTAACACTGGATGAGGAAACCCTTACCAGATCTATGCCACAATAAAATGGTCCAAAGCTTAAACGACAACTTTTTTGCAAACAATTCAGCTGCAACAAATCCTATTCATAAATGGTACCACAGAGCTGAGTGAAGAAACTATGAATCAGGCTTGGGAGGAACCACCTGCTAGCAAACAGTAACCGACCAAACGGAGTATTTTAGTTTCCTGTTAAAGTAATTTACCTTGCAATCTTTTAGGTGAATTATTTGTGTTGATGAACAAAAGACTCGTTTCAATCTTAGTTAGCCTCACACGGGGCACCAATTATGTAGTGATTATTACTCAATTCACCGATGACGTCAGTGATTTTTAGATCACGTGTCACTTAAGGTGTGGTTATGAGTGTATCAGATGACCCCTCCCCCTTTTTGATACGGGGCACCAGCTAAGAATACTATCTTAACAATATAAGAACACTCCCAAAGGAGTGGTTCAACAATTCAGAATTAATGTAAATTAGAGGGAGTTGGTCAGCTGATTTATCTGAAGGATTTGTGAGTCTGGATAACTAGTAGAGTCTTTGATCATCAACACAATGAAGACACAGTGTAATAAAATTAGGGATGCACCGAATCCAGGATTCGGGTTCGGATTCGGCCGAATATTGGGCTTTTTGATGGGGTTCGGTTTCTGCCGAACCTCAGAATTTTTTTCCACCGAACCGAACCCTAGGTTTGCACTATGCTGGTCGAACGTAATGATTCCGCCGTTGAAAGTTGAAAATGGAACTCATGAACAGAAAATGTGGCAGTATGCTACTTTAAGTCAAAAGAAGGCGATTCAAGTCGAGCTACATGTTCAATTTGCAATGTCTCGTGGTGGCAAGGACCCTAAACAACAGCCGCTGTTAAAACAATTGTGTATAAAACATCAGAGAGAATACGAGTTGTGCATGAAGGAGTCTACAGACAGCAACCAAAATGCATTTTATTTTACCGCGCAAACAGCCGCATATAGATCAGATAAAATATAAATAAAAAGAATAAAATAAATAGGCCTACACTAAATATTTTTCACTTAAATAATTACCAAATTAAGATGACAAAACGAAAATACAATGAATCCGTTTTAAGCTTTGAAGAACCGGAATCGTTTTTTTTTTTTTTGTCAAATAAAAATTGAAGGTCTAGGCTAACTCAATCCACACCTTGTGTGTTTTTTGTTTGTTTGTTTGTTTTTTAAGTAACATGTCTAAGTGATGTGGGTTAGTCTAGAGAGCAGCCTGTTGACAGTTAAACCCGCAGCAGAAAACACCTTCTCAATCCTTCTGTCTCCGCAGCGTGCAAGCCTCCAATGACAGCGCGCGCGCTCCCCTCCTGGGCTCTCCGTTGTGCTGTTCTTTGAAACGACAGAGGACGACTCAGGGTAATTTTTCTATAAACCATCAGGAAAAAGCGGCGAGAAGAACATACACGACAATGTTTACTTTAGTAAACTTGACCAAAACCACACTACGAAAGGCTTCAGATGGCACTGATGTCCCGGGAATACAGAGATAACGCCTCGCTAGAGCCGTTCATTTGCTTTCCACCAGTCAGGAGCTTGTACTGCTGCTGTATTTTCTGTCGAAATGGTCCCACACAGTACGCTTTTCCATTGCTTCATTTTGTGAGATATATCTGGTTTGTGGTTGCACATGTCGACACGCTCAGTGAGTGATCAAATAACGCTACAGCATATTTTTCTTAACCATGCATCAAAAAACAAACAAATAAAAAAGCGTTAAAAATATTTAAACCGTTTAACTGATATTAATCGGTCAAAGTTCTTACTTTCAGTTAACGGTTAAACGGTCAATAGCATCCCTACACTGCTGTGGACGCTGTTTACTTCATTAATGTGTTTACTGTGATAATGGACTGAGGATGGGAGTAGGATTCGGTATTCGGTTTCGGATTCGGCCGAATCTTAACCAGTGGATTCGGTATTCGGCCGAACCCCAAAAATCTGGATTCGGTGCATCCCTAAATAAAATGAATGAAGTTTATTAACAATAGATATGCAAGAGTAAATACTTCAATGATTAATAATGCTAGTAATTAATATACACTTCTAAAGGATAGTAAACTAATAACCAAAAATAAAAGTAATGAGTGAAACAATAAAACTGATAAATGATGTGAACACAGAATGGATAAATGCAATGGCTGTTGAACAGAATGTAGCAATGGAAGAGAATCGAATGGGAATGCTTCCTATGGAAACCACCTAATGGTTCTAGCAAATGGTGATAAATAAATGATTATTTATCATTAAACAAATAATAAACCTATTATTTGTAACAAGCTGACCTCCGGTAACTGTTATCTAAGCAGGTTAGAAAAACATATGCTGCATGTATAAACTAATGCCAAGGTCTCTAGACAGAGGTTTGGTAAGTTTATATTTACGTTCCACACAGTCGGGTGATCGGTCCGGCAGTAGAGACGTCTTCCACTGGTTATGCGGGTAGCGTGCATAGATGCGATCCAGTAGTCGTTGCCACGCTGGGCTGAAGGATGCAGAACTTTGGTTGCGCCGAGAGGGTCCTTAGGAAATGGACCAGTCAGCTGGGTCAGTTGAATCTTCACAGGGTCCGTTGCAGGCTGGCGCGTCTCTGAGGAGCCGTGTGGGACAGGCAATGTCTGCCGATTCAGAGGTCCTTGGGGGACTGGGCTGTGCTGCTGGAGGAGTCGAAAGGGTCAGATAAGCTCTCTCAGTGAGAGAGCCCTTCTTGCAGCTAGAGTACAGCAGAATGCAATATAAAAGGTTTTGCTCGCAAAAGCTTAACCTCAACCGTCTTGTAGTCTCTTTCCTCGTCAGGTCAGAAACTCAGGACGTGATGTGTCTGTTAGTGTCTCCTTCCCCGTCAGGTTAGAAACGCAGAACAAGGGTGTGTCTACCCGGGGGACATATTTATCCCTTTCTGATGAGGAGGAGATTGAAATCCGGCGCCTTTCCAATCCTGGAGTGTGATTGGCCACTGATGTCCGAAGTAGCCCCGATGTTGCCCACCCTAGTGTGGAACTCATTTGCATAGCATAAAGTGGCATGTCAAGACAATGTCTTTAATGTTTTACCCATGCATTATTTCTTTACCAAACCTCTTTTAAAATATAAAAGGCATCATATGGAACAGATAGAGACCAAACATGATAAGAAACGGTTGTCATCGTCCGTGCATTTGTTTATCTGTTAATGTATCTGTCCTGTGGACTGTTGCATTTACAGTCAATGACCATTAACATAAACACTGCTTTGTGTGAAGATGAAGTGGAAGAGTTGCATTTTATATACATTTAAGGCCTCCAAACATGTGTATGAATGGATTTAGATAGATCTCTGTGGCCTCTCTTTTGCTGCTGCATCCAGGAGGTCCTGAAGGAATTTTTATGGCAGCTCTTGCCTAAACCTTAGGAATGAGTTTGGTGGTTAAAGTCAACTTTTAGACCAATGAGAGTCCTCTCCTTGGTGGTGGTGGGTGCAGAAGGTCCCCCTTCCTGTCCAGTAAGAGGTATCTGGCAGTTGTCTTGGCATCTTATCTGATGTTGTTGAACATTTGATTATGTTCATTCACCAAGGGTCCAATCACAGTGTGGCACATCTTCCTCCACACCGGTGGTTAGAGAGGGGCCTTGCCATAAACTGGTCTCTGGAATGCCATCCTAACTGATGTTCACCACACTATTCAATGCACAACGATTTTTGAATGCGTTCAATGCAAAAGCACTTAATCTCTTCAATGCGCAAAGATTTCTTAAAAACACTGCATGCAAAAGCACTAATCTCTTCAATTCCCACCGAGTTCTTTAATGCGTTGCAATGCAAAAGCAATTATCTCTTCAACGCACACCGAGTTCTTGACTGCAATGCAATGCAAAATCACTTGTCTCTTCAATGCGCAAATATTTCTTAAAAACACTGCATGCAAAAGCACTAATCTCGTCAATTCCCCCGAGTTCTTGAATGCATTGCAATGCAAAAGCACTTATCTCTTCAACGCACACCGAGTTCCTAAATGCAATGCAATGAAAAATCACTTGTTTCTTCAATCCACAAAAATGTCATAAAAAATATTGCATATAACAGCACAATCTCTTCAATTCACAACGATTTAAGAGATTTGTGCTTTTGCATTGAAATGTATACAAATACATTTCAATGCAAAAGCACAAATCTCTTAAATTCACACGTTCATATATGCATTGTAAAGCAAAATAATTTGTCTCTTGATGATTGGCACAATGATTTCTTAAAAACACTGCATGCAAAAGCACTAATCTCTTCAATTCACACCAAGTTCTTCAATGCAATGCAAAATCACTTGTTTCTTAAATGCACAAGGATTTCTTAAAAACACTGCATGCAAAAGCACTAATCTCGTCAATTCCCACCGAGTTCTTTAATGCAATGCAATGCAAAATCACTTGTCTCTTCAATGCGCAAAGATTTCTTATAAACACTGCATGCAAAAGCACTAATCTCGTCAATTCCCCCCGAGTTCTAGAATGCAATGCAAAATAACTTTTCTATTCACCAGCACTTTCTCTTCAATGCACAACTAGTTTTGTATGCATTGCAATGCAAAAGTACTTATCTCTTCATGCACAACGATTTTTGTATGTAGTGCAATACAAAAGCACTAATCTCTTCAACGCACACAGAGTTCTTGAATGCAATGCAAAATCACTTGTTTATTCAATGAACAAAGATTTCTTTAAAATGTTGCATGCAACAGCACAATCTCTTTAATTCACAACGAGTTTTGTATGCATTTCAATGCAAAAGCACAAATCTCTTAAATTCACACGTTCTTATATGCATTGTAAAGCAAAAATCACTTGTCTCTTCAAGGCACAATGATTTCTTAAAATCATTGCATACAAAACACTAATCTCTTCAGTTCACACCGAGTTCTTGAATGCATTGCAATGCAAAAGCACTTATCTCTTCAACGCATACCGAGTTCCTAAATGCAATGCAATTCAAAAGCACTTAATCTCTTCAATGCACAAGTTCTTATATGCAATGCAACAGCACTATCTCTTCAATGCACAACCAGTTTTGTATGCATTGCAATGCAAAAGTACTTATCTCTTCAATGCACACAAAATTCTTGAATGCAATGCAATGAAAAATCACTTGTATCTTCAATGCACGAGTTCTAGAATGCAATGCAAAATAACTTTTCTATTCACCAGCACTTATCTCTTCAATGCACAACTAGTTTTGTATGCATTGCAATGCAAAAGCACTAATCTCTTCAACGCACACCGAGTTCTTGAATGCAATGCAAAATCACTTGTTTGTTCAATGAACAAAGATTTATTTAAAATATTGCATGCAACAGCACAATCTCATTAATTCATAACGAGTTTTGTATGCATTTCAATGCAAAAGCACAAATCTCTTAAATTCACACGTTCTTATATGCATTGTAAAGCAAAAATAATTTGTCTCTTCAAGGCACAATGATCACTTAAAATCATTGCATACAAAAGCACTGATCTCTTCCGTTCACACCGAGTTTTTGAATGCAATGCAATGAAAAATCACTTGTTTCTTCAATCCACAAAAATTTCATAAAAATATTGCATATAACAGCACAATCTCTTCAATTCACAACGATTTAAGAGATTTGTGCTTTTGCATTGAAATGTATACAAATACATTTCAATGCAAAAGCACAAATCTCTTAAATTCACACGTTCTTATATGCATTGTAAAGCAAAAATCATTTGTCTCTTGATGATTGGCACAATGATTTCTTAAAAACACTGCATGCAAAAGCACTAATCTCTTCAATTCACACCAAGTTCTTGAATGCAATGCAAAATCACTTGTTTCTTAAATGTACAAGGATTTCTTAAAAACACTGCATGCAAAAGCAATAATCTCGTCAATTCCCACCGAGTTCTTTAATGCAATGCAATGCAAAATCACTTGTCTCTTCAATGCGCAAAGATTTCTTAAAAACACTGCATGCAAAAGCACTAATCTCGTCAATTTCCCCCGAGTTCTTGAATGCATTGCAATGCAAAAGCACTTATCTCTTCAACGCATACCGAGTTCCTAAATGCAATGCAATTCAAAAGCACTTAATCTCTTCAATGCACAAGTTCTTATATGCAATGCAACAGCACTTATCTCTTCAGTGCACAACCAGTTTTGTATGCATTGCAATGCAAAAGTACTTATCTCTTCAATGCACACAAAATTCTTGAATGCAATGCAATGAAAAATCACTTGTATCTTCAATGCACGAGTTCTAGAATGCAATGCAAAATAACTTTTCTATTCACCAGCACTTTCTCTTCAATGCACAACTAGTTTTGTATGCATTGCAATGCAAAAGTACTTATCTCTTCATGCACAACGATTTTTGTATGTAGTGCAATACAAAAGCACTAATCTCTTCAACGCACACAGAGTTCTTGAATGCAATGCAAAATCACTTGTTTGTTCAATGAACAAAGATTTCTTTAAAATGTTGCATGCAACAGCACAATCTCTTTAATTCACAACGAGTTTTGTATGCATTTCAATGCAAAAGCACACATCTCTTAAATTCACACGTTCTTATATGCATTGTAAAGCAAAAATCACTTGTCTCTTCAAGGCACAATGATTTCTTAAAATCATTGCATACAAAACACTAATCTCTTCAGTTCACACCGAGTTTTTGAATGCATTGCAAAGCAAAATCACTTGTCTCTTCAATGCGCAAAGATTTCTTATAAACACTGCATGCAAAAGCACTAATCTCGTCAATTCCCACCGAGTTCTTTAATGCAATGCAAAATCACTTGTCTCTTCAATGCGCAAAGATTTCTTAAAAACACTGCATGCAAAAGCACTAATCTCGTCAATTCCCACCGAGTTCTTGAATGCATTGCAATGCAAAAGCACTTATCTCTTCAACGCATACCGAGTTCCTAAATGCAATGCAATTCAAAAGCACTTAATCTCTTCAATGCACAAGTTCTTATATGCAATGCAACAGCACTATCTCTTCAATGCACAACCAGTTTTGTATGCATTGCAATGCAAAAGTACTTATCTCTTCAATGCACACAAAATTCTTGAATGCAATGCAATGAAAAATCACTTGTATCTTCAATGCACGAGTTCTAGAATGCAATGCAAAATAACTTTTCTATTCACCAGCACTTATCTCTTCAATGCACAACTAGTTTTGTATGCATTGCAATGCAAAAGCACTAATCTCTTCAACGCACACCGAGTTCTTGAATGCAATGCAAAATCACTTGTTTGTTCAATGAACAAAGATTTATTTAAAATATTGCATGCAACAGCACAATCTCATTACTCAATCACAACGAGTTTTGTATGCATTTCAATGCAAAAGCACAAATCTCTTAAATTCACACGTTCTTATATGCATTGTAAAGCAAAAATCATTTGTCTCCTCAAGGCACAATGATTTCTTAAAATCATTGCATACAAAAGCACTAATCTCTTCAGTTCACACCGAGTTTTTGAATGCATTGCAATGCAAAAGCACTAATCTCTTCAACGCACACCGAGTTCTTGAATGCAATGCAATGAAAAATCACTTGTTTCTTCAATCCACAAAAATTTCATAAAAATATTGCATATAACAGCACAATCTCTTCAATTCACAACGATTTAAGAGATTTGTGCTTTTGCATTGAAATGTATACAAATACATTTCAATGCAAAAGCACAAATCTCTTAAATTCACACGTTCTTTATGCATTGTAAAGCAAAAATCATTTGTCTCTTGATGATTGGCACAATGATTTCTTAAAAACACTGCATGCAAAAGCACTAATCTCTTCAATTCACACCAAGTTCTTGAATGCAATGCAAAATCACTTGTTTCTTAAATGCACAAGGATTTCTTAAAAACACTGCATGCAAAAGCAATAATCTCGTCAATTCCCACCGAGTTCTTTAATGCAATGCAATGCAAAATCACTTGTCTCTTCAATGCGCAAAGATTTCTTAAAAACACTGCATGCAAAAGCACTAATCTCGTCAATTTCCCCCGAGTTCTTGAATGCATTGCAATGCAAAAGCACTAATCTCTTCAACGCATACCGAGTTCCTAAATGCAATGCAATTCAAAAGCACTTAATCTCTTCAATGCACAAGTTCTTATATGCAATGCAACAGCACTTATCTCTTCAGTGCACAACCAGTTTTGTATGCATTGCAATGCAAAAGTACTTATCTTTTCAATGCACACAAAATTCTTGAATGCAATGCAATGAAAAATCACTTGTATCTTCAATGCACGAGATCTAGAATGCAATGCAAAATAACTTTTCTATTCACCAGCACTTTCTCTTCAATGCACAACTAGTTTTGTATGCATTGCAATGCAAAAGTACTTATCTCTTCATGCACAACGATTTTTGTATGTAGTGCAATACAAAAGCACTAATCTCTTCAACGCACACCGAGTTCTTGAATGCAATGCAAAATCACTTGTTTGTTCAATGAACAAAGATTTCTTTAAAATGTTGCATGCAACAGCACAATCTCATTACTCAATCACAACGAGTTTTGTATGCATTTCAATGCAAAAGCACAAATCTCTTAAATTCACACGTTCTTATATGCATTGTAAAGCCAAAATCATTTGTCTCCTCAAGGCACAATGATTTCTTAAAATCATTGCATACAAAAGCACTAATCTCTTCAGTTCACACCGAGTTTTTGAATGCATTGCAATGCAAAAGCACTAATCTCTTCAACGCACACCGAGTTCTTGAATGCAATGCAATGAAAAATCACTTGTTTCTTCAATCCACAAAAATTTCATAAAAATATTGCATATAACAGCACAATCTCTTCAATTCACAACGATTTAAGAGATTTGTGCTTTTGCATTGAAATGTATACAAATACATTTCAATGCAAAAGCACAAATCTCTTAAATTCACACGTTCTTATATGCATTGTAAAGCAAAAATAATTTGTCTCTTGATGATTGGCACAATGATTTCTTAAAAACACTGCATGCAAAAGCACTAATCTCTTCAATTCACACCAAGTTCTTGAATGCAATGCAAAATCACTTGTTTCTTAAATGCACAAGGATTTCTCAAAAACACTGCATGCAAAAGCAATAATCTCGTCAATTCCCACCGAGTTCTTTAATGCAATGCAATGCAAAATCACTTGTCTCTTCAATGCGCAAAGATTTCTTAAAACACTGCATGCAAAAGTACTTATCTCTTCATGCACAACGATTTTTGTATGTAGCGCAATACAAAAGCACTAATCTCTTCAAGGCACACCGAGTTCTTGAATGCAATGCAAAATCACTTGTTTGTTCAATGAACAAAGATTTCTTTAAAATATTGCATGCAACAGCACAATCTCTTTAATTCACAACGAGTTTTGTATGCATTTCAATGTAAAAGCACAAATCTCTTAAATTCACACGTTCTTATATGCATTGTAAAGCAAAAATCACTTGTCTCTTCAAGGCACAATGCTTTCTTAAAATCATTGCATACAAAACACTAATCTCTTCAGTTCACACCGAGTTTTTGAATGCATTGCAATGCAAAATCACTTGTCTCTTCAACGCACACCGAGTTCTTGAATGCAATGCAATGCAAAATCACTTGTCTCTTCAATGCGCAAAGATTTCTTAAAAACACTGCATGCAAAAGCACTAATCTTGTCAATTCCCCCCGAGTTCTTGAATGCATTGCAATGCAAAAGCACTTATCTCTTCAACGCACACCGAGTTCCTAAATGCAATGCAATTCAAAAGCACTTAATCTCTTCAATGCACAAGTTCTTATATGCAATGCAACAGCACTTATCTCTTCAATTCCCCCCGAGTTCTTGAATGCATTGCAATGCAAAAGCACTTATCTCTTCAACGCACACCGAGTTCCTAAATGCAATGCAATTCAAAAGCACTTAATCTCTTCAATGCACAAGTTCTTATATGCAATGCAACAGCACTTATCTCTTCAATGCACAACCAGTTTTGTATGCATTGCAATGCAAAAGTACTTATCTCTTCAATGCACACAAAATTCTTGAATGCAATGCAATGAAAAATCACTTGTATCTTCAATGCACGAGTTCTAGAATGCAATGCAAAATAACTTTTCTATTCACCAGCACTTATCTCTTCAATGCACAACTAGTTTTGTATGCATTGCAATGCAAAAGTACTTATCTCTTCAATGCACACCGAGTTCTTGAATGCAATGCAAAATCACTTGTTTGTTCAATGAACAAAGATTTATTTAAAATATTGCATGCGACAGCACAATCTCTTTAATTCACAACGAGTTTTGTATGCATTTCAATGCAAAAGCACAAATCTCTTAAATTCACACGTTCTTATATGCATTGTAAAGCAAAAATCATTTGTCTCTTCAAGGCACAATGATTTCTTAAAATCATTGCATGCAAAAGCACTAATCTCTTCAGTTCACACCGAGTTTTTGAATGCATTGCAATGCAAAACACTAATCTCTTCAACGCACACCGAGTTCTTGAATGCAATGCAATGGAACAGCACTTATAGCTTCAATGCACAAGTTTTTTAATGCAATGTCATGCAAACGAACTAATCTATTCAATGCACAACGATTTTTGAATGCGTTCAATGCAAAAGCACTTTATCTCTTCAATGCGCAAAGATTTCTTAAAAACACTGCATGCAAAAGCACTTATCTCGTCAATTCCCACCGAGTTCCTAAATGCAATGCAATTCAAAAGCACTTATCTCTTCAATGCACAACTAGTTTTGTATGCGTTGCAATGCAAAAGTACTTATCTCTTCAATGCACAACAAGTTTTTTAATGCAATGCCATGCAAAAGTACTTATCTCTTCAATGCACACAATTCTTGAATGCAATGCAATGAAAAATCACTTGTTTCTTCAATCCACAAAAATTTCATAAAAATATTGCATGTAACAGCACAATCTCTTCAAATCACAACGATTTAAGAGATTTGTGCTTTTGCATTGAAATGTATACAATATGTTTTTTTGCATTGTAAAGCAAAAATAATTTGTCTCTTGATGATTGGCACAATGATTTCTTAAAAACATTTAATGCAAAAGCACATCTCTTAAATTCACAAAAGCACATCTCGTCAATTCCCACCGAGTTCCTAAATCCATTGCAATGCAAAAGCACTAATCTCTTTAACGCACACCAAGTTCTTGAATGCAATGCAAAATCACACCGAGTTCTTGAATAAAGATCTTACTCCCCGTGTGGAAGCCCGCGCTGCGGCTTCTTCCCCCGGGGTTGAGGATCTGATGCTTATTCTCTCCGGTTCCGAGGAGCCGGATGAGTGGTGCATCAGGGCAGGTGGAGAAGCAGGAAGTGTTTCATCGCTTCATCCACTCGCCCAAGAGGAGCTAATTGAGGTTTTTGACTCGTGCGGTGGCCAAATTGAAGATCAATTGGCCACAGGAAGTGCCGGAAATTCAGCCACCTAGTAGGCTGGACGACCGGTTTCTTTCTCGCCGGGGTTTAACTTTCTTCCCGGACCTACACATCGAGGTGTGTAGGTCGTGGAGGAAGCCCTATTCCTCGCGTATTCCTCCAGTATTGGATTATTCCAATGTTCTGGGGGCGCGCGAGGCTGGCTAGGGGACGATGCCTCGGGTGGAAGAGGCTCTCACGAGTTATCTTTTCCCCGATTCTGTGTCGTCCCTTAAAACCCCGGAGCTGCCCACCAAACCCTGTCGGGACACCTCATCGTTGGTGGGCGAAGCTTATATGGCGGCTGGGCGGGCTGGTAGTTCCCTGCACACATTATCTGTCTTGCAGGCCTACCAGGCTGACCTCCTGAAAGAGCTCAATGAGGGCGACGGTCCCTCTTCGGAGGATGTGCTGGAGCTACGGAGGGCGGCAGATTTGTCTCTCCGCATCACCAGGGAGATGGCCCGTGCTATCGGCCAGGCCATGGCCTCCGTGGTGATGGTGGAGAGGCATCTCTGGCTGAATCTATCGGGGATGAGGGAGAAAGATAAGTCCTTCCTCCTAGACTCCCCGATTTCCCCTTCTGGTCTATTTGGTGACGCGGTTGAGACCGTTGTCGCCGGGTACCAGGAGGCAAAGATGCAGTCAGCAGCCTTCCGTCAGTGCCTCCCTCGCCACTCAGAGCCTGGGAAAGCGGCCCCTAGGGGGCAGCCTCAGCCGTCTACCAGCTCCTCGCACCGGCAGGTGCAGAAGAAGAGCGTCGCCTCTAGAGCCCCTCCTCCAGGAGCCTGGCAACAGAGGTGGCGTTCTCACCAGCAGTCCCAGCAGCGGTCTTTCACTCCTGGAGGCGATCTGAGGAACGTACTCCAGGGAGGGAGGCTGCTGGGAAGAAGTCCTAGCTTCGGCTGGACTTCCAAGAGCGGTCCCCCCCGCGGGGGAGCAACCGAGGTTGCTTCCTCTGCGGCGCTCCGGGGAAATCGAGGTAATCCCGCCGTCTATGACGCTTCGGGCCCCATCGATTTCCCGCGAACGCATGCTGCTCCAGCCGCCTCCGGAAGGACTTGCGGCTGGGCAGTGTGGGATAATTATGTTTTATGGGACAATTATGTGTTATCTAAAAAGGTTAACTATGTTTGGTATATTACAATATGTTTGGAATCTTTTAATATGCTTGTGTAACCACTTACCTGCTGACTAAAGCCAGTCACCATATGAATTAACTAGGAGGCATGCTCTGATAGCGAAAGTATTTGAAACCTTGAACTGGCAATGGCGGAGCGGCTGTGCTTGGTATGTTTTTGTGTGCAGATGCCAAATAGGGGAGGTCGAGAGGAGCAAAGGCGATTGGAAGGTGGTCATCGAACCAGGAGAAAGGCGTCACCAACACAAGAATAAAATTGCATATTTAGCCTTGTGAGACATTACGGACCTCTCCCGTATGTCAGTATTGATTTGCTGTTCTGTAATCCTGAGCTCAGAAGCTGATCTGATTTTGCTTTATTAAACTTTCAAGTTACTTTTATACTTTTACTGAATCTCTTGCGTCTACTTATTGACAAACCAAAGAACTGGGGAGGAAACGGCAATTTCCAACAATTTGGAGGGGGCACCCGGATTTGTCACGACGCTGAAGTCATCATTGGGGGGCGATCCGCTTTCAACCTCTCTGCAGAGCATCTAAAATAAGGTAAGCAGACACCTTTTTCATAAAAGAGCTGCATAATTGGATATACCAAATTATCAGGTTGAGAGGGGATTGTGTACCAATGTTTATGGTCCTAAAAAATCAGATCAGTTGTTAAGGTTAAATAACAAAAAAGATAAAAGTGTCTGAGTTCTAAAGATCTCAGTGTGTGTGATAACGAGTGTGTATAATTCCGTATTTGGGAAGTTTGAGTGCTGCGCACCTTCTCTGGACCGTCACTTAAGTGTGACCTGGTAGGAACGGACGCAGTATTCGGACAGCTCAGAGAGGAAGAGCCCTCTTGAAATGAGAGGGACAGAGTGAATGTAATAAAACCGAGTGATTGAGTGTGTGTGAAGAGATCATAAATAAATGGTATTAGAAGCATTGCTACCAAGACAGAAAACGCGTATCAAGAATGTACCAAAGTGTTGGGTGTGTAGATTGTTAGGACATAGACCGGACTGTGAAAAGTGTGATCCGTTAAAGGAGACACGACCATTACTAACGACATGACGACATACAAGGCGACATGGGAAGCCATGTGCAGCCAGATGTTGTATCAAGCTGAGCCAAAAGATAGGAAGAGGACTAAAAGGGAGTTAGGGCTGGGACTGGTATGTCAAATGAAACAAAACAAGCCATTCTGTCTTATCCAAAACCAACTAAAGTCAAGGACATGTTGTCATTCTTAGGTTTGGTTGGATACAGTAGACAATATGTCCCAGATTACTCAGAACGGACAGGGATTTTGAGAGCATTAGCAAAAGAGGTGGGGCTAAAAAACAGCACAGGGAAGTTGAAATGGACAGAAGAAGCAGAAAACGTGTTCATCTCATTAAAAACAGATTTGGCAGAGGCAGCAACGCTGCAGACCCCAAACCATCAACTACCATTCTACCTAGATGTGAGCACAACCGGTTCCACAGTTAGTGGGGTACTGTATCAAAAACAACACCAACAGAGAAGAGTGTTAAGCTATGTCAGTGCACAACTGGACAAAATAGAACAAAAACAACCCCCGTGCGCCAGATATGCAGCTGGGCTGTCTAAGATGATAGAAAAAACGGAACACATAGTCATGAAACACCCATTGCACATCCTCTCTACACATTCTGTAGTGTCGTTCATTCAGTCATCTGCATTCACTTTTTCAGCACAAAGACAGAGTAAGTTGATAAAAACACTCACCGCCCCACACATAGTACACAGCCACCAAGGAGTCAACATGGCCGATTTGGTGGGGGAGGGAGAACCACACGAATGTGCACCAAGATCCCTGAAGGACGAGCAACTCAGGGAGGGGTTGAGTTCAGTACCACTGACAGATCCAGACATAATCCTCTACTGTGATGGTTGCTGCTTTAGGACAGATTTGGGAACTCAGTCAGCCAGCTATGCTATAGTCCAGCAAATAGGGTCAGACTATCAAACCATAGAAGCATGCTCCCTTAAAGACCGCCCTTCTGCTCAGCGAGCTGAATTATTAGCACTAATCAGCGCCTTGCACTTGGGCAAAAACAAGAGAGTAAACATATACTCAGATTCGGCATATGCAGTAGGAGCAGCTACCATAGAATTGCCCGGATGGGCGAGGGTGGGATTTGTCTGCTCCACAGGAAAACCTATCAAACATGCCACAGAAGCAGCTGCCTTGCTTGAAGCCATCATGCAACCTCAAGAGGTGGCTATCATTAAGTGCACTGCACACACGAAAGGAACAAATGACGTATCTAGGGGCAATGATGCAGCAGATCAGGCAGCCAAGCAACAGGCGGGGTACAAACCATTACAGATGATAGTCACAGCAACAAGTGAGCTATTATGTATAGGGAAACATTTGTCTAAAGACTACATTGTTAGTGAACAGAAAAAGGCTGCACCAGAAGAACGAACGGTGTGGGTTGAAAAGGGTGCGATTTTTAGGGAAGATACAGGCTTATGGGAAGGCCCAGATGGTAGGCCAGTGTTACCTGCAGGGATAGCCATCACGGTAGTACAAGAGGCTCATTCATTGGCACATAGCAGTGAGAAAGACATGACCAGACGACTCAAACATTGGTGGCATCCGTTTTTGCCCCATATGATTAGTGATGTCATTGCATCATGTCAGGTCTGCACAGCGTTTAATGTCAGACCTGCGTCCAAACCAGGACCAGGCCACTTTCCGACTGACAAAGGCCCAGGACATACAGTAGTTATCGATTTCACTGACATGATTACCCCAATACACAAAAAACGATACCTCCTGGTCATGGTAGATGAGTACAGTGGCTGGCCTGAAGCCTACCCCTGTGCCAAAGAAGATGCTATGTCCGTAATAAAAGGTTTAGTGAACCAATATGTTCCACGACATGGCTTTCCCCGAACAATTCGGTCCGACAATGGCACCCATTTTAAGAACGAACATTTGGAGCAGGTGGAAAAGGCCCTAGGCCTTAAACACAAATATGGAGCAGTTTACCATCCAGAAAGTCAGGGAAAGGTTGAACGATTGAATCTGACGTTAAAAAACAAACTCGGGAAAATTTGTTCCACCACGAACCTCAACTGGGTTGAGCACTTCCACTCGCGCTCATGTCAGTCAGATGTTCCATAAACAGAACCACTGGGTTCACCCCCTTCGAAATAATGTCAGGGAGACAATTTCCAGGCCCATGGGCAAAGTTTGATACTACGTGGGCCCTGGATGCTCCTGCTCGATATTATGACAAAGTAAGTGCAGTGGTTAACATGTTTTGTCCACAGAAAAGTTGGCCACAGGACAATACCCCGGAGATTGAACCTACTACAACCGAACTGTGGGTGAGGCTGAAACAAATTAAGAGAAAATGGTCGACTCCACGATGGAGTGATCCAATGAGAGTCACTGCTAGAACCTCACACTGTGTCCAACTGGCAGGTAAAGGAAAAACATGGTATCATTTGTCTGCTTGCATGTTCTGTCCCCCTCCTGGCAGGTCGCTCGCTGCAACCAGAATTGACCTTGTGGAAGGTCAAAGAGAGGGGAGGAGGTGACGGAGGAAATCCAGGAGGAACAGAGAGACACACAGGACAGCCAAGCAGACACCCGAACAGAAACTGAAACATCGCACACTCAGCTCTACCAGAAAACGCTTGGAGGACACTCTGCCCTCCTATTTAGGAAAGGTGATCTGTTGAATACACCAGCAGATGTACCCATAGCTCATTGCATCAGCGCTGATTACGCCTTAGGAGCAGGAGTTGCAAAACAGATTCGTGAAAAATTTGGTACTGAAGAATTAGACACGACCATAAGCCAGCCAGGACAGTGTGTCAGAACTCAACACGGTACTAAAGTAATATATCATCTAGTAACCAACAGGTGGTGCAGGGACCTGCCCACTTACCAAGACTTAGAGAACAGCCTAGAACAACTAAAACACCAATGCACGAAGAATAACGAAAGAGTGATTGCAATTCCAAAAATTGGGTGTGGGCTGGACAAACTACAGTTTGAAAAGGTAGCAGAAATACTAGAGAGGGTGTTTCATGATAAAGAAGTACAGGTGGTGGTAATCTCAAAATGAGGAAAATACATGGGGTGGTGACATGTTGGACGGTGGGTGTGTTGATCTGTATAGGAGTAATACTGTGGGGAATAGGGGAACAGCAAAATAGACATAAGAGAGGTAACAGTCTGGTAAAACAAGGAGGAAAAAATGGAGCAAAACTAACTCTAGAGAGGGTGAAGGGAAAGGACGGACTGTGGGAGTTTGACCTCTGCCAAGTGATAGATTGTGGCAAAGATCCAATGAGATGGAGGGGTTAAGGGAGCTCTCTGAAGAAATGAAGGCAAGCTCAGGGACAGATAGTGCGATGACAGTAGTGTATATAAGCTACCTTGTGTCAAGTTGATTGATGGTGACCTTTGACCTACCACGCCCCCTTTGACCTTGACCACCCACATCGTCCCCCCCCCCCACGTTTGACCTTGACCACCCACGTTGCAGTCACCTTTGACCTTGTGTATCCTCCGGGGGGGTGATATGACCTTTGAGGTCTCATATTTGAAATAGCGATGTCAGGGTACGGACCTCTAGGTGACCAAAGTGAAGAATGATTGTATTGAACTTTGACACGGCTATTTGAAGGAATGATTTCAGGGGACATCTGCCGGACACGTGAGGGGTTGGTGCATTCCATAGACGGGAACATTTTTTCACAGAGGAGCCGGAAATTGTCATTATGGTACATCACAATATGCACACTCGAAGTATCTTGGTTACACACACACACACACACACACACACACACACACACACACACACACACACACACACACACACACACACACACACACACACACACACACACACACACACACACACACACACACACACACACACACACACACACACACACACACACACACAAACACACAAACACATACATTGTAAAATGTGCAATTGGGTTTATAAAAGGAATGTATTTCTATTTAAATGGTCTGAAACAGGTCATATAAAATATTACATTGTATAATAAAAATTATCATACTATAATGTAAATATAAAATGAACTTACATTTTCACGGAGCAGGGAAAAGTAGGGGTTTTACAAAACACCCTTTAAAGAAATATAAAATCACTCTCTCTGGCTCTCTCTGCCTCTCTCCAAGAATGTCAGCAGCCCCGGTGGGGGTGTGAAATTTAACACACTCACAGAAGTGGCTGGTTGGAATCAGGGGGGACACAATCTTTTCTTTAACTTCTTGTCCCAGAGAAATGGTAGCCATAATAAAATCTTTTAATAAAGTACTATCTTCTCTATCTTCCTACAAGATTGTTGTATCCAACATCTGACACTCTACGATCTTTAATTTCATCATAAACCATCATTTTTTATATATACCTCATTTATACAAATAGACATCCTATGATTTTTAAATCAAACATAAAGGACCGTTTTACTAAACAGAGAATGTTCCATTACCTTATAATGTTTTAGAGCTTATTCCTACAAAGATGATTTTTAAAAAAGGACTATTTGTTTTTATGTTAGTGTTGTGTGTATGGCATCGCCTCAAACATTAGCTAGGTGGAAATATATATTACACACAATAATGTGAATACATTGAATGATTAATTTACTGAAACAGAGGTAATCAAATATTATAGTTTTGGGTAGATGAAACTATATATTACATACATTTATAATCATAACCACTTTTAGTTATAGTTTAGCTAAATATAATAATAAATATGTAAATAATAATAAATAAATATGAAAATACCTCACATTTTTTCAGAGAGATGAAGAAGTAGTTCTTTATAAAATGATAAAAAGCAAATATTTTATCCTGTATCAAACTAAACAACAAGAACAAAGTTAGCAAACGCCTTTCCAGAGCCAATGTTGTTCGTACTCATTTTATTTCAAAGCCTAATCTTAAAAGTTTAAATTAGATTTAAATTAAATATTTAAAGTTTTAATAAAATCGTATCTTCTTAATCTTCCCAGAAGACTGATGTATAAAGATAGCATCTGATGCCCAATGAGTGTTTAAATCCATCATAAACCATAATTTTTTACTAAACAGAGCCCAGTACATAATGTTAAATATTATTTCTATGCCGGTCTTGATTAATAACACTTAACCATGTATGAACCCCATGCAATGAAACATGTTAACAAAGTTTGTCACAAATAAACAGAATTTGTTTCAATAAATTTCATTTGTTTAAAAGATTATTAGTAAAAGAAGTTTAAGACGTATCTTTAAGAAAATCCCCACACATGTCCTCAGCAATCATTAATGATTAGTTCAGGGTAGGGTGATGGGGTGATTTGAAGACCAGCTGGTCCTCTGTGGTCAATGACACAGCAGAAGTAAAGTTTTTCTTGAGTGAATATTTAATTTTACTCGTCTTATGTCTAAGAATGATGTTGTTTATGATTTTACTTTTCTTGTGTCTTCCAAACTGGCCTTTGTCATTGCGGAAACATACCCTTTACTGAAAATATACTAGCCTATCGGTTATCTACTCAAAATACGGTGAATTTTACAAATGTAGCCTTTTGTTGATGAGACAGTTTGTCTGTTGACCAGCATGAACAGACTTTGGAGGGAGTTGATGATTTAGAGAGAGCCCCAACGATTTTGCAGGGTGTAAAAGAGCCTACAATGTTGTTGTTGTTGTTTTTTGTCAACCTGGTGAATTTACACATGCAAGGTCTTCGGAAGTCGTGACTTCCAGGGTCAGTGGGTCTCTTGAGAGTATTTGTTTTACCTTAAAACCAAAGATTTAGCTGTTGGTTTAATATTTTCAAAGTTTCAGGCGTGTTACAATCATGCAGTACAAGGATTCAGATTAACCCAAACAGATTATGTTTCAACATGTGTTATACAATATTTGTACTCTAGTATCACACTTGCTATTTTTAATAGTCTTTATGAGTGCCTAATGCGTTAGAATCCAGATAATAACAAGCTAAGTTGATTCAGCTGTTTATTACCACTGTCTGTATTATTTTGGGCACAAATAAATAGATGTTGATTAAAGCTTATACATCATTGCCCTTTCCCTACAGATAAAATCCAAACATGTTCTTTATAGGAATCATGTGTGCACAAAAACTCTCTGTAAATTCAAGAGGCCTAGAGTAAGAAAACAGTGACATTGTTTAAGAAAAGATGTCATAGTGCATACAGAAAAATCCAATTTATTGTGATAGGTATTTTTCCCCTGCCATAGTCTTAGTCATATTATCAGGATCACTGATCAAATTTTATTTGTCGGTCTGTATATGGTTTTAGGTGAAGATTCCGATCTTGTTGTTGTCAGTGTAAGTTCGTGCAAATCATCACTTGTGTGATGAATTCACTTTAAGCATATTTTTAATTGTATGACTAAACTTTTTTTGTTTTCTTTTGACAAACCTACATTTCAAACGATTTACCTCCTGTGTTTCACAACCACAGGGAAAACAATAATACGTTTTGTAATACTCATTAAACCTATTAAACAAATTTTTCTCACCTAGAACACAAAACTTGTACTGTTTTACACATTTTGACTATTTAACTATTTTTGTAGGTATCGTGTCATTTTAGAGGATTTACTAAAAGATTAAATGCACCAGAATCACAATGTTTGTAATTGATGTTTTTTACTACTCCACTAGATCATATTTAGTCAGATTTCAGATGACGATTTTTTCCAAGCATAATCTTTATACAACAATTATCCGTTCACAATTTAATACAAATGTGTACGGCGGGTAAGAAAAGAGACATTTAGCTATAATTAAAACATAAAACAGAAATCATCTCTTCTGCTCTATTGTAAAAGTTTGCAAAGTTGATTTGTCCCCGCCAGTACCATTTTAGAAGCCAACCATCTGACCTCTAAAATGATCTTTAAACATGCCGTCTAACATGGCTTTAACATGGCACTCCTTCCCCACGGTGCATTTGCACGCCGGAGGGTACTTGTGCACAGCATCGCCAGAGCTCATCGGGCAGTTGTTCTCCATCAGCTTTTGCGCCATTCCAGAAATCCGCACCGTTGAAGACGTCTTCTTCAGAACTGTATACGGTGCAGTCAATGCTGAAAGATTCTAATAGTTCCTGGAATCTCTGGTGAATCCTTTGTCCACAATTGTCCAGGCCTTGTGGGTTAACGTTCTGAAGTTTGGGTTTTTGGGTCTGATCCCTCAAAATGTGGGTAAAAGAAGCGAGCTATTTGGCAGTCTCAGACAAACAGGAATGTTGACTTTGGAGGTCAATATAACAGCCAGACAATCTTCCTTCAACTTCTGACGTTGCAGTACCACAGAAATCTGTGCTGATGTAGTCGTCAAACCTAGGCTAGTAGCTAGATCCCTTTCGGTTAGGAACCCAGATTGCTTGCGATAACTGAGCACTGTGTGTAGAGTTTATAAGGACTGCCGTTTTGGGAGCCTCCCTTACCCCCCTGCTGTGAGGGGAGTATGGGGATTGTCGTCAGGAAGTCATAAAAGCTAAGTAAAACTACACTCTTTTAAAAACGCTAACAAGTATTTACCAATACTTAAAGTACTTTTTCTAAACTCTTAACGCTGCAACACACCTACATCATAGTTAAACTTCTGCCCAAAACCATATTTGGTTAAATACAAAATCTACCTTTCAAAATATAACTAATGTAATCAAAACAGAGCAAACCCGATTCAAAATTGAATCATTCTGTCAAACTCTAGAACTAATTTCTATCCAACATGAACATAGTGCACAATGACAAATACTAACAATTGATGGTATTATGAAACCTGCATTTCAGTTCCCATTCAGTCGGTCACTCTCGACGCCACGTCGGAGTACCGACGAATAGGAATCTCGCTCGCGAGAGCCAATCTACTTCGAGTGTAACTAAACGAGCCAATGCACATTGGCATGCAATGATTGCACCAGGTGCTCATGCCACGCCGTGCGGGTATAAATGAGACACAGGTGATTGCATCAAATCAACCTTTTGCTTCGGAGCCGGGTGGTAGATGGTAACGCCAGATATCACTCACTACTTCGCAGTCCTGACTGAAGACGGAAGCCGCCTTTCGGAAGCGATCTCTTCAGTCGGTGTTGGTGTGACGGCACAGCAGCGGTCGCGTGGTTTTCGGATCATCTCTCTGTGGTTTTTGTTTAGAGCAATCACAAAGGCTGTTCTCACAGCTGGTTCGGTGCGCTAGGTGGAGAGCGCTGAAAAGCCGTTCTTACGGCTGGTAAGAGAGCGCCTTCGTGTGAGAGAGCGCGCACGTTCAGGCTGCACCCACCCCCTGACCGTGTCGCCGCGACCCCGCCCCCTGCGTGCTTCAGCACCAAGGAGAGCGTCCTTCTGAAAGAGCAAACACAGATAGAGCTTGCGTCTTTTTCAAGATGACATTCTATCTGTGTGTTTCTGGATGCGGTGGTTACCTGTCACCAAGGGATGGTCACCAGCGCTGTATCTCGTGTTTGGGCGTTCAGCACGCTGAGGCAGCGTTGGTGGATGACTCATGTTCTCACTGCGGGAACATGACCATCTCGGAGTTGCGGTCTAGACTCCATCTCGCAAGGGGTGGAGTCCCCGTGCCTCTGCCTCGATCTAACCCTCCACAGAGGGTTACTTCAGGCAGTAGCACGGGTGATTTGAGGGTTACGGTGAGCGCGCTTCCCCCAGGGAACCAACCCCCGGGGAACCCTCATCCCTCACGCACTCCGCAGCCAGTAGAGCTGCCGTTGGAACGTGGTGGGCCGTCCTCGAGATGTGCACCATCCGTATCCTTCGGGGCTCCCCCTGATGATCAGATGTCCATCGCTGCATCGGAGGGAGGGTCAGACTTCTCTGGAGATGACGTGTCGGCGCAGGGGGCTCCTTCGGGAAGATCCGCTGTGCCCGATACGGATCCGGAGATGATGGCCATGCTTTCCCGGGCCGCCGAGAAGATCGGGCTCGTGTGGAACCCTCCACCGTGTCCCGAACCTTCAAGGTTGGATGATTGGTTTCTCGGGGTGGCCCGTGCTGGTTCTCAGCGCCCCACCCCGGTTCCTTTCTTCCCGGAGGTGCACGAGGAGCTCACTAGGTCGTGGACGGCACCTTTTACTGCCCGAAACCGGCCCAGTGGATCCTCCTCCCTCACCACCCTCGATGGCGGACCTGCAAAGGGTTACACGCAGGTTCCTCCCGTGGAACGGGCCGTTGCTATGCAACTGTGCCCTAACTCCACATCCAGGGGGAACCCGTGTCTCCCCTCCCGAGCCTGTAGGTACTCGTCCGATCTGATCGGAAAGGCCTACCAGGCTTGTGGAGAGGCAGGCTCCGCCTTACACGCTATGGCGTTGTTGCAGGTTCATCAGGCCCAGGCACTGAAGAACCTGCACGAGGGTGGTCACGATCCCGCAGTTCTCCAAGAACTGAGAACCGCAACGGACCTCGCGCTTCGTGCGACGAAGGTTACGGCGCGGGCCGTGGGTCGTGCGATGTCCACTATGGTGGTCCAGGAACGCCATCTCTGGCTGTGTCTGGCAGACATGAGGGAGACCGACAAGATCAGGTTCCTTAACTCCCCCGTCTCCCAGACCGGCCTCTTCGGCGACGCGGTCCAGAACTTCGCCCAGCAGTTCTCGGCCGCACAGAAGCAGACTGAGGCCATCAGTCACATCCTGCCACGGCGGTCAGCTGCTGTCTCCACCCCGCCGCCGGCAGCACCTCAGTCTGCTCGTCGCCGAGGGCGGCCGCCTGCGTCTGCCTCCGCTCCCGCGTCGCAGCAGCAGCCTCCACCCAAGCGACGTCGTGGAGCCGGGCGCAAGCAGGCCGCCCAGCCCGTCCAGGCTCCTGCCAAGAGAGGTGGCAAAGGCAGGGGCAAGGGCAAGCGGCCCTGAGACGGGCGACCCGGAGATGGGGAGGACTGCTCTTCTGGAGACGGTGACCGCACCGCTCCATCCCCCGGAGGAGGGCCGGGAGGAGAATTTTGTGTTCCATTTTGTTTCTGTTCCGCCGCTGGGCTCAGCCCCAGCGGTACCCAAATTTTCAATAAAAGAGCAGTTTCCTCCATCTCTGGGTCCTCAGGGGGCTCGGAGAGTTGTGGCCGGTCAAACGCCGGACCACACTCATCCTCCCCCTTCGCCAGCGGGCAGCAGTGGACGACCTCCTCACGTTCCTCCTGCCCACCTGTGGAATCAGGTAAGTGTTGCACAGCACACTCTCACCTCGCTGCGGGCCGCCTCCAGGAGACAGCCGCCCCAGCCCGGTACCTGCATTCCACCTCGCTGCCCCACCATGGGTACGCCGGTGGTCCCTATGGTCCTGCTTGCTCGGTCTCTGCGAGCCTGGCTAGAGCTCCCCAGTCCGTCTCGCTGGCTCATTCGGACCATCAGGCTCGGCTATGCGATTCAGTTCGCCCGGCGCCCCCCCAGGTTCAAGGGCGTCCGCTTCACCTCGGTGAATGCTGCAGATGCCCATGTCCTGCGTGCGGAAATCGCTGTCCTACTGGCGAAGGACGCGATAAAGCCGGTCCCTCCAGCCGATATGAAGACCGGCTTCTACAGCCCGTACTTCATTGTACCCAAGAACCAAGAACGGTGGGTTACGGCCAATCTTGGACCTGCGAGTCCTGAATCGGAGCCTCCACAAGCTACCGTTCAAGATGCTCACGCAGAAACGCATTTTCGAATGCATCCGTCCCCAAGATTGGTTTGCAGCGATCGACCTGAAGGACGCGTACTTTCATGTTTCGATTCTTCCTCGACACAGGCCGTTTCTGCGCTTTGCGTTCAAGGGTCGAGCATATCAGTACAGAGTCCTGCCCTTCGGGCTGTCCCTGTCCCCCTGTGTCTTCACGAAAGTCACGGAGGGGGCCCTTGTGCCCATGAGAGAACAGGGCGTTCGCATCCTCAACTATCTCGACGACTGGCTCATTCTAGCACAGTCCAAGGATCAGTTGTGCGAACACAGGGACCTGGTGCTCAGACACCTCAGCCAGTTGGGTCTTCGGGTCAACTGGGAAAAGAGCAAACTCGCCCCCGTGCAGAGGATCTCTTTTCTCGGTATGGAGTTGGATTCGGTCGAACAGACAGCGCGCCTCACGGAGGAGCGTGTCCAGTCGATGCTGAGCTGCCTGAACACGTTTCAAGGCAGGATGGCGGTTCCACTGAAACAGTTTCAGAGGCTCCTGGGGCATATGGCGGCCGCTGCGGCAGTAACAGTCCCGAGATGGACGTGGCAACGCGGCACTCACCGGGTGAGCATCACACCGGCCTGCCGCCAGTCCTTCAGTCCATGGTCAGACCCCTCGTTCCTTCGGGCCGGAGTGCCCCTGGAACAGGTGTCCAGGCACGCTGTGGTTTTCACGGATGCCTCTGCCATGGGCTGGGGAGCCACGTACAACGGGCATGCAGTGTCAGGGGTTTGGACGGGCCCGCACCTGCATTGGCATATCAATTGCCTCGAGTTGCTAGCAGTGCATCTTGCTCTGAGCCGCCCCAAAGCGCGGTTACGGGGCAAAGATGTACTGGTCCGCACGGACAACACTGCGACCGTTGCGTATATCAACCGACAAGGTGGTCTGCGCTCCCGTCGCATGTCGCAGCTCGCCCGCCATCTCCTCCTCTGGAGTCAGAAGTGTCTGAGGTCGCTTCGGGCCATTCATGTCCCTGGTGTGCACAACCGTGTGGCCGACGAGCTTTCACGAGCTGCGCTCCCAGGCGAGTGGCGACTCCACCCCCAGGTGGTTCAGCTGATTTGGAGACAGTTCGGGGTGGCACAGGTCGACCTGTTTGCCTCCCCAGAAACGTCCCACTGCCAGTGGTTCTATTCGCTGACCGAGGGTACACTCGGCACGGATGCCCTGGCTCACAGCTGGCCCCAGGGGCTGCGCAAATATGCGTTTCCCCCAGTGAGTCTACTTGCACAGACTCTGTGCAAGGTCAGGGAGGACGAGGAGCAGGTCCTGCTGGTGGCGCCGTACTGGCCCAACCGGACCTGGTTTCCAGAACTTATGCTCCTCGCGACAGCCCCTCCTTGGCCGATTCCTCTGAGGAAGGACCTTCTGACTCAGAGACGGGGCACCCTTTGGCACCCGCGTCCAGACCTGTGGAAGCTTCATGTCTGGCCCCTGGACGGGATGCGGAGGTTCTAGGTGACTTACCCCAAGAGGTAGTTAACACCATCACTTCGGCACGAGCACCGTCTACAAGACAGGCTTACGCCTTGAAGTGGAACCTGTTCGTCGAGTGGTGTTCTTCTCGCCGAGAAGACCCCCGAAGATGTTCGATCGCGTCTGTGCTTTCCTTCCTGCAACAGGGGTTGGAGCGTAGGCTGTCGCCCTCCACCCTCAAGGTTTATGTTGCTGCAATATCCGCCTATCACGACCATGTAGAAGGTAAGACGGTTGGGAAGCACGACCTGGTCGTCAGGTTCCTTAGGGGGGCGAGACGGTTAAATCCTCCTCGCCCCCCCTCCATACCCTCTTGGGATCTTGCTCTGGTGCTCCGAGCACTTCAGAATGCCCCATTTGAGCCTTTGCAGTCAGCAGAGCTAAAGATTCTGTCAATGAAGACTTTGCTGTTGGCTGCATTGGCCTCCATCAAGAGGGTAGGGGACCTGCAGGCATTTTCGGTCGACGAATCGTGCCTAGAGTTCGGGCCGGGTGATACCCATGTGGTGTTGAGACCCCGGCCTGGCTATGTGCCCAAGGTTCCTACCACTCCCTTCAGGGACCAGGTGGTGAACCTGCAAGCGCTGCCCCCGGAGGAGGCAGACCCAGCCCTAGCTTTGCTCTGTCCCGTCCGCGCTCTGCGGGTTTACGTGGATAGAACTCAAAGCTTCAGAACCTCAGATCAGCTCTTTGTCTGTCACGGAGGCCAGCAGAAGGGAAAGGCTGTCTCCAAGCAGAGGATGGCCCACTGGATAGTGGATGCCATCACCTTGGCTTACCAAGCACAAGGTGTGCCCTGTCCGCTCAGGGTGCGAGCACACTCTACTAGAAGTGTTGCATCCTCCTGGGCGCTGGCACGTGGCGCCTCGCTGTCAGACATCTGTAGAGCTGCGGGCTGGGCGACACCCAACACGTTCGCTAGATTCTATAGCCTACGTGTAGAGCCGGTCTCCTCCTGTGTTCTCACCTCAAACGGGTAGAAGCACTGAGAGGCCCCGGCTCTTGTCGGCTTGCTGCGCTACGGCGCTTATATTCTCCAGAAGCAAACTCTGTGAGTCCTCCACCGCCCTCGGTGCCGGACGTGGCGGAACGTCTGGCATCAGGCCCCTTGCCGCTGAATCCTTGAGAACCGGTATTGGGCTTGGGCCATATGAGTGACCCTGCGGGGATCCCATATTTTCTTCCACGGTCGCTCCTACGGGAAGCCCGTGTCTTTCCCTTGGGAGAGCCTTCCCTGCAGTGGGACTGAGCCCCCTTCTCCTGGCGGGCTACGGCTCAGCATTGTACTCCACATAACTCCTTCGGGGTACGATGTGGGCTCCGCAGCGTTCCCTTCTCTAGGGCACGCTTTCCCAGTGTTATCCAATAATCACTGAGCGGGTCATGCGGAACAGCGGTGATGGACTTCCCGGTGTGAGCCCCGTCTCATCAGGTAATAGAGCTCAGGTGGCTCACACAGGGCACTGGATGGGGGCAGAAGCCATGGCGCTTTGGTAGGGATTCCTATTCGTCGGTACTCCGACGTGGCGTCGAGAGTGACCGACTGAATGGGAACGTCTCGGTTACGTATGTAACCCTCGTTCCCTGAAGGAGGGAACGGAGACGCCACGTCCCGTCGCCATGTCCTCTGTACCCTGCTGGGGTGCCTGTCTACCTACCCGGCTCCTCAGCAAAAGGCTGATTTGATGCAATCACCTGTGTCTCATTTATACCCGCACGGCGTGGCATGAGCACCTGGTGCAATCATTGCATGCCAATGTGCATTGGCTCGTTTAGTTACACTCGAAGTAGATTGGCTCTCGCGAGCGAGATTCCTATTCGTCGGTACTCCGACGTGGCGTCTCCGTTCCCTCCTTCAGGGAACGAGGGTTACATACGTAACCGAGACGTTCTACCTGCAGACAATATGCATTCCATTGCTATATATATATATATATATATATATATATATATATATATATATATATATATATATATATATATATATATATATATATATATATATATATATATATATATGATATCGTTTCTTTTACAGTAAGCCATTCTACAATTTCGTTGAATGTGTCCTATTAAGTATTGACTCGTTCACTTTTAGATAGTATGTTGCCAAGAATGTACATATTTTTCCTTCTCTCCTCTACCTCTCCTTCCACCCATTGTCCTGATCCTAATACTCCTCTCCCTCCACTCCTCTGTACACTGTAAAACTTATATGATCAATAAGATATGACAGCATATGTTTTTACATTGCTTTAACTAATCAGAATAAGTTAAACAATTTTCAACTTTTTATTAATTACACTAGATTTTTTATTTTTAAAGTACTTGAATAGTTAAAGCAATAGAGTCCTATTTTACTGTAAGTTCAAGTAATGGAAATAACTTCAACAATGATTTTTAACACTATGTTTTACAAGATAAAATATTTCAAAGATATGCTACTTAAAATAAGTTGTTTCAGTCTTTGTTTTATATATTTTCAAAACAATGAAAAAAATGGTTTAGATTAGATTTTCTCCAAAAATATTTGTGCATAAACTTGCAAACAATTATGTACATTTTACACATATGGATATTAAATAAATCTACTCAACTATGTGAAGTAAAATTAACAAAGTGGACAAGTAAATATAACTTGGCCTGTTAAATTATATAGAGTAATTTTTACTTACAAATCTGATGTAATTAATATAATTACACAAAATATTTGCTCTTTAAATACATTTTACTTGCAGTGCTGGTAATTATTTTAAATTTAAAATGTTACTCTTATAATGTGACAAAATAATACTGTGACAATGTGCAGTTAATTCTCATTAAGAAGAAATAGCAAGCACTTACAGAAACCTATAATACTTATAATCACTTTAAAGGTTTAAGCAACTTCAGCAATGATAAACATCCACGTTCAATGACATATTAAACACATATTAGAACTCTAAAATTAGCAGTTCTATGCATAGATAATCTCAGTATCAAAACATTTGAAACACCTTTTAAACTAACAAAAATAAATTTGTAAGAAATTTATGAATGTAAACATATTTTTCAAAACAGGTATAAAATGATGGCCCTTCATTACCAACTATGTTGTTTTAATACAGTATAAGAGATGTGCAAAACACTATACACACACAAGTAGCAGAACACCTCAGTTCTTCTGCAAAATGAAACGCTTCTTTCAAATTTTACAATAATTTAACAAAACCCAATTTGACAGCGTATGGCACTCACACGGTCCATACACTCTGATTCTGTTTGGTTCATTTACACTATGCTGTTCTCAATCTTAAACAATTGTTCAATTTCTAATTTTTTAATGATATAATCTGGGTTTGATTTTCAGAAAGTTTTGTTAGAGTAAAGTATATGAATATATTGAACAAACAGTACACATAAGACCAGTACTGCATATTGATGAAAATATTTATTTCTCTCCACATTGTAAAATCATTCGATTCATTCATGCATTTTAACTCTCTCAATGTCAACCCATGGGTAGGGGACGATGCCTCGGGTGGAAGAGGCTCTCACGAGTTATCTTTTCCCCGATTCTGTGTCGTCCCTTAAAACCCCGGAGCTGCCCACCAAACCCTGTCGGGACACCTCATCGTTGGTGGGCGAAGCTTATATGGCGGCTGGGCGGGCTGGTAGTTCCCTGCACACATTATCTGTCTTGCAGGCCTACCAGGCTGACCTCCTGAAAGAGCTCAATGAGGGCGACGGTCCCTCTTCGGAGGATGTGCTGGAGCTACGGAGGGCGGCAGATTTGTCTCTCCGCATCACCAGGGAGATGGCCCGTGCTATCGGCCAGGCCATGGCCTCCGTGGTGATGGTGGAGAGGCATCTCTGGCTGAATCTATCGGGGATGAGGGAGAAAGATAAGTCCTTCCTCCTAGACTCCCCGATTTCCCCTTCTGGTCTATTTGGTGACGCGGTTGAGACCGTTGTCGCCGGGTACCAGGAGGCAAAGATGCAGTCAGCAGCCTTCCGTCAGTGCCTCCCTCGCCACTCAGAGCCTGGGAAAGCGGCCCCTAGGGGGCAGCCTCAGCCGTCTACCAGCTCCTCGCACCGGCAGGTGCAGAAGAAGAGCGTCGCCTCTAGAGCCCCTCCTCCAGGAGCCTGGCAACAGAGGTGGCGTTCTCACCAGCAGTCCCAGCAGCGGTCTTTCACTCCTGGAGGCGATCTGAGGAACATACTCCAGGGAGGGAGGCTGCTGGGAAGAAGTCCTAGCTTCGGCTGGACTTCCAAGAGCGGTCCCCCCCGCGGGGGAGCAACCGAGGTTGCTTCCTCTGCGGCGCTCCGGGGAAATCGAGGTAATCCCGCCGTCTATGACGCTTCGGGCCCCATCGATTTCCCGCGAACGCATGCTGCTCCAGCCGCCTCCGGAAGGACTTGCGGCTGGGCAGTGTGGGATAATTATGTTTTATGGGACAATTATGTGTTATCTAAAAAGGTTAACTATGTTTGGTATATTACAATATGTTTGGAATCTTTTAATATGCTTGTGTAACCACTTACCTGCTGACTAAAGCCAGTCACCATATGAATTAACTAGGAGGCATGCTCTGATAGCGAAAGTATTTGAAACCTTGAACTGGCAATGGCGGAGCGGCTGTGCTTGGTATGTTTTTGTGTGCAGATGCCAAATAGGGGAGGTCGAGAGGAGCAAAGGCGATTGGAAGGTGGTCATCGAACCAGGAGAAAGGCGTCACCAACACAAGAATAAAATTGCATATTTAGCCTTGTGAGACATTACGGACCTCTCCCGTATGTCAGTATTGATTTGCTGTTCTGTAATCCTGAGCTCAGAAGCTGATCTGATTTTGCTTTATTAAACTTTCAAGTTACTTTTATACTTTTACTGAATCTCTTGCGTCTACTTATTGACAAACCAAAGAACTGGGGAGGAAACGGCAATTTCCAACAATTTGGAGGGGGCACCCGGATTTGTCACGACGCTGAAGTCATCATTGGGGGGCGATCCGCTTTCAACCTCTCTGCAGAGCATCTAAAATAAGGTAAGCAGACACCTTTTTCATAAAAGAGCTGCATAATTGGATATACCAAATTATCAGGTTGAGAGGGGATTGTGTACCAATGTTTATGGTCCTAAAAAATCAGATCAGTTGTTAAGGTTAAATAACAAAAAAGATAAAAGTGTCTGAGTTCTAAAGATCTCAGTGTGTGTGATAACGAGTGTGTATAATTCCGTATTTGGGAAGTTTGAGTGCTGCGCACCTTCTCTGGACCGTCACTTAAGTGTGACCTGGTAGGAACGGACGCAGTATTCGGACAGCTCAGAGAGGAAGAGCCCTCTTGAAATGAGAGGGACAGAGTGAATGTAATAAAACCGAGTGATTGAGTGTGTGTGAAGAGATCATAAATAAATGGTATTAGAAGCATTGCTACCAAGACAGAAAACGCGTATCAAGAATGTACCAAAGTGTTGGGTGTGTAGATTGTTAGGACATAGACCGGACTGTGAAAAGTGTGATCCGTTAAAGGAGACACGACCATTACTAACGACATGACGACATACAAGGCGACATGGGAAGCCATGTGCAGCCAGATGTTGTATCAAGCTGAGCCAAAAGATAGGAAGAGGACTAAAAGGGAGTTAGGGCTGGGACTGGTATGTCAAATGAAACAAAACAAGCCATTCTGTCTTATCCAAAACCAACTAAAGTCAAGGACATGTTGTCATTCTTAGGTTTGGTTGGATACAGTAGACAATATGTCCCAGATTACTCAGAACGGACAGGGATTTTGAGAGCATTAGCAAAAGAGGTGGGGCTAAAAAACAGCACAGGGAAGTTGAAATGGACAGAAGAAGCAGAAAACGTGTTCATCTCATTAAAAACAGATTTGGCAGAGGCAGCAACGCTGCAGACCCCAAACCATCAACTACCATTCTACCTAGATGTGAGCACAACCGGTTCCACAGTTAGTGGGGTACTGTATCAAAAACAACACCAACAGAGAAGAGTGTTAAGCTATGTCAGTGCACAACTGGACAAAATAGAACAAAAACAACCCCCGTGCGCCAGATATGCAGCTGGGCTGTCTAAGATGATAGAAAAAACGGAACACATAGTCATGAAACACCCATTGCACATCCTCTCTACACATTCTGTAGTGTCGTTCATTCAGTCATCTGCATTCACTTTTTCAGCACAAAGACAGAGTAAGTTGATAAAAACACTCACCGCCCCACACATAGTACACAGCCACCAAGGAGTCAACATGGCCGATTTGGTGGGGGAGGGAGAACCACACGAATGTGCACCAAGATCCCTGAAGGACGAGCAACTCAGGGAGGGGTTGAGTTCAGTACCACTGACAGATCCAGACATAATCCTCTACTGTGATGGTTGCTGCTTTAGGACAGATTTGGGAACTCAGTCAGCCAGCTATGCTATAGTCCAGCAAATAGGGTCAGACTATCAAACCATAGAAGCATGCTCCCTTAAAGACCGCCCTTCTGCTCAGCGAGCTGAATTATTAGCACTAATCAGCGCCTTGCACTTGGGCAAAAACAAGAGAGTAAACATATACTCAGATTCGGCATATGCAGTAGGAGCAGCTACCATAGAATTGCCCGGATGGGCGAGGGTGGGATTTGTCTGCTCCACAGGAAAACCTATCAAACATGCCACAGAAGCAGCTGCCTTGCTTGAAGCCATCATGCAACCTCAAGAGGTGGCTATCATTAAGTGCACTGCACACACGAAAGGAACAAATGACGTATCTAGGGGCAATGATGCAGCAGATCAGGCAGCCAAGCAACAGGCGGGGTACAAACCATTACAGATGATAGTCACAGCAACAAGTGAGCTATTATGTATAGGGAAACATTTGTCTAAAGACTACATTGTTAGTGAACAGAAAAAGGCTGCACCAGAAGAACGAACGGTGTGGGTTGAAAAGGGTGCGATTTTTAGGGAAGATACAGGCTTATGGGAAGGCCCAGATGGTAGGCCAGTGTTACCTGCAGGGATAGCCATCACGGTAGTACAAGAGGCTCATTCATTGGCACATAGCAGTGAGAAAGACATGACCAGACGACTCAAACATTGGTGGCATCCGTTTTTGCCCCATATGATTAGTGATGTCATTGCATCATGTCAGGTCTGCACAGCGTTTAATGTCAGACCTGCGTCCAAACCAGGACCAGGCCACTTTCCGACTGACAAAGGCCCAGGACATACAGTAGTTATCGATTTCACTGACATGATTACCCCAATACACAAAAAACGATACCTCCTGGTCATGGTAGATGAGTACAGTGGCTGGCCTGAAGCCTACCCCTGTGCCAAAGAAGATGCTATGTCCGTAATAAAAGGTTTAGTGAACCAATATGTTCCACGACATGGCTTTCCCCGAACAATTCGGTCCGACAATGGCACCCATTTTAAGAACGAACATTTGGAGCAGGTGGAAAAGGCCCTAGGCCTTAAACACAAATATGGAGCAGTTTACCATCCAGAAAGTCAGGGAAAGGTTGAACGATTGAATCTGACGTTAAAAAACAAACTCGGGAAAATTTGTTCCACCACGAACCTCAACTGGGTTGAGCACTTCCACTCGCGCTCATGTCAGTCAGATGTTCCATAAACAGAACCACTGGGTTCACCCCCTTCGAAATAATGTCAGGGAGACAATTTCCAGGCCCATGGGCAAAGTTTGATACTACGTGGGCCCTGGATGCTCCTGCTCGATATTATGACAAAGTAAGTGCAGTGGTTAACATGTTTTGTCCACAGAAAAGTTGGCCACAGGACAATACCCCGGAGATTGAACCTACTACAACCGAACTGTGGGTGAGGCTGAAACAAATTAAGAGAAAATGGTCGACTCCACGATGGAGTGATCCAATGAGAGTCACTGCTAGAACCTCACACTGTGTCCAACTGGCAGGTAAAGGAAAAACATGGTATCATTTGTCTGCTTGCATGTTCTGTCCCCCTCCTGGCAGGTCGCTCGCTGCAACCAGAATTGACCTTGTGGAAGGTCAAAGAGAGGGGAGGAGGTGACGGAGGAAATCCAGGAGGAACAGAGAGACACACAGGACAGCCAAGCAGACACCCGAACAGAAACTGAAACATCGCACACTCAGCTCTACCAGAAAACGCTTGGAGGACACTCTGCCCTCCTATTTAGGAAAGGTGATCTGTTGAATACACCAGCAGATGTACCCATAGCTCATTGCATCAGCGCTGATTACGCCTTAGGAGCAGGAGTTGCAAAACAGATTCGTGAAAAATTTGGTACTGAAGAATTAGACACGACCATAAGCCAGCCAGGACAGTGTGTCAGAACTCAACACGGTACTAAAGTAATATATCATCTAGTAACCAACAGGTGGTGCAGGGACCTGCCCACTTACCAAGACTTAGAGAACAGCCTAGAACAACTAAAACACCAATGCACGAAGAATAACGAAAGAGTGATTGCAATTCCAAAAATTGGGTGTGGGCTGGACAAACTACAGTTTGAAAAGGTAGCAGAAATACTAGAGAGGGTGTTTCATGATAAAGAAGTACAGGTGGTGGTAATCTCAAAATGAGGAAAATACATGGGGTGGTGACATGTTGGACGGTGGGTGTGTTGATCTGTATAGGAGTAATACTGTGGGGAATAGGGGAACAGCAAAATAGACATAAGAGAGGTAACAGTCTGGTAAAACAAGGAGGAAAAAATGGAGCAAAACTAACTCTAGAGAGGGTGAAGGGAAAGGACGGACTGTGGGAGTTTGACCTCTGCCAAGTGATAGATTGTGGCAAAGATCCAATGAGATGGAGGGGTTAAGGGAGCTCTCTGAAGAAATGAAGGCAAGCTCAGGGACAGATAGTGCGATGACAGTAGTGTATATAAGCTACCTTGTGTCAAGTTGATTGATGGTGACCTTTGACCTACCACGCCCCCTTTGACCTTGACCACCCACATCGTCCCCCCCCCCCACGTTTGACCTTGACCACCCACGTTGCAGTCACCTTTGACCTTGTGTATCCTCCGGGGGGGTGATATGACCTTTGAGGTCTCATATTTGAAATAGCGATGTCAGGGTACGGACCTCTAGGTGACCAAAGTGAAGAATGATTGTATTGAACTTTGACACGGCTATTTGAAGGAATGATTTCAGGGGACATCTGCCGGACACGTGAGGGGTTGGTGCATTCCATAGACGGGAACATTTTTTCACAGAGGAGCCGGAAATTGTCATTATGGTACATCACAATATGCACACTCGAAGTATCTTGGTTACACACACACACACACACACACACACACACACACACACACACACACACACACACACACACACACACACACACACACACACACACACACACACACACACACACACACACACACACACACACACACACACACACACACACACACACACACACACACACACACACACACACAAACACACAAACACATACATTGTAAAATGTGCAATTGGGTTTATAAAAGGAATGTATTTCTATTTAAATGGTCTGAAACAGGTCATATAAAATATTACATTGTATAATAAAAATTATCATACTATAATGTAAATATAAAATGAACTTACATTTTCACGGAGCAGGGAAAAGTAGGGGTTTTACAAAACACCCTTTAAAGAAATATAAAATCACTCTCTCTGGCTCTCTCTGCCTCTCTCCAAGAATGTCAGCAGCCCCGGTGGGGGTGTGAAATTTAACACACTCACAGAAGTGGCTGGTTGGAATCAGGGGGGACACAATCTTTTCTTTAACTTCTTGTCCCAGAGAAATGGTAGCCATAATAAAATCTTTTAATAAAGTACTATCTTCTCTATCTTCCTACAAGATTGTTGTATCCAACATCTGACACTCTACGATCTTTAATTTCATCATAAACCATCATTTTTTATATATACCTCATTTATACAAATAGACATCCTATGATTTTTAAATCAAACATAAAGGACCGTTTTACTAAACAGAGAATGTTCCATTACCTTATAATGTTTTAGAGCTTATTCCTACAAAGATGATTTTTAAAAAAGGACTATTTGTTTTTATGTTAGTGTTGTGTGTATGGCATCGCCTCAAACATTAGCTAGGTGGAAATATATATTACACACAATAATGTGAATACATTGAATGATTAATTTACTGAAACAGAGGTAATCAAATATTATAGTTTTGGGTAGATGAAACTATATATTACATACATTTATAATCATAACCACTTTTAGTTATAGTTTAGCTAAATATAATAATAAATATGTAAATAATAATAAATAAATATGAAAATACCTCACATTTTTTCAGAGAGATGAAGAAGTAGTTCTTTATAAAATGATAAAAAGCAAATATTTTATCCTGTATCAAACTAAACAACAAGAACAAAGTTAGCAAACGCCTTTCCAGAGCCAATGTTGTTCGTACTCATTTTATTTCAAAGCCTAATCTTAAAAGTTTAAATTAGATTTAAATTAAATATTTAAAGTTTTAATAAAATCGTATCTTCTTAATCTTCCCAGAAGACTGATGTATAAAGATAGCATCTGATGCCCAATGAGTGTTTAAATCCATCATAAACCATAATTTTTTACTAAACAGAGCCCAGTACATAATGTTAAATATTATTTCTATGCCGGTCTTGATTAATAACACTTAACCATGTATGAACCCCATGCAATGAAACATGTTAACAAAGTTTGTCACAAATAAACAGAATTTGTTTCAATAAATTTCATTTGTTTAAAAGATTATTAGTAAAAGAAGTTTAAGACGTATCTTTAAGAAAATCCCCACACATGTCCTCAGCAATCATTAATGATTAGTTCAGGGTAGGGTGATGGGGTGATTTGAAGACCAGCTGGTCCTCTGTGGTCAATGACACAGCAGAAGTAAAGTTTTTCTTGAGTGAATATTTAATTTTACTCGTCTTATGTCTAAGAATGATGTTGTTTATGATTTTACTTTTCTTGTGTCTTCCAAACTGGCCTTTGTCATTGCGGAAACATACCCTTTACTGAAAATATACTAGCCTATCGGTTATCTACTCAAAATACGGTGAATTTTACAAATGTAGCCTTTTGTTGATGAGACAGTTTGTCTGTTGACCAGCATGAACAGACTTTGGAGGGAGTTGATGATTTAGAGAGAGCCCCAACGATTTTGCAGGGTGTAAAAGAGCCTACAATGTTGTTGTTGTTGTTTTTTGTCAACCTGGTGAATTTACACATGCAAGGTCTTCGGAAGTCGTGACTTCCAGGGTCAGTGGGTCTCTTGAGAGTATTTGTTTTACCTTAAAACCAAAGATTTAGCTGTTGGTTTAATATTTTCAAAGTTTCAGGCGTGTTACAATCATGCAGTACAAGGATTCAGATTAACCCAAACAGATTATGTTTCAACATGTGTTATACAATATTTGTACTCTAGTATCACACTTGCTATTTTTAATAGTCTTTATGAGTGCCTAATGCGTTAGAATCCAGATAATAACAAGCTAAGTTGATTCAGCTGTTTATTACCACTGTCTGTATTATTTTGGGCACAAATAAATAGATGTTGATTAAAGCTTATACATCATTGCCCTTTCCCTACAGATAAAATCCAAACATGTTCTTTATAGGAATCATGTGTGCACAAAAACTCTCTGTAAATTCAAGAGGCCTAGAGTAAGAAAACAGTGACATTGTTTAAGAAAAGATGTCATAGTGCATACAGAAAAATCCAATTTATTGTGATAGGTATTTTTCCCCTGCCATAGTCTTAGTCATATTATCAGGATCACTGATCAAATTTTATTTGTCGGTCTGTATATGGTTTTAGGTGAAGATTCCGATCTTGTTGTTGTCAGTGTAAGTTCGTGCAAATCATCACTTGTGTGATGAATTCACTTTAAGCATATTTTTAATTGTATGACTAAACTTTTTTTGTTTTCTTTTGACAAACCTACATTTCAAACGATTTACCTCCTGTGTTTCACAACCACAGGGAAAACAATAATACGTTTTGTAATACTCATTAAACCTATTAAACAAATTTTTCTCACCTAGAACACAAAACTTGTACTGTTTTACACATTTTGACTATTTAACTATTTTTGTAGGTATCGTGTCATTTTAGAGGATTTACTAAAAGATTAAATGCACCAGAATCACAATGTTTGTAATTGATGTTTTTTACTACTCCACTAGATCATATTTAGTCAGATTTCAGATGACGATTTTTTCCAAGCATAATCTTTATACAACAATTATCCGTTCACAATTTAATACAAATGTGTACGGCGGGTAAGAAAAGAGACATTTAGCTATAATTAAAACATAAAACAGAAATCATCTCTTCTGCTCTATTGTAAAAGTTTGCAAAGTTGATTTGTCCCCGCCAGTACCATTTTAGAAGCCAACCATCTGACCTCTAAAATGATCTTTAAACATGCCGTCTAACATGGCTTTAACATGGCACTCCTTCCCCACGGTGCATTTGCACGCCGGAGGGTACTTGTGCACAGCATCGCCAGAGCTCATCGGGCAGTTGTTCTCCATCAGCTTTTGCGCCATTCCAGAAATCCGCACCGTTGAAGACGTCTTCTTCAGAACTGTATACGGTGCAGTCAATGCTGAAAGATTCTAATAGTTCCTGGAATCTCTGGTGAATCCTTTGTCCACAATTGTCCAGGCCTTGTGGGTTAACGTTCTGAAGTTTGGGTTTTTGGGTCTGATCCCTCAAAATGTGGGTAAAAGAAGCGAGCTATTTGGCAGTCTCAGACAAACAGGAATGTTGACTTTGGAGGTCAATATAACAGCCAGACAATCTTCCTTCAACTTCTGACGTTGCAGTACCACAGAAATCTGTGCTGATGTAGTCGTCAAACCTAGGCTAGTAGCTAGATCCCTTTCGGTTAGGAACCCAGATTGCTTGCGATAACTGAGCACTGTGTGTAGAGTTTATAAGGACTGCCGTTTTGGGAGCCTCCCTTACCCCCCTGCTGTGAGGGGAGTATGGGGATTGTCGTCAGGAAGTCATAAAAGCTAAGTAAAACTACACTCTTTTAAAAACGCTAACAAGTATTTACCAATACTTAAAGTACTTTTTCTAAACTCTTAACGCTGCAACACACCTACATCATAGTTAAACTTCTGCCCAAAACCATATTTGGTTAAATACAAAATCTACCTTTCAAAATATAACTAATGTAATCAAAACAGAGCAAACCCGATTCAAAATTGAATCATTCTGTCAAACTCTAGAACTAATTTCTATCCAACATGAACATAGTGCACAATGACAAATACTAACAATTGATGGTATTATGAAACCTGCATTTCAGTTCCCATTCAGTCGGTCACTCTCGACGCCACGTCGGAGTACCGACGAATAGGAATCTCGCTCGCGAGAGCCAATCTACTTCGAGTGTAACTAAACGAGCCAATGCACATTGGCATGCAATGATTGCACCAGGTGCTCATGCCACGCCGTGCGGGTATAAATGAGACACAGGTGATTGCATCAAATCAACCTTTTGCTTCGGAGCCGGGTGGTAGATGGTAACGCCAGATATCACTCACTACTTCGCAGTCCTGACTGAAGACGGAAGCCGCCTTTCGGAAGCGATCTCTTCAGTCGGTGTTGGTGTGACGGCACAGCAGCGGTCGCGTGGTTTTCGGATCATCTCTCTGTGGTTTTTGTTTAGAGCAATCACAAAGGCTGTTCTCACAGCTGGTTCGGTGCGCTAGGTGGAGAGCGCTGAAAAGCCGTTCTTACGGCTGGTAAGAGAGCGCCTTCGTGTGAGAGAGCGCGCACGTTCAGGCTGCACCCACCCCCTGACCGTGTCGCCGCGACCCCGCCCCCTGCGTGCTTCAGCACCAAGGAGAGCGTCCTTCTGAAAGAGCAAACACAGATAGAGCTTGCGTCTTTTTCAAGATGACATTCTATCTGTGTGTTTCTGGATGCGGTGGTTACCTGTCACCAAGGGATGGTCACCAGCGCTGTATCTCGTGTTTGGGCGTTCAGCACGCTGAGGCAGCGTTGGTGGATGACTCATGTTCTCACTGCGGGAACATGACCATCTCGGAGTTGCGGTCTAGACTCCATCTCGCAAGGGGTGGAGTCCCCGTGCCTCTGCCTCGATCTAACCCTCCACAGAGGGTTACTTCAGGCAGTAGCACGGGTGATTTGAGGGTTACGGTGAGCGCGCTTCCCCCAGGGAACCAACCCCCGGGGAACCCTCATCCCTCACGCACTCCGCAGCCAGTAGAGCTGCCGTTGGAACGTGGTGGGCCGTCCTCGAGATGTGCACCATCCGTATCCTTCGGGGCTCCCCCTGATGATCAGATGTCCATCGCTGCATCGGAGGGAGGGTCAGACTTCTCTGGAGATGACGTGTCGGCGCAGGGGGCTCCTTCGGGAAGATCCGCTGTGCCCGATACGGATCCGGAGATGATGGCCATGCTTTCCCGGGCCGCCGAGAAGATCGGGCTCGTGTGGAACCCTCCACCGTGTCCCGAACCTTCAAGGTTGGATGATTGGTTTCTCGGGGTGGCCCGTGCTGGTTCTCAGCGCCCCACCCCGGTTCCTTTCTTCCCGGAGGTGCACGAGGAGCTCACTAGGTCGTGGACGGCACCTTTTACTGCCCGAAACCGGCCCAGTGGATCCTCCTCCCTCACCACCCTCGATGGCGGACCTGCAAAGGGTTACACGCAGGTTCCTCCCGTGGAACGGGCCGTTGCTATGCAACTGTGCCCTAACTCCACATCCAGGGGGAACCCGTGTCTCCCCTCCCGAGCCTGTAGGTACTCGTCCGATCTGATCGGAAAGGCCTACCAGGCTTGTGGAGAGGCAGGCTCCGCCTTACACGCTATGGCGTTGTTGCAGGTTCATCAGGCCCAGGCACTGAAGAACCTGCACGAGGGTGGTCACGATCCCGCAGTTCTCCAAGAACTGAGAACCGCAACGGACCTCGCGCTTCGTGCGACGAAGGTTACGGCGCGGGCCGTGGGTCGTGCGATGTCCACTATGGTGGTCCAGGAACGCCATCTCTGGCTGTGTCTGGCAGACATGAGGGAGACAGACAAGATCAGGTTCCTTAACTCCCCCGTCTCCCAGACCGGCCTCTTCGGCGACGCGGTCCAGAACTTCGCCCAGCAGTTCTCGGCCGCACAGAAGCAGACTGAGGCCATCAGTCACATCCTGCCACGGCGGTCAGCTGCTGTCTCCACCCCGCCGCCGGCAGCACCTCAGTCTGCTCGTCGCCGAGGGCGGCCGCCTGCGTCTGCCTCCGCTCCCGCGTCGCAGCAGCAGCCTCCACCCAAGCGACGTCGTGGAGCCGGGCGCAAGCAGGCCGCCCAGCCCGTCCAGGCTCCTGCCAAGAGAGGTGGCAAAGGCAGGGGCAAGGGCAAGCGGCCCTGAGACGGGCGACCCGGAGATGGGGAGGACTGCTCTTCTGGAGACGGTGACCGCACTGCTCCATCCCCCGGAGGAGGGCCGGGAGGAGAATTTTGTGTTCCATTTTGTTTCTGTTCCGCCGCTGGGCTCAGCCCCAGCGGTACCCAAATTTTCAATAAAAGAGCAGTTTCCTCCATCTCTGGGTCCTCAGGGGGCTCGGAGAGTTGTGGCCGGTCAAACGCCGGACCACACTCATCCTCCCCCTTCGCCAGCGGGCAGCAGTGGACGACCTCCTCACGTTCCTCCTGCCCACCTGTGGAATCAGGTAAGTGTTGCACAGCACACTCTCACCTCGCTGCGGGCCGCCTCCAGGAGACAGCCGCCCCAGCCCGGTACCTGCATTCCACCTCGCTGCCCCACCATGGGTACGCCGGTGGTCCCTATGGTCCTGCTTGCTCGGTCTCTGCGAGCCTGGCTAGAGCTCCCCAGTCCGTCTCGCTGGCTCATTCGGACCATCAGGCTCGGCTATGCGATTCAGTTCGCCCGGCGCCCCCCCAGGTTCAAGGGCGTCCGCTTCACCTCGGTGAATGCTGCAGATGCCCATGTCCTGCGTGCGGAAATCGCTGTCCTACTGGCGAAGGACGCGATAGAGCCGGTCCCTCCAGCCGATATGAAGACCGGCTTCTACAGCCCGTACTTCATTGTACCCAAGAACCAAGAACGGTGGGTTACGGCCAATCTTGGACCTGCGAGTCCTGAATCGGAGCCTCCACAAGCTACCGTTCAAGATGCTCACGCAGAAACGCATTTTCGAATGCATCCGTCCCCAAGATTGGTTTGCAGCGATCGACCTGAAGGACGCGTACTTTCATGTTTCGATTCTTCCTCGACACAGGCCGTTTCTGCGCTTTGCGTTCAAGGGTCGAGCATATCAGTACAGAGTCCTGCCCTTCGGGCTGTCCCTGTCCCCCTGTGTCTTCACGAAAGTCACGGAGGGGGCCCTTGTGCCCATGAGAGAACAGGGCGTTCGCATCCTCAACTATCTCGACGACTGGCTCATTCTAGCACAGTCCAAGGATCAGTTGTGCGAACACAGGGACCTGGTGCTCAGACACCTCAGCCAGTTGGGTCTTCGGGTCAACTGGGAAAAGAGCAAACTCGCCCCCGTGCAGAGGATCTCTTTTCTCGGTATGGAGTTGGATTCGGTCGAACAGACAGCGCGCCTCACGGAGGAGCGTGTCCAGTCGATGCTGAGCTGCCTGAACACGTTTCAAGGCAGGATGGCGGTTCCACTGAAACAGTTTCAGAGGCTCCTGGGGCATATGGCGGCCGCTGCGGCAGTAACAGTCCCGAGATGGACGTGGCAACGCGGCACTCACCGGGTGAGCATCACACCGGCCTGCCGCCAGTCCTTCAGTCCATGGTCAGACCCCTCGTTCCTTCGGGCCGTAGTGCCCCTGGAACAGGTGTCCAGGCACGCTGTGGTTTTCACGGATGCCTCTGCCATGGGCTGGGGAGCCACGTACAACGGGCATGCAGTGTCAGGGGTTTGGACGGGCCCGCACCTGCATTGGCATATCAATTGCCTCGAGTTGCTAGCAGTGCATCTTGCTCTGAGCCGCCCCAAAGCGCGGTTACGGGGCAAAGATGTACTGGTCCGCACGGACAACACTGCGACCGTTGCGTATATCAACCGACAAGGTGGTCTGCGCTCCCGTCGCATGTCGCAGCTCGCCCGCCATCTCCTCCTCTGGAGTCAGAAGTGTCTGAGGTCGCTTCGGGCCATTCATGTCCCTGGTGTGCACAACCGTGTGGCCGACGAGCTTTCACGAGCTGCGCTCCCAGGCGAGTGGCGACTCCACCCCCAGGTGGTTCAGCTGATTTGGAGACAGTTCGGGGTGGCACAGGTCGACCTGTTTGCCTCCCCAGAAACGTCCCACTGCCAGTGGTTCTATTCGCTGACCGAGGGTACACTCGGCACGGATGCCCTGGCTCACAGCTGGCCCCAGGGGCTGCGCAAATATGCGTTTCCCCCAGTGAGTCTACTTGCACAGACTCTGTGCAAGGTCAGGGAGGACGAGGAGCAGGTCCTGCTGGTGGCGCCGTACTGGCCCAACCGGACCTGGTTTCCAGAACTTATGCTCCTCGCGACAGCCCCTCCTTGGCCGATTCCTCTGAGGAAGGACCTTCTGACTCAGAGACGGGGCACCCTTTGGCACCCGCGTCCAGACCTGTGGAAGCTTCATGTCTGGCCCCTGGACGGGATGCGGATGTTCTAGGTGACTTACCCCAAGAGGTAGTTAACACCATCACTTCGGCACGAGCACCGTCTACAAGACAGGCTTACGCCTTGAAGTGGAACCTGTTCGTCGAGTGGTGTTCTTCTCGCCGAGAAGACCCCCGAAGATGTTCGATCGCGTCTGTGCTTTCCTTCCTGCAACAGGGGTTGGAGCGTAGGCTGTCGCCCTCCACCCTCAAGGTTTATGTTGCTGCAATATCCGCCTATCACGACCATGTAGAAGGTAAGACGGTTGGGAAGCACGACCTGGTCGTCAGGTTCCTTAGGGGGGCGAGACGGTTAAATCCTCCTCGCCCCCCCTCCATACCCTCTTGGGATCTTGCTCTGGTGCTCCGAGCACTTCAGAATGCCCCATTTGAGCCTTTGCAGTCAGCAGAGCTAAAGATTCTGTCAATGAAGACTTTGCTGTTGGCTGCATTGGCCTCCATCAAGAGGGTAGGGGACCTGCAGGCATTTTCGGTCGACGAATCGTGCCTAGAGTTCGGGCCGGGTGATACCCATGTGGTGTTGAGACCCCGGCCTGGCTATGTGCCCAAGGTTCCTACCACTCCCTTCAGGGACCAGGTGGTGAACCTGCAAGCGCTGCCCCCGGAGGAGGCAGACCCAGCCCTAGCTTTGCTCTGTCCCGTCCGCGCTCTGCGGGTTTACGTGGATAGAACTCAAAGCTTCAGAACCTCAGATCAGCTCTTTGTCTGTCACGGAGGCCAGCAGAAGGGAAAGGCTGTCTCCAAGCAGAGGATGGCCCACTGGATAGTGGATGCCATCACCTTGGCTTACCAAGCACAAGGTGTGCCCTGTCCGCTCAGGGTGCGAGCACACTCTACTAGAAGTGTTGCATCCTCCTGGGCGCTGGCACGTGGCGCCTCGCTGTCAGACATCTGTAGAGCTGCGGGCTGGGCGACACCCAACACGTTCGCTAGATTCTATAGCCTACGTGTAGAGCCGGTCTCCTCCTGTGTTCTCACCTCAAACGGGTAGAAGCACTGAGAGGCCCCGGCTCTTGTCGGCTTGCTGCGCTACGGCGCTTATATTCTCCAGAAGCAAACTCTGTGAGTCCTCCACCGCCCTCGGTGCCGGACGTGGCGGAACGTCTGGCATCAGGCCCCTTGCCGCTGAATCCTTGAGAACCGGTATTGGGCTTGGGCCATATGAGTGACCCTGCGGGGATCCCATATTTTCTTCCACGGTCGCTCCTACGGGAAGCCCGTGTCTTTCCCTTGGGAGAGCCTTCCCTGCAGTGGGACTGAGCCCCCTTCTCCTGGCGGGCTACGGCTCAGCATTGTACTCCACATAACTCCTTCGGGGTACGATGTGGGCTCCGCAGCGTTCCCTTCTCTAGGGCACGCTTTCCCAGTGTTATCCAATAATCACTGAGCGGGTCATGCGGAACAGCGGTGATGGACTTCCCGGTGTGAGCCCCGTCTCATCAGGTAATAGAGCTCAGGTGGCTCACACAGGGCACTGGATGGGGGCAGAAGCCATGGCGCTTTGGTAGGGATTCCTATTCGTCGGTACTCCGACGTGGCGTCGAGAGTGACCGACTGAATGGGAACGTCTCGGTTACGTATGTAACCCTCGTTCCCTGAAGGAGGGAACGGAGACGCCACGTCCCGTCGCCATGTCCTCTGTACCCTGCTGGGGTGCCTGTCTACCTACCCGGCTCCTCAGCAAAAGGCTGATTTGATGCAATCACCTGTGTCTCATTTATACCCGCACGGCGTGGCATGAGCACCTGGTGCAATCATTGCATGCCAATGTGCATTGGCTCGTTTAGTTACACTCGAAGTAGATTGGCTCTCGCGAGCGAGATTCCTATTCGTCGGTACTCCGACGTGGCGTCTCCGTTCCCTCCTTCAGGGAACGAGGGTTACATACGTAACCGAGACGTTCTACCTGCAGACAATATGCATTCCATTGCTATATATATATATATATATATATATATATATATATATATATATATATATATATATATATATATATATATATGATATCGTTTCTTTTACAGTAAGCCATTCTACAATTTCGTTGAATGTGTCCTATTAAGTATTGACTCGTTCACTTTTAGATAGTATGTTGCCAAGAATGTACATATTTTTCCTTCTCTCCTCTACCTCTCCTTCCACCCATTGTCCTGATCCTAATACTCCTCTCCCTCCACTCCTCTGTACACTGTAAAACTTATATGATCAATAAGATATGACAGCATATGTTTTTACATTGCTTTAACTAATCAGAATAAGTTAAACAATTTTCAACTTTTTATTAATTACACTAGATTTTTTATTTTTAAAGTACTTGAATAGTTAAAGCAATAGAGTCCTATTTTACTGTAAGTTCAAGTAATGGAAATAACTTCAACAATGATTTTTAACACTATGTTTTACAAGATAAAATATTTCAAAGATATGCTACTTAAAATAAGTTGTTTCAGTCTTTGTTTTATATATTTTCAAAACAATGAAAAAAATGGTTTAGATTAGATTTTCTCCAAAAATATTTGTGCATAAACTTGCAAACAATTATGTACATTTTACACATATGGATATTAAATAAATCTACTCAACTATGTGAAGTAAAATTAACAAAGTGGACAAGTAAATATAACTTGGCCTGTTAAATTATATAGAGTAATTTTTACTTACAAATCTGATGTAATTAATATAATTACACAAAATATTTGCTCTTTAAATACATTTTACTTGCAGTGCTGGTAATTATTTTAAATTTAAAATGTTACTCTTATAATGTGACAAAATAATACTGTGACAATGTGCAGTTAATTCTCATTAAGAAGAAATAGCAAGCACTTACAGAAACCTATAATACTTATAATCACTTTAAAGGTTTAAGCAACTTCAGCAATGATAAACATCCACGTTCAATGACATATTAAACACATATTAGAACTCTAAAATTAGCAGTTCTATGCATAGATAATCTCAGTATCAAAACATTTGAAAAACCTTTTAAACTAACAAAAATAAATTTGTAAGAAATTTATGAATGTAAACATATTTTTCAAAACAGGTATAAAATGATGGCCCTTCATTACCAACTATGTTGTTTTAATACAGTATAAGAGATGTGCAAAACACTATACACACACAAGTAGCAGAACACCTCAGTTCTTCTGCAAAATGAAACGCTTCTTTCAAATTTTACAATAATTTAACAAAACCCAATTTGACAGCGTATGGCACTCACACGGTCCATACACTCTGATTCTGTTTGGTTCATTTACACTATGCTGTTCTCAATCTTAAACAATTGTTCCATTTCTAATTTTTTAATGATATAATCTGGGTTTGATTTTCAGAAAGTTTTGTTAGAGTAAAGTATATGAATATATTGAACAAACAGTACACATAAGACCAGTACTGCATATTGATGAAAATATTTATTTCTCTCCACATTGTAAAATCATTCGATTCATTCATGCATTTTAACTCTCTCAATGTCAACCCATGGGTACTCAGTTTCCCATGATCCTCCCTGTCCTACAACTGAACTCACTTCGTCATCCTCTCTCCCGCACTCCCCGGATTCCCAGCACTCCCATTATATTGGACTCACTTCCCTTTACTCCTTGTCTATTCTTATTGATATGTTTACTATTGTTGGTATTGTGTGTGTTTGGTTGCTATATCCCCTCGCTGAATAAACCCGTCTATTGTTGGAAGTCCGATTCTGATTCATCCCTGCTGGACCGCACCAACCGTAACACCTATGAATTTGTTTAACTGTGATTGAATAAAATTTCACTCGCCTCTAAAAATCTGTTACCAGACAACATAATGTCTTATTCAAATTGTAGAATATTGTTTAAAAGTGTTTGTATATACTGGAAAAACATTTTAATTATTCTGATTCATACAATATGTGCATTGCGTCTTAATATTACTTGATGAATACGGTGGTTTAATGCATCATCTGATTAAATCAACCAAATGCTGTATACGAACCAAGAGATGTGTAGAACATCAATTGGTCGCTAGCATTGCAGCTAAATGTTGGAAACGTAGTTTTAGTGGAAAGGGGATAACAAACATGCACATAATTACCATTACAGACAAAGAAGAATGGGGACCAACTTTATCAGATGCCAAACTGAGTACCCATGGGTTGACATTGAGAGAGTTAAAATGCATGAATGAATCGAATGATTTTACAATGTGGAGAGAAATAAATATTTTCATCAATATGCAGTACTGGTCTTATGTGTACTGTTTGTTCAATATATTCATATACTTTACTCTAACAAAACTTTCTGAAAATCAAACCCAGATTATATCATTAAAAAATTAGAAATGGAACAATTGTTTAAGATTGAGAACAGCATAGTGTAAATGAACCAAACAGAATCAGAGTGTATGGACCGTGTGAGTGCCATACGCTGTCAAATTGGGTTTTGTTAAATTATTGTAAAATTTGAAAGAAGCGTTTCATTTTGCAGAAGAACTGAGGTGTTCTGCTACTTGTGTGTGTATAGTGTTTTGCACATCTCTTATACTGTATTAAAACAACATAGTTGGTAATGAAGGGCCATCATTTTATACCTGTTTTGAAAAATATGTTTACATTCATAAATTTCTTACAAATTTATTTTTGTTAGTTTAAAAGGTTTTTCAAATGTTTTGATACTGAGATTATCTATGCATAGAACTGCTAATTTTAGAGTTCTAATATGTGTTTAATATGTCATTGAACGTGGATGTTTATCATTGCTGAAGTTGCTTAAACCTTTAAAGTGATTATAAGTATTATAGGTTTCTGTAAGTGCTTGCTATTTCTTCTTAATGAGAATTAACTGCACATTGTCACAGTATTATTTTGTCACATTATAAGAGTAACATTTTAAATTTAAAATAATTACCAGCACTGCAAGTAAAATGTATTTAAAGAGCAAATATTTTGTGTAATTATATTAATTACATCAGATTTGTAAGTAAAAATTACTCTATATAATTTAACAGGCCAAGTTATATTTACTTGTCCACTTTGTTAATTTTACTTCACATAGTTGAGTAGATTTATTTAATATCCATATGTGTAAAATGTACATAATTGTTTGCAAGTTTATGCACAAATATTTTTTGAGAAAATCTAATCTAAACCATTTTTCATTGTTGTGAAGATATATAAAACAAAGACTGAAACAACTTATTTTAAGTAGCATATCTTTGAAATATTTTATCTTGTAAAACATAGTGTTAAAAATCATTGTTGAAGTTATTTCCATTACTTGAACTTACAGTAAAATAGGACTCTATTGCTTTAACTATTCAAGTACTTTAAAAATAAAAAATCTAGTGTAATTAATAAAAAGTTGAAAATTGTTTAACTTATTCTGATTAGTTAAAGCAATGTAAAAACATATGCTGTCATATCTTATTGATCATATAAGTTTTACAGTGTACAGAGGAGTGGAGGGAGAGGCGTATTAGGATCAGGACAATGGGTGGAAGGAGAGGTAGAGGAGAGAAGGAAAAATATGTACATTCTTGGCAACATACTATCTAAAAGTGAACGAGTCAATACTTAATAGGACACATTCAACGAAATTGTAGAATGGCTTACTGTAAAAGAAACGATATCATATATATATATATATATATATATATATATATATATATATATATATATATATATATATATATATATATATATATATATATATATATAGCAATGGAATGCATATTGTCTGCAGGTAGAACTGAAATGCAGGTTTCATAATACCATCAATTGTTAGTATTTGTCATTGTGCACTATGTTCATGTTGGATAGAAATTAGTTCTAGAGTTTGACAGAATGATTCAATTTTGAATCGGGTTTGCTCTGTTTTGATTACATTAGTTATATTTTGAAAGGTAGATTTTGTATTTAACCAAATATGGTTTTGGGCAGAAGTTTAACTATGATGTAGGTGTGTTGCAGCGTTAAGAGTTTAGAAAAAGTACTTTAAGTATTGGTAAATACTTGTTAGCGTTTTTAAAAGAGTGTAGTTTTACTTAGCTTTTATGACTTCCTGACGACAATCCCCATACTCCCCTCACAGCAGGGGGGTAAGGGAGGCTCCCAAAACGGCAGTCCTTATAAACTCTACACACAGTGCTCAGTTATCGCAAGCAATCTGGGTTCCTAACCGAAAGGGATCTAGCTACTAGCCTAGGTTTGACGACTACATCAGCACAGATTTCTGTGGTACTGCAACGTCAGAAGTTGAAGGAAGATTGTCTGGCTGTTATATTGACCTCCAAAGTCAACATTCCTGTTTGTCTGAGACTGCCAAATAGCTCGCTTCTTTTACCCACATTTTGAGGGATCAGACCCAAAAACCCAAACTTCAGAACGTTAACCCACAAGGCCTGGACAATTGTGGACAAAGGATTCACCAGAGATTCCAGGAACTATTAGAATCTTTCAGCATTGACTGCACCGTATACAGTTCTGAAGAAGACGTCTTCAACGGTGCGGATTTCTGGAATGGCGCAAAAGCTGATGGAGAACAACTGCCCGATGAGCTCTGGCGATGCTGTGCACAAGTACCCTCCGGCGTGCAAATGCACCGTGGGGAAGGAGTGCCATGTTAAAGCCATGTTAGACGGCATGTTTAAAGATCATTTTAGAGGTCAGATGGTTGGCTTCTAAAATGGTACTGGCGGGGACAAATCAACTTTGCAAACTTTTACAATAGAGCAGAAGAGATGATTTCTGTTTTATGTTTTAATTATAGCTAAATGTCTCTTTTCTTACCCGCCGTACACATTTGTATTAAATTGTGAACGGATAATTGTTGTATAAAGATTATGCTTGGAAAAAATCGTCATCTGAAATCTGACTAAATATGATCTAGTGGAGTAGTAAAAAACATCAATTACAAACATTGTGATTCTGGTGCATTTAATCTTTTAGTAAATCCTCTAAAATGACACGATACCTACAAAAATAGTTAAATAGTCAAAATGTGTAAAACAGTACAAGTTTTGTGTTCTAGGTGAGAAAAATTTGTTTAATAGGTTTAATGAGTATTACAAAACGTATTATTGTTTTCCCTGTGGTTGTGAAACACAGGAGGTAAATCGTTTGAAATGTAGGTTTGTCAAAAGAAAACAAAAAAAGTTTAGTCATACAATTAAAAATATGCTTAAAGTGAATTCATCACACAAGTGATGATTTGCACGAACTTACACTGACAACAACAAGATCGGAATCTTCACCTAAAACCATATACAGACCGACAAATAAAATTTGATCAGTGATCCTGATAATATGACTAAGACTATGGCAGGGGAAAAATACCTATCACAATAAATTGGATTTTTCTGTATGCACTATGACATCTTTTCTTAAACAATGTCACTGTTTTCTTACTCTAGGCCTCTTGAATTTACAGAGAGTTTTTGTGCACACATGATTCCTATAAAGAACATGTTTGGATTTTATCTGTAGGGAAAGGGCAATGATGTATAAGCTTTAATCAACATCTATTTATTTGTGCCCAAAATAATACAGACAGTGGTAATAAACAGCTGAATCAACTTAGCTTGTTATTATCTGGATTCTAACGCATTAGGCACTCATAAAGACTATTAAAAATAGCAAGTGTGATACTAGAGTACAAATATTGTATAACACATGTTGAAACATAATCTGTTTGGGTTAATCTGAATCCTTGTACTGCATGATTGTAACACGCCTGAAACTTTGAAAATATTAAACCAACAGCTAAATCTTTGGTTTTAAGGTAAAACAAATACTCTCAAGAGACCCACTGACCCTGGAAGTCACGACTTCCGAAGACCTTGCATGTGTAAATTCACCAGGTTGACAAAAAACAACAACAACAACATTGTAGGCTCTTTTACACCCTGCAAAATCGTTGGGGCTCTCTCTAAATCATCAACTCCCTCCAAAGTCTGTTCATGCTGGTCAACAGACAAACTGTCTCATCAACAAAAGGCTACATTTGTAAAATTCACCGTATTTTGAGTAGATAACCGATAGGCTAGTATATTTTCAGTAAAGGGTATGTTTCCGCAATGACAAAGGCCAGTTTGGAAGACAAAAGAAAAGTAAAATCATAAACAACATCATTCTTAGACATAAGACGAGTAAAATTAAATATTCACTCAAGAAAAACTTTACTTCTGCTGTGTCATTGACCACAGAGGACCAGCTGGTCTTCAAATCACCCCATCACCCTACCCTGAACTAATCATTAATGATTGCTGAGGACATGTGTGGGGATTTTCTTAAAGATACGTCTTAAACTTCTTTTACTAATAATCTTTTAAACAAATGAAATTTATTGAAACAAATTCTGTTTATTTGTGACAAACTTTGTTAACATGTTTCATTGCATGGGGTTCATACATGGTTAAGTGTTATTAATCAAGACCGGCATAGAAATAATATTTAACATTATGTACTGGGCTCTGTTTAGTAAAAAATTATGGTTTATGATGGATTTAAACACTCATTGGGCATCAGATGCTATCTTTATACATCAGTCTTCTGGGAAGATTAAGAAGATACGATTTTATTAAAACTTTAAATATTTAATTTAAATCTAATTTAAACTTTTAAGATTAGGCTTTGAAATAAAATGAGTACGAACAACATTGGCTCTGGAAAGGCGTTTGCTAACTTTGTTCTTGTTGTTTAGTTTGATACAGGATAAAATATTTGCTTTTTATCATTTTATAAAGAACTACTTCTTCATCTCTCTGAAAAAATGTGAGGTATTTTCATATTTATTTATTATTATTTACATATTTATTATTATATTTAGCTAAACTATAACTAAAAGTGGTTATGATTATAAATGTATGTAATATATAGTTTCATCTACCCAAAACTATAATATTTGATTACCTCTGTTTCAGTAAATTAATCATTCAATGTATTCACATTATTGTGTGTAATATATATTTCCACCTAGCTAATGTTTGAGGCGATGCCATACACACAACACTAACATAAAAACAAATAGTCCTTTTTAAAAATCATACAATTTAAAAATGACATCTTTGTAGGAATAAGCTCTAAAACATTATAAGGTAATGGAACATTCTCTGTTTAGTAAAACGGTCCTTTATGTTTGATTTAAAAATCATAGGATGTCTATTTGTATAAATGAGGTATATATAAAAAATGATGGTTTATGATGAAATTAAAGATCGTAGAGTGTCAGATGTTGGATACAACAATCTTGTAGGAAGATAGAGAAGATAGTACTTTATTAAAAGATTTTATTATGGCTACCATTTCTCTGGGACAAGAAGTTAAAGAAAAGATTGTGTCCCCCCTGATTCCAACCAGCCACTTCTGTGAGTGTGTTAAATTTCACACCCCCACCGGGCTGCTGACATTCTTGGAGAGAGGCAGAGAGAGCCAGAGAGAGTGATTTTATATTTCTTTAAAGGGTGTTTTGTAAAACCCCTACTTTTCCCTGCTCCGTGAAAATGTAAGTTCATTTTATATTTACATTATAGTATGATAATTGTTATTATACAATGTAATATTTTATCTGACCTGTTTCAGACCATTTAAATAGAAATACATTCCTTTTATAAACCCAATTGCACATTTTACAATGTATGTGTGTGTGTGTGTGTGTGTGTGTGTGTGTGTGTGTGTGTGTGTGTGTGTGTGTGTGTGTGTGTGTGTGTGTGTGTGTGTGTGTGTGTGTGTGTGTGTGTGTGTGTGTGTGTGTGTGTGTGTGTGTGTGTGTGTGTGTGTGTGTGTGTGTGTGTGTGTGTGTGTGTGTGTGTGTGTGTAACCAAGATACTTCGAGTGTGCATATTGTGATGTACCATAATGACAATTTCCGGCTCCTCTGTGAAAAAATGTTCCCGTCTATGGAATGCACCAACCCCTCACGTGTCCGGCAGATGTCCCCTGAAATCATTCCTTCAAATAGCCGTGTCAAAGTTCAATACAATCATTCTTCACTTTGGTCACCTAGAGGTCCGTACCCTGACATCGCTATTTCAAATATGAGACCTCAAAGGTCATATCACCCCCCCGGAGGATACACAAGGTCAAAGGTGACTGCAACGTGGGTGGTCAAGGTCAAACGTGGGGGGGGGGGGGGGAGACGATGTGGGTGGTCAAGGTCAAAGGGGGCGTGGTAGGTCAAAGGTCACCATCAATCAACTTGACACAAGGTAGCTTATATACACTACTGTCATCGCACTATCTGTCCCTGAGCTTGCCTTCATTTCTTCAGAGAGCTCCCTTAACCCCTCCATCTCATTGGATCTTTGCCACAATCTATCACTTGGCAGAGGTCAAACTCCCACAGTCCGTCCTTTCCCTTCACCCTCTCTAGAGTTAGTTTTGCTCCATTTTTTCCTCCTTGTTTTACCAGACTGTTACCTCTCTTATGTCTATTTTGCTGTTCCCCTATTCCCCACAGTATTACTCCTATACAGATCAACACACCCACCGTCCAACATGTCACCACCCCATGTATTTTCCTCATTTTGAGATTACCACCACCTGTACTTCTTTATCATGAAACACCCTCTCTAGTATTTCTGCTACCTTTTCAAACTGTAGTTTGTCCAGCCCACACCCAATTTTTGGAATTGCAATCACTCTTTCGTTATTCTTCGTGCATTGGTGTTTTAGTTGTTCTAGGCTGTTCTCTAAGTCTTGGTAAGTGGGCAGGTCCCTGCACCACCTGTTGGTTACTAGATGATATATTACTTTAGTACCGTGTTGAGTTCTGACACACTGTCCTGGCTGGCTTATGGTCGTGTCTAATTCTTCAGTACCAAATTTTTCACGAATCTGTTTTGCAACTCCTGCTCCTAAGGCGTAATCAGCGCTGATGCAATGAGCTATGGGTACATCTGCTGGTGTATTCAACAGATCACCTTTCCTAAATAGGAGGGCAGAGTGTCCTCCAAGCGTTTTCTGGTAGAGCTGAGTGTGCGATGTTTCAGTTTCTGTTCGGGTGTCTGCTTGGCTGTCCTGTGTGTCTCTCTGTTCCTCCTGGATTTCCTCCGTCACCTCCTCCCCTCTCTTTGACCTTCCACAAGGTCAATTCTGGTTGCAGCGAGCGACCTGCCAGGAGGGGGACAGAACATGCAAGCAGACAAATGATACCATGTTTTTCCTTTACCTGCCAGTTGGACACAGTGTGAGGTTCTAGCAGTGACTCTCATTGGATCACTCCATCGTGGAGTCGACCATTTTCTCTTAATTTGTTTCAGCCTCACCCACAGTTCGGTTGTAGTAGGTTCAATCTCCGGGGTATTGTCCTGTGGCCAACTTTTCTGTGGACAAAACATGTTAACCACTGCACTTACTTTGTCATAATATCGAGCAGGAGCATCCAGGGCCCACGTAGTATCAAACTTTGCCCATGGGCCTGGAAATTGTCTCCCTGACATTATTTCGAAGGGGGTGAACCCAGTGGTTCTGTTTATGGAACATCTGACTGACATGAGCGCGAGTGGAAGTGCTCAACCCAGTTGAGGTTCGTGGTGGAACAAATTTTCCTGAGTTTGTTTTTTAACGTCAGATTCAATCGTTCAACCTTTCCCTGACTTTCTGGATGGTAAACTGCTCCATATTTGTGTTTAAGGCCTAGGGCCTTTTCCACCTGCTCCAAATGTTCGTTCTTAAAATGGGTGCCATTGTCGGACCGAATTGTTCGGGGAAAGCCATGTCGTGGAACATATTGGTTCACTAAACCTTTTATTACGGACATAGCATCTTCTTTGGCACAGGGGTAGGCTTCAGGCCAGCCACTGTACTCATCTACCATGACCAGGAGGTATCGTTTTTTGTGTATTGGGGTAATCATGTCAGTGAAATCGATAACTACTGTATGTCCTGGGCCTTTGTCAGTCGGAAAGTGGCCTGGTCCTGGTTTGGACGCAGGTCTGACATTAAACGCTGTGCAGACCTGACATGATGCAATGACATCACTAATCATATGGGGCAAAAACGGATGCCACCAATGTTTGAGTCGTCTGGTCATGTCTTTCTCACTGCTATGTGCCAATGAATGAGCCTCTTGTACTACCGTGATGGCTATCCCTGCAGGTAACACTGGCCTACCATCTGGGCCTTCCCATAAGCCTGTATCTTCCCTAAAAATCGCACCCTTTTCAACCCACACCGTTCGTTCTTCTGGTGCAGCCTTTTTCTGTTCACTAACAATGTAGTCTTTAGACAAATGTTTCCCTATACATAATAGCTCACTTGTTGCTGTGACTATCATCTGTAATGGTTTGTACCCCGCCTGTTGCTTGGCTGCCTGATCTGCTGCATCATTGCCCCTAGATACGTCATTTGTTCCTTTCGTGTGTGCAGTGCACTTAATGATAGCCACCTCTTGAGGTTGCATGATGGCTTCAAGCAAGGCAGCTGCTTCTGTGGCATGTTTGATAGGTTTTCCTGTGGAGCAGACAAATCCCACCCTCGCCCATCCGGGCAATTCTATGGTAGCTGCTCCTACTGCATATGCCGAATCTGAGTATATGTTTACTCTCTTGTTTTTGCCCAAGTGCAAGGCGCTGATTAGTGCTAATAATTCAGCTCGCTGAGCAGAAGGGCGGTCTTTAAGGGAGCATGCTTCTATGGTTTGATAGTCTGACCCTATTTGCTGGACTATAGCGTAGCTGGCTGACTGAGTTCCCAAATCTGTCCTAAAGCAGCAACCATCGCAGTAGAGGATTATGTCTGGATCTGTCAGTGGTACTGAACTCAACCCCTCCCTGAGTTGCTCGTCCTTCAGGGATCTTGGTGCACATTCGTGTGGTTCTCCCTCCCCCACCAAATCGGCCATGTTGACTCCTTGGTGGCTGTGTACTATGTGTGGGGCGGTGAGTGTTTTTATCAACTTACTCTGTCTTTGTGCTGAAAAAGTGAATGCAGATGACTGAATGAACGACACTACAGAATGTGTAGAGAGGATGTGCAATGGGTGTTTCATGACTATGTGTTCCGTTTTTTCTATCATCTTAGACAGCCCAGCTGCATATCTGGCGCACGGGGGTTGTTTTTGTTCTATTTTGTCCAGTTGTGCACTGACATAGCTTAACACTCTTCTCTGTTGGTGTTGTTTTTGATACAGTACCCCACTAACTGTGGAACCGGTTGTGCTCACATCTAGGTAGAATGGTAGTTGATGGTTTGGGGTCTGCAGCGTTGCTGCCTCTGCCAAATCTGTTTTTAATGAGATGAACCCGTTTTCTGCTTCTTCTGTCCATTTCAACTTCCCTGTGCTGTTTTTTAGCCCCACCTCTTTTGCTAATGCTCTCAAAATCCCTGTCCGTTCTGAGTAATCTGGGACATATTGTCTACTGTATCCAACCAAACCTAAGAATGACAACATGTCCTTGACTTTAGTTGGTTTTGGATAAGACAGAATGGCTTGTTTTGTTTCATTTGACATACCAGTCCCAGCCCTAACTCCCTTTTAGTCCTCTTCCTATCTTTTGGCTCAGCTTGATACAACATCTGGCTGCACATGGCTTCCCATGTCGCCTTGTATGTCGTCATGTCGTTAGTAATGGTCGTGTCTCCTTTAACGGATCACACTTTTCACAGTCCGGTCTATGTCCTAACAATCTACACACCCAACACTTTGGTACATTCTTGATACGCGTTTTCTGTCTTGGTAGCAATGCTTCTAATACCATTTATTTGTGATCTCTTCACACACACTCAATCACTCGGTTTTATTACATTCACTCTGTCCCTCTCATTTCAAGAGGGCTGTCCGAATACTGCGTCCGTTCCTACCAGGTCACACTTAAGTGACGGTCCAGAGAAGGTGCGCAGCACTCGAACTTCCCAAATACGGAATTATACACACTCGTTATCACACACACTGAGATCTTTAGACTTCAGACACTTTTATCTTTTTTGTTATTTAACCTTAACAACTGATCTGATTTTGTAGGACCATAAACATTGGTACACAATCCCCTCTCAACCTGATAATTTGGTATATCCAATTATGCAGCTCTTTTATGAAAAAGGTGTCTGCTTACCTTATTTTAGATGCTCTGCAGAGAGGTTGAAAGCGGATCGCCTCCCAATGATGACTTCAGCGTCGTGACAAATCCGGGTGCCCCCTCCAAATTGTTGGAAATTGCAGTTTCCTCCCCAGTTCTTTGGTTTGTCAATAAGTAGACGCAAGAGATTCAGTAAAAGTATAAAAGTAACTTGAAAGTTTAATAAAGCAAAATCAGATCAGCTTCTGAGCTCAGGATTACAGAACAGCAAATCAATACTGACATACGGGAGGTCCGTAATGTCTCACAAGGCTAAATATGCAATTTTATTCTTGTGTTGGTGACGCCTTTCTCCTGGTTCGATGACCACCTTCCAATCGCCTTTGCTCCTCTCGACCTCCCCTATTTGGCATCTGCACACAAAAACATACCAAGCACAGCCGCTCCGCCATTGCCAGTTCAAGGTTTCAAATACTTTCGCTATCAGAGCATGCCTCCTAGTTAATTCATATGGTGACTGGCTTTAGTCACCATAGGCCTCTGCTGTAAGTGGTTACACAAGCATATTAAAAGATTCCAAACATATTGTAATATACCAATGTAGCGACAATGAGTCAGATTAAATAATAACTCAACGGGGAATTTGAATTAAAATGAAAGAGACTCGAATTACGCTATCATTTATAAATAATTCAGAATTAATGTTTACACCTTAACTTTATTCGTCCACCGATATGTGAGAACTTAAAGGGGAGTCTGTTAAAGGGAAACAAGTCTCTGTAGCTCAAATGAATGAATTAATGAATTCATAGGGAATTTTGCGAGAGTCTAATGTACAGCGGGGCAAATGAGCGTTCATTTGAACGGGCCGTAAATATCAACTCTGCAGCGGATATTAATATCCGAACAATAGTGAAACACTATTTAACATCCAGGTAACTTAGATCGGCAGTTCAAGACATTAAATTCATAAGCACATAACACAAGAACAGTTATCTTTGACTACAAACGAAACTTTATTGATTACTCTAACACATCAAACTAATATCTAACATAAACACACGCACTCGCACATTCATACGTTGCAGAAAGGAAGAAAGTGAGGAAAGAATAAGTCTTAAGAGAAAGAAGTTATGAAATCCCAAGCAATATGCATTTATGACACATGACCTGAAGAAACCATTGATCAGTAATTTATCCTCCTATCGTTTCATAGGCGGGGTTATTACATATGATCTAATGCACCATTTCAGCTTGAAATCTAGAGATGTTACTTGCGTTTGTCCCACGTGTGTCTGACAAGGGGGAAATCCTTTTCCTCCTGGCTGGAGAGGGGTTTTCCCGGGTCTTGGATTCGCTGAAGGTCTGGTCGTGTCTTTGATCGACGTCTTGGGAAGCCAATCACGTGGCGTGTTTGGCGGCTGGATGAGATTGGAAGGCGTTGTTGAAGTTGACGCTGTTGGAAACTCGTTGAGTAACTTTGCGGCGAAACTTAGCACAAGCCGAGACTTACGGAAAGAAAATAAACTTTAAGTAAAAGAAAGGAAAGTGAGAGAAGAGCAGATGGCCTGAATTAAATCTGTTAACCCATTTTCTTTGATGGTCTGCCACGATCGTCTGATCGTCGCTTTGGCGGATTCTGGAACCGCGCTGCGAACAACTTGCGGTGAACGTCTGTGCGAACACACTCAGCCCCCCCAAAAAAACCCAACAGTCTTCAGCTGTGGTCTGAGGTTAAAACTCAAATTTGTCCATCCCCTGGATGGGTTCTGGCCAATTAGGATTCAGGGGTGACTGTCTCCACCCCTCCCATACAATTGGATTATCTATAGTCATTTAGTTTCCTGCTCTTAAGCAGAGAGTAAAGTTAGACCTAATTTCTTACTATAAGGACATTATTAATTCTATAAAGATTTCATTCAGCTCATCTGTTTTATCATGTCAATACGAGCACAACGGTATCAAAAACAGTGTCTTTTCATCCACTCATTCAATAGTTACATAATTGTATGAATCTGGGAATGATATACAAGCATAATAGTCACGTGCATCAGTTGTAAACACGCTAACAAACTATGTCGAAGGCTATTTGAGTGAAAGTCCAATAATTATAATCTTATACATTCTTATATGTAACATTTCCTGCTTGTAGCTTTGGAGTCTTAAACTGTGTCACTTGGAGTTCATTTAGCAGTCCTTGAAAAAGACAAAGATCTGTTTGTTTCTTTGTCTTGTGATCACAACGAGTCTTTGTCCTCTTTGTGGAGTTTTGGTCAAAAGTCCATAGGAAATCACGTAATTGGAATGTAGAACTGATAGCCTGAGGCAGAAAGGAGCCTCGTGATAAAATTATGATTTCCTGGGGTCTGGAGCTGAATTAGGGCTTTGTGAAAGGGGATTGTTCATCTAATGAATCATTTGGAAGATTCATTCAATGTCTTCGACCATAATCGTTACACCAAACATAGTTAACCTTTTTAGATAACACATAATTGTCCCATAAAACATAATTATCCCACACTGCCCAGCCGCAAGTCCTTCCGGAGGCGGCTGGAGCAGCATGCGTTCGCGGGAAATCGATGGGGCCCGAAGCGTCATAGACGGCGGGATTACCTCGATTTCCCCGGAGCGCCGCAGAGGAAGCAACCTCGGTTGCTCCCCCGCGGGGGGGACCGCTCTTGGAAGTCCAGCCGAAGCTAGGACTTCTTCCCAGCAGCCTCCCTCCCTGGAGTACATTCCTCAGATCGCCTCCAGGAGTGAAAGACCGCTGCTGGGACTGCTGGTGAGAACGCCGCCTCTGTTGCCAGGCTCCTGGAGGAGGGGCTCTAGAGGCGACGCTCTTCTTCTGCACCTGCCGGTGCGAGGAGCTGGTAGACGGCTGAGGCTGCCCCCTAGGGGCCGCTTTCCCAGGCTCTGAGTGGCGAGGGAGGCACTGACGGAAGGCTGCTGACTGCATCTTTGCCTCCTGGTACCCGGCGACAACGGTCTCAACCGCGTCACCAAATAGACCAGAAGGGGAAATCGGGGAGTCTAGGAGGAAGGACTTATCTTTCTCCCTCATCCCCGATAGATTCAGCCAGAGATGCCTCTCCACCATCACCACGGAGGCCATGGCCTGGCCGATAGCACGGGCCATCTCTCTGGTGATGCGGAGAGACAAATCTGCCGCCCTCCGTAGCTCCAGCACATCCTCCGAAGAGGGACCGTCGCCCTCATTGAGCTCTTTCAGGAGGTCAGCCTGGTAGGCCTGCAAGACAGATAATGTGTGCAGGGAACTACCAGCCCGCCCAGCCGCCATATAAGCTTCGCCCACCAACGATGAGGTGTCCCGACAGGGTTTGGTGGGCAGCTCCGGGGTTTTAAGGGACGACACAGAATCGGGGAAAAGATAACTCGTGAGAGCCTCTTCCACCCGAGGCATCGTCCCCTAGCCAGCCTCGCGCGCCCCCAGAACATTGGAATAATCCAATACTGGAGGAATACGCGAGGAATAGGGCTTCCTCCACGACCTACACACCTCGATGTGTAGGTCCGGGAAGAAAGTTAAACCCCGGCGAGAAAGAAACCGGTCGTCCAGCCTACTAGGTGGCTGAATTTCCGGCACTTCCTGTGGCCAATTGATCTTCAATTTGGCCACCGCACGAGTCAAAAACCTCAATTAGCTCCTCTTGGGTGAGTGGATGAAGCGATGAAACACTTCCTGCTTCTCCACCTGCCCTGATGCACCACTCATCCGGCTCCTCGGAACCGGAGAGAATAAGCATCAGATCCTCAACCCCGGGGGAAGAAGCCGCAGCACGGGCTTCCACACGGGGAGGAAGATCTTTATTCAAGAACTCGGTGTGATTTTGCATTGCATTCAAGAACTTGGTGTGCGTTAAAGAGATTAGTGCTTTTGCATTGCAATGCATTTAGGAACTCGGTGGGAATTGACGAGATGTGCTTTTGTGAATTTAAGAGATGTGCTTTTGCATTAAATGTTTTTAAGAAATCATTGTGCCAATCATCAAGAGACAAATTATTTTTGCTTTACAATGCAAAAAAACATATTGTATACATTTCAATGCAAAAGCACAAATCTCTTAAATCGTTGTGATTTGAAGAGATTGTGCTGTTACATGCAATATTTTTATGAAATTTTTGTGGATTGAAGAAACAAGTGATTTTTCATTGCATTGCATTCAAGAATTGTGTGCATTGAAGAGATAAGTACTTTTGCATGGCATTGCATTAAAAAACTTGTTGTGCATTGAAGAGATAAGTACTTTTGCATTGCAACGCATACAAAACTAGTTGTGCATTGAAGAGATAAGTGCTTTTGAATTGCATTGCATTTAGGAACTCGGTGGGAATTGACGAGATGTGCTTTTGCATGCAGTGTTTTTAAGAAATCTTTGCGCATTGAAGAGATAAAGTGCTTTTGCATTGAACGCATTCAAAAATCGTTGTGCATTGAATAGATTAGTTCGTTTGCATGACATTGCATTAAAAAACTTGTGCATTGAAGCTATAAGTGCTGTTCCATTGCATTGCATTCAAGAACTCGGTGTGCGTTGAAGAGATTAGTGTTTTGCATTGCAATGCATTCAAAAACTCGGTGTGAACTGAAGAGATTAGTGCTTTTGCATGCAATGATTTTAAGAAATCATTGTGCCTTGAAGAGACAAATGATTTTTGCTTTACAATGCATATAAGAATGTGTGAATTTAAGAGATTTGTGCTTTTGCATTGAAATGCATACAAAACTCGTTGTGAAATAAAGAGATTGTGCTGTCGCATGCAATATTTTAAATAAATCTTTGTTCATTGAACAAACAAGTGATTTTGCATTGCATTCAAGAACTCGGTGTGCATTGAAGAGATAAGTACTTTTGCATTGCAATGCATACAAAACTAGTTGTGCATTGAAGAGATAAGTGCTGGTGAATAGAAACGTTATTTTGCATTGCATTCTAGAACTCGTGCATTGAAGATACAAGTGATTTTTCATTGCATTGCATTCAAGAATTTTGTGTGCATTGAAGAGATAAGTACTTTTGCATTGCAATGCATACAAAACTGGTTGTGCATTGAAGAGATAAGTGCTGTTGCATTGCATATAAGAACTTGTGCATTGAAGAGATTAAGTGCTTTTGAATTGCATTGCATTTAGGAACTCGGTGTGCGTTGAAGAGATGTGCTTTTGCATTGCAATGCATTCAAGAACTCGGGGGGAATTGACAAGATTAGTGCTTTTGCATGCAGTGTTTTTAAGAAATCTTTGCGCATTGAAGAGACAAGTGATTTTGCATTGCATTGCATTCAAGAACTCGGTGTGCGTTGAAGAGACAAGTGATTTTGCATTGCAATGCATTTAAAAACTCGGTGTGAACTGAAGAGATTAGTGTTTTGTATGCAATGATTTTAAGAAAGCATTGTGCCTTGAAGAGACAAGTGATTTTTGCTTTACAATGCATATAAGAACGTGTGAATTTAAGAGATTTGTGCTTTTGCATTGAAATGCATACAAAACTCGTTGTGAATTAAAGAGATTGTGCTGTTGCATGCAATATTTTAAAGAAATCTTTGTTCATTGAACAAACAAGTGATTTTGCATTGCATTCAAGAACTCGGTGTGCGTTGAAGAGATTAGTGCTTTTGTATTGCACTACATACAAAAATCGTTGTGCATGAAGAGATAAGTACTTTTGCATTGCAATGCATACAAAACTAGTTGTGCATTGAAGAGATAAGTGCTGGTGAATAGAAAAGTTATTTTGCATTGCATTCTAGAACTTGTGCATTGAAGATACAAGTGATTTTTCATTGCATTGCATTCAAGAATTTTGTGTGCATTGAAGAGATAAGTACTTTTGCATTGCAATGAATACAAAACTGGTTGTGCACTGAAGAGATAAGTGCTGTTGCATTGCATATAAGAACTTGTGCATTGAAGAGATTAAGTGCTTTTGAATTGCATTGCATTTAGGAACTCGGTATGCGTTGAAGAGAGAAGTGCTTTTGCATTGCAATGCATTCAAGAACTCGGGGGAAATTGACGAGATTAGTGCTTTTGCATGCAGTGTTTTTAAGAAATCTTTGCGCATTGAAGAGACAAGTGATTTTGCATTGCATTGCATTAAAGAACTCGGTGGGAATTGACGAGATTATTGCTTTTGCATGCAGTGTTTTTAAGAAATCCTTGTGCATTTAAGAAACAAGTGATTTTGCATTGCATTCAAGAACTTGGTGTGAATTGAAGAGATTAGTGCTTTTGCATTGCAATGCATTCAAAAATTTGGTCGGAATTGACGAGATTAGTGCTTTTGCATGCAGTGTTTTTAAGAAATCCTTGTGCATTTAAGAAACAAGTGATTTTGCATTGCATTCAAGAACTTGGTGTGAATTGAAGAGATTAGTGCTTTTGCATGCAGTGTTTTTAAGAAATCATTGTGCCAATCATCAAGAGACAAATGATTTTTGCTTTACAATGCATATAAGAATGTGTGAATTTAAGAGATTTGTGCTTTTGCATTGAAATGTATTTGTATACATTTCAATGCAAAAGCACAAATCTCTTAAATCGTTGTGAATTGAAGAGATTGTGCTGTTATATGCAATATTTTTATGAAATTTTTGTGGATTGAAGAGATAAGTGCTTTTGCATTGCAATGCATTCAAGAACTCGGGGTGAATTGACGAGATTAGTGCTTTTGCATGCAGTGTTTTTAAGAAATCTTTGCGCATTGAAGAGATTAAGTGCTTTTGCATTGAACGCATTCAAAAATCGTTGTGCATTGAATAGTGTGGTGAACATCAGTTAGGATGGCATTCCAGAGACCAGTTTATGGCAAGGCCCCTCTCTAACTACCGGTGTGGAGGAAGATGTGCCACACTGTGATTGGACCCTTGGTGAATGAACATAATCAAATGTTCAACAACATCAGATAAGATGCCAAGACAACTGCCAGATACCTCTTACTGGACAGGAAGGGGGACCTTCTGCACCCACCACCACCAAGGAGAGGACTCTCATTGGTCTAAAAGTTGACTTTAACCACCAAACTCATTCCTAAGGTTTAGGCAAGAGCTGCCATAAAAATTCCTTCAGGACCTCCTGGATGCAGCAGCAAAAGAGAGGCCACAGAGATCTATCTAAATCCATTCATACACATGTTTGGAGGCCTTAAATGTATATAAAATGCAACTCTTCCACTTCATCTTCACACAAAGCAGTGTTTATGTTAATGGTCATTGACTGTAAATGCAACAGTCCGCAGGACAGATACATTAACAGATAAACAAATGCACGGACGATGACAACCGTTTCTTATCATGTTTGGTCTCTATCTGTTCCATATGATGCCTTTTATATTTTAAAAGAGGTTTGGTAAAGAAATAATGCATGGGTAAAACATTAAAGACATTGTCTTGACATGCCACTTTATGCTATGCAAATGAGTTCCACACTAGGGTGGGCAACATCGGGGCTACTTCGGACATCAGTGGCCAATCACACTCCAGGATTGGAAAGGCGCCGGATTTCAATCTCCTCCTCATCAGAAAGGGATAAATATGTCCCCCGGGTAGACACACCCTTGTTCTGCGTTTCTAACCTGACGGGGAAGGAGACACTAACAGACACATCACGTCCTGAGTTTCTGACCTGACGAGGAAAGAGACTACAAGACGGTTGAGGTTAAGCTTTTGCGAGCAAAACCTTTTATATTGCATTCTGCTGTACTCTAGCTGCAAGAAGGGCTCTCTCACTGAGAGATCTTATCTGACCCTTTCGACTCCTCCAGCAGCACAGCCCAGTCCCCCAAGGACCTCTGAATCGGCAGACATTGCCTGTCCCACACGGCTCCTCAGAGACGCGCCAGCCTGCAACGGACCCTGTGAAGATTCAACTGATCCAGCTGCCTGGTCCATTTCCTAAGGACCCTCTCGGCGCAACCAAAGTTCTGCATCCTTCAGCCCAGCGTGGCAACGACTACTGGATCGCATCTATGCACGCTACCCGCATAACCAGTGGAAGACGTCTCTACTGCCGGACCGATCACCCGACTGTGTGGAACGTAAATATAAACTTACCAAACCTCTGTCTAGAGACCTTGGCATTAGTTTATACATGCAGCATATGTTTTTCTAACCTGCTTAGATAACAGTTACCGGAGGTCAGCTTGTTACAAATAATAGGTTTATTATTTGTTTAGTGATAAATAATCATTTATTTATCACCATTTGCTAGAACCATTAGGTGGTTTCCATAGGAAGCATTCCCATTCGATTCTCTTCCATTGCTACATTCTGTTCAACAGCCATTGCATTTATCCATTCTGTGTTCACATCATTTATCAGTTTTATTGTTTCACTCATTACTTTTATTTTTGGTTATTAGTTTACTATCCTTTAGAAGTGTATATTAATTACTAGCATTATTAATCATTGAAGTATTTACTCTTGCATATCTATTGTTAATAAACTTCATTCATTTTATTACACTGTGTCTTCATTGTGTTGATGATCAAAGACTCTACTAGTTATCCAGACTCACAAATCCTTCAGATAAATCAGCTGACCAACTCCCTCTAATTTACATTAATTCTGAATTGTGGAACCACTCCTTTGGGAGTGTTCTTATATTGTTAAGATAGTATTCTTAGCTGGTGCCCCGTATCAAAAAGGGGGAGGGGTCATCTGATACACTCATAACCACACCTTAAGTGACACGTGATCTAAAAATCACTGACGTCATCGGTGAATTGAGTAATAATCACTACATAATTGGTGCCCCGTGTGAGGCTAACTAAGATTGAAACGAGTCTTTTGTTCATCAACACAAATAATTCACCTAAAAGATTGCAAGGTAAATTACTTTAACAGGAAACTAAAATTCTCCGTTTGGTCGGTTACTGTTTGCTAGCAGGTGGTTCCTCCCAAGCCTGATTCATAGTTTCTTCACTCAGTTCTGTGGTACCATTTATGAATAGGATTTGTTGCAGCTGAATTGTTTGCAGTAAGAGTTGTCGTTTAAGCTTTGGACCATTTTATTGTGGCATAGATCTGGTAAGGGTTTCCTCATCCAGTAAACTATAGTGTTAGCAGAGGTTGTGATTATTAATTATAACTAGTTGCTACTACTAAGTATAGCAAAGGGCTCAAGTACCTTGTAAGTCTATCAAAATTTGAGAGTTCTGTGTGAACTTAGATAAGTGTCAGATAAGGGTAGCTCCTTCTGACCACTCATAGCCAAGAGCTAGAGTCCGTGTCACTAGTCAGGGTGTGACTTACAGTGCCCCTGTGACTTCAAACTATAAATACTTTTGTGTTAAATACTGAGAATAGCTCGTTGCTAGGTGCAATAGAGTATCTGTCAAAAATGGCAGAATTGACCCTACCTGAACAGCTGGTGGTAGACCTTACCAGTGCTGTGAATCCAGGTTACATAGAGATGATTAAGGGCTTAGATTATGATGAAATCAGCCTCAAAACAACACAGCTAACCGCTGAAGCAGCAGGCCAGGCCATAAAAGGTGCCTCGCTAACCAAACTCCTCTCTAGCTTAGCACTAAATTGGGCTGCTCAGTTAACCCAAGCAATAGACAGAGTATCCCTTGCTAATGAACAGATAAGAGATAGGGATATGATGATCCAAGAGCTAAAGAGTGAGCTGGCCGATATGCGTCATGCAAATTACCATTTAAAGGTGGAAGCTAGTAGGTTGTCTGCAGACAAAGAAGACTTGCAGTGTGTTACAGACAGCCAAGAAGAGAAAATTAAAAGGTTAAAAGAAGAAAACCTAGACCTAGAAACTGAGCTTGAACAGGTCAAGAATGAGTGCGTAAGTTCGGTCTCTGTACCTGCTCTGCAAACAGAGTGAGCTCAGGCTCAACGTGATTTGTCAGCACAGTCAGACAAATTAAGAGTAGTGAGTATGAGTGAGAAACAGGCCAAGGATGAGTTAAAGTCAGCCTTGTCTGAAATTTCTTGTTTGAAAAGGGACTTAGAGATAGAACACAAACTGTATACCGAAACCCGTGAAGAGTCACAGTTGTTTAAGCGACAGCTGTATGATTCAAAGCAGGTTCAGGTTCAACTCAGAGATGATTTGGCTAGGGCAGACGATAAATTATTAGAAGTCCAGAACAGTCATGACAGAATTGCTGCCAGGGCCCGAGGGTGGGCAGATAAAGCTGATATCGCAGAGCAGAGACTAGAGGAAATAGGGAAAAGAATGGAGCAGTTAGACATAAATAGGGACATGCCCCCTGAACCATCAAGTGTGCGTTTCAGCACATTCAGCCCAGCAGTGAAAGATCCCTTACTTGATAGCCCCTCACAGACACATCGCTATCAGGCCTATGGTGATGCTGTTGCAGCCTGTGGCCCAACCCCCACTGCTAGTCCCAGCCATCCTCACGGAGTAGATTCTGACTCTCCAGTATGGGGAAAAACTAGTCGCTCCATCCCTGACTTCCCTAGTACAGCACCATCCAGAGACAGTAGGCTGCGTCAGCTTAGGGAATTAGCACGTGACATTGAAGTGTTTAATCCTGATACCCCTGGAAGCAACATAGAGTTATACCTTAAAGATGTAAACTATGCACTGTCATACATCCCGGAGGCCACTATGGCAGATAAACTCCTCATTCTGAGGAAAACGACAGTGCGAACTGTCCATGGTTTCATGGAAAGACAAAGTCCAGCCATTTCTGGTAATTACAATGAACTGTGTAGGGCCCTGAGAGCTGAATACACAATATATCAAAACCCATCTGTCTCCAGGCTTTCTGCATTACAGACCAAGCAAAACCGCTATGAATCACCCAGAGAGTATTATGAGCGCTTGCGCAGAGTATATTTTGCTGGTTCGGATTCTCCTAGGGCAGAAGAGGATGTGATGTTTAAAAGTCTGTTTGTGAGTAATTTGAGTATTTGAACTCCGACATGACAGGGAGCCCCCTCTTGAACTAGAAGGTTCCGAGCTTCCCCAAAGTGGACCAGCCCGTTCTGGTCGCCCCTCCCGGCCAAAGTCTGGTGAGTTCCAACAGGACACTCAGGGCCATAAATCCTCAGGCAATGGAGGGTACAAGGGTGGCAGACATACACACAGGGAAGAAAGGTACAGAAGGTTCAGAGATAAATCAAGGGACAGTCACAAACAGGGCAGTCAGAAGAAAAAGGAGTTCAAAGGTACTGAAGAAAGGGATTGTGATAACGAAGCAAATTCAGAAAATACTTGCTAAAGCCCTCAAAGACCTTAAGTCAGAGGAGCACACATCCCAGAAAGAAAAGGACCCTCCTTCCAAGCAATGACTAGGCCGGGACCCCTCCCCTCCCCCACCTAAAGTGTACTTCATAGGGTGGGGGGAAGAGCCAAGGGAAGGGGGAACCATGCAACAGATAGTGAGGCCTAACCAATCAGATATCAGCAGACCTAACCCCAGTCTCTGTCAGTTCCTTGGTGACCTGACACAGAGAGGCAGGGCCAGAAGAATTTATATTTCTGTGTACATTGAAGGTGCATTAACATGTGATGCCCTGCTAGACACTGGCTCAGAAATTTCTTTGGTGTCACCTGGGTTATTTAAAAAACTCACCCAAGTAACCAACTCACTAGGTAAGTGGCTTAAGGTAGAGAGTTGTCAGATCAAGATAACTAGCTACACACAGGATCAGGCCCCTGTTAACCAGCGGGTGTGGGTGGAGTTAACCTTTGGTGAGATGCAGATAGTTCACCCTCTCTACGTTGTCGGCTTTGACACAGAGCAGCTTCTTATTGGCCAGGATTTGTTGAATAGGCTATCACCATTAATTGACTATCACAGCTGTCAATTGTGGGCACAAGTCAGAGTCCCACGGCCCATTGAAGAGACTAGCTCTAGTCAGAAGATATGCAAGGCAGTGGAGGTAGAGGGGACATCTGACTCTAGTCAGCTGACACTGAAAAATATTCACCTTAGTGAAGATGCTCCTGCTGTGAGGGAAATGCAAATCATCAACGCCCAGTCAGCAGACACAGCTCATGAGAACAGGATACCCCTAGAGCTGTTAGAAAAGAAAAATGCATTCTTGTGTGCCCTGGAACTTCCTAACACCCCGGTATATAATCCACAAGTGGTGGGGGGCATACATGTTAATGATGTTCTGGTTGAGGATGCTGTGGTTGCACTCTGGTCAGAGAAGTCAGCGATAAGTCAGGAACTGTATCAACTGTTACAAGAGAAACCTTGCATAATTCCCATGGTAGAGAAGAAACAAAAATGTTGGCTTGCTATTTGCCCCCAAACAACAGTTAAGAGTGTTGGAGTTTGCTCTGTCTCCCTTAAGCTTGGCCATAAACAGCTCAAACACTACGTGCTTGTGGTACCTGATCTGACACACTCAGTACACATTGGTGCTGATGTGTTAGTGAGATTAGGTGTGCAGTTAGACACAGTCAACAACGTACTGTGGTCCAGAGCCGATATTGGCCCTAATGTACTGTCATGTGAGCCTAACAACATGCATTCTGGTCAGACAATTCCCCAAGCATGTCAGGTTATGAATGAGTTTGACACAGTGGTCCCTGCCCAAACTGCAGAGGTCCCAGTCAGACTGGTCATAAAAAGGGGTCAAGAAATGAACTAGACGGTACTAGCCTTCTTCCAGCCCTCTGCTCAGTTTGGGACTCAAAATTTGTGGTAACCCACAACTTGAACTGTACAACCGCTCAACTTACCTACTTGTACAAAATCTCACCAGAGGAAATATTTGCATTCCTCTCCACACTCCTCTAGGATACCTGATCGATATCTCCTTTCATGATTTTGAATTAACTATTCCTGTCATAGGAGATCTTCCTGACTTGCCTATACAGAAAGACAATTGTGAGCAAGTGTATCTCACCTACCCTACCAAGATGATTTCCATCATAACCCACCCAGGTGTATTTGAGGGAGCTGTATGTGCCCACCTTTGTCCGGCAATACAGAATACCACTCACCGCTTTTGACTCCATTCAGGAAATTATAGATTCCCTGTTAGAGAAAGAGATCATACGTGAGTGCAATTCCACCTACAATTCTCCAATTTGGCCCGTTTTAAAGCCAAGTGGAAGATGGCGTTTGACTGTAGACTACCGGCAGCTCAACAAACAGGTTCCCCTATCACGTTGGTACATCTTGGTCCCCTATGATACATCTTGACCAAGAGCTAGCCAAGGTAACAACAGCTAAATACTTCTCCACAGTTGACGTGGCAAATGGTTTTTGGACAATGAAGGTAGACCCGGCAGATCAGTATAAACTAGCATTTTCTTTTGGAGGTAGACAGTTCACTTGGAACAGGTGCCCATTTGGCTATTCAAACTCCCCTGCTGAGTTTAACATATTTCTACACAAGGCAATGGTAATGAAAAATTCAGTCACACGTGGTAACCTGATCTACGTTGATGATATCCTTATGCGTAGTCAGACCTGGTCAGATCATCTAGCAGAGATACGACATGTTCTCACCCAGCTCATTGAGGCAGGTGCTAAACTGTCATTAGCCAAAGGACAGTGGTGCCGTACAAAAGTGGAGTATGTTGGACTGACTGTTGGCCCTCAGTCTAGTAGAATAGAAGCAGTAAAGAATATTAAACCTCCTACAAATGTTTCGGAACTGCGTAGCTTCCTAGGAGTATGCAATTACTCCCGTCAGTTCATAGAAGATTATGCACACATTGCCAAACCACTGCATGAACTGCTTCAGAAAGATAGAGAATTTAACTGGGAAGAAAGACAGGCTGAGGCCATGAAAGAACTGAAGGACAGGCTGTGCACTGCCCCATGCCTAGCCTACCCTGACAAAGACAAAGAGTTTTTCCTCCAGGCAGATTTTTCTGAGCACTGCCTCAGTGCAGCACGCTCCCAAAAGCATGACCAAGACAAGCGGGTTGTTGCCTATGCTAGTAGGGCACTCAGTAGTGTGGAGATTAAGTTCTCAGACTGTGAGAAAGCCTTACTCGCTACAATATGGGCAGTTGAACATTTTCGTAGCTATATTGGCGGTCAGAAAGTCATTGTTGAGACATGTCATCAGCCCGTCCAGTTCCTAAATAGCCAAAGACTCAGGGAAGGTAGAGTCTCAAACAGTCAGATTGCCACATGGATGATGGCATTGCAAGGTTATGAGGTGGATGTGAGATATGCACAGAACAATAAGATGGCACTAGGCCAAGGGTTAGCTATGTGCCAGCATTGCATTGATGGAGAATACCCAGCAGAAGCCAGCACAGTAATCACTACTCCCTCACTGACATCAAGCCATCATTACTATGATGAAAATGTCTGCGCAGGTCTTCCTAAGGCCTACATTGTTGGGTGCTCTTATCACCGTGAACAACACATACAGGCTGGAGTAGGATTAGTCTGGGAGGCTGATGCTCCCTGTCGTGCACAGCAGTTCTGTTTAGGCTCCAAGTCTAGTCAGTATGCAGAGATTGCTGCTGCACTCATAACTTTGCAACAAGCATCAAAGTACATTATCAGAGACTTGGTAATTTGTTCGGACTCAAACTATGCCAGACACAGCTTTGTCTCTCACTTCCCTCATTGGAAAAAGAATGGTATGAAAAATGCCAGAGGAAAGGAAGTTAAGCATGAGGAATTGTTCCTTGCTTGTGACAAACTTGTTAGTCAGAATGGCATGACAGTGTACTGGAAAAAGGTAAAAGGGCATTCACAAGCCCCCGGGCCAGACAAGACAGGCAATGATGAAGCTGACAGGCTAGCCAAGTCAGGTGCCATAGCAGGAACTCCATTGGTGTTCCAGAAGGAGTGGCTTCCAACATCAGAGTCCACTCTTGTAAGTGTTAATGCGGTCACACGTAGGCAAGGAAAGAAAGCTGTGACAACCCCTGAAGACACACCTCAGATTGTGGCGATGGGCAGACAGCTAGCAGATACTGACCTCATTGCCATGCAAAAACAAGACCCTGTGATCAACACTGTTTACCTATTCATTTCTAACCCAGTAGAGCATCCGATAACTGAGCAAAATCTTGTAGAGTCAAGTGACCTGAAAATTCTATACCTTATCAGACACCATTTAAGGTTAGAGAAGGGTTTGCTAATATACTCACCTGATAAGAACACACCACCTCGATGGGTGGTCCCTACAGCACACCGGGGGGTTATGCTCCTGCATGCCCATGATGAACCTTGTGGAGGCCATAGGGGGGTGAAAGCCACATATGAGACCCTTCGTCAGTTAGCCTACTGGCCACAGATGAAACAGGACATTGCAGCCTATGTCCAGGGTTATCTAGTTTGTTGTCAGTTTCAGCCATCTAACCCCCCTCACAGAGCTCCTCTTCAAAAGGCAGGAATAACATTTCCCTGGTTTCTAACATTCAGATGGATTGGATTGGTCCGGTAATTAAGTCCTCCAGAGGTAACAAATACCTTCTTAATGTGACATGTGCATTCACCAAGTGTGCATTCCAGCCCGAAATGACACAGCAGAGACCACGGCTATCTTGCTGATTAATCATGTGTTTAGCCGGTGGGGGCTACCCCTCTCTGTAGATTCGGATCGCGGTACTCATTTTACAGCCACTGTAATGAGTGAACTGTGGAGAATGTTGGGAGTCCAGGCAAAACTTCATATTTCCCATCACCCTCAGTCATCTGGACAGGTGGAGAGATCAAACCGCACAATTGTAGGGATGCTGAGGAAGTACATTTCAGCTAATGGAAAAGACTGGGATGTAAAACTTCCCCAGGGCGGCAAATGACACTCCCTCTGCATCTTCTTTACCAACCTGAAGATGTTAGTGTGGCCAGCGCATATACAGCCCACCAGTATGTGTCAGACCTGAGGGCTCACCTCAGGAAGACTTTTGCATGGGCACAAGAGCAACTGGAGAAAAGTGCTGAAGGCAGGAAAGCATACTATGATCAAAAAATCCAGCTCTACAGAATACCAAGTGGGAGACAAGGTGATGTATTTCAACTTCACAAAGCCAGTGGGTGTTCCCAAAAAGTTTCTCCCAAACTGGTCTGGTCCTCATGAAATTGTAGGAAAACTTTCACCAGTAGCATACCGCATTAAAATCTCAAAAGGGAAAAGATCCCCTGAGTACAAGTGGATACACTTTAACCAGATTAAGCCTTACAAACCCCAGATGGGAATACAAGGGGTGAACACCGCTCAGGAGTAACTTCTGTTAAGGTGTAAGATCTCAGGCAGTGTAGAGAAGTCTATACTGTATCAGTGCATTGTTGCCAGTGCACCCTTGAATAGTTGTTGTGGCTGGTCATAGTGGTATTTGTTAGTTATACTCTGCTTACAAAGTAGTGAAAAGTGACACTCTGTATATGTGCAATTTCAGAATGAACCTGCCGAGCCTAATCATAGTGATCTGCGTACTCAATGCAGTCCAGCCCATGCCAATAGTGGAATCAGGTCCTCCTACTGGCATTATACTTCAGGATGCCCCTGGAATTTTAGTGACTGACTGTTATGTGCACACTCAGAGAGTCTTTGTTCGGCTCGACCCTGCCGATGTGTACAAAAAGCATGTGACCTCCCTCAGGGGGGAGGATCCCCTGGCATGTCACCCAAGGGAGCAAGGACATCATAGGACATGCTCAGTTAGACACAATCCACATGCTTAAACAGTTACAAAAAGTCACCATAACACAGGAAGAACTAAGGGGAGTTCGACGCCCAAAGCGCTTCCTTGGTACACTGCTAACAGCAGCATCAGCCCTAAGCTCACTCTTATCAGTTGGCACTTCAACAGTTAACAGCATTAGCATATCCACATTGGAAAAACATGTGGAAGGGTTGAAAAGAGAAATGCCTGAGATACAAGAGAAAATCTATGTTCAGCAGAGGCAGCTGCAGCAGTTAGACAGAACATTGGAGGGAACAATCCTCGCCGTGAATGAACATACAGCCCTTTTGAATTATACAATCCGCAGTATAGGCAGAATAGTGGATGTCATACAAGATGACTGTGCCCATATGCAAATGGTCCAAATACTGATGCAAGACTTGCTGAGAGAAGTCAGCTCTGCTGTTGACAGTTTAGCATTAAACCGGATCCCTTCATACTTGGTACCGGTGGAGCTGGTGAAGAATATCTTGAGTCTGGTATTGCAGGGAACCATGCAAACACTGCAGATACATTTAGCTTACAGCCTGGGGAGTGCTATACCAATCCATGTTAACCCAGAGGCTAAAGAAATTGGTTTCTTGTTAAATCTTCCGATAATTGACACTAAAAACATATACAAGTTGAAATCAGTACTGAACGTAGGGTTCTGGTCTCAAGATATACACATCAAAATTGAGACACCCTCACTCATAGCTTATCAAGATGAAGATCCTGACATGTACCTGATACCTAACCTACATATGTGTACTGTTGTCAAAGATATTCACTGGCTGTGCCCCAGTAAACTTTTCGTAAGAGACCCCAGTGTAGGCCTATGCGGCATTAAAAGGTTAACCACGGAAGACAAATGCATTGCTGTTGCTACACACAGAGAGGAAGTGACTAACACCCAAATTGATAGAGCAGGAAATAAGTGGCTAGTTAATACACCTGTTAGTGAAGCCATAATGACATATAACCACCAGGATGCAGCTATTCCGATACGCCTCCCTAATGAAACTATGCTAATTCAAATCCCTGTAGGAGCAATTCTCTACATCAAACATGTAGTTCTGTACCATCTTGATGCTGATGTACATGATGTGGAGTTTGAAATAGTGGATGCCTTTGAAGGACATACTTTGGAAGTAGATAAGTCACTCAGGAATCAAATCTCGTTTGAGGGACCTAAATTAGCAAGGATCAGTCTCCAGTTAGGTAGCCTCCGAGCTTCACCTGTGGAGTCAAAACCTAAGAAGGTGTCGTTCACTTGGGGGTGGGATATCAGTGACAGCCTATTACTCATCTTCACACTTTGTGGGTGGGCTACAATGGGCACCCTGGGGTGGAAAATGTTCCACCGGATCCACAAACTGCAGGCTAGCCTGTCAGAGCAGAAAAGGGTGAGACTTAACAAAGCTCTTGAGCTCAAATCTAATATGTGCAGACCACTCCCTGAGCTTTCTCCTGCTATAACAAGCAACACTGACTAGATGGAAAAGCATGAGATTACTTTATTCTGTAGACACCACTCACAGAATAGTCTTTATAATTTGTTGACTATCCATTGTTTCCCTTTTCTTACATGTAGGATAATGTATAACCTGTTTATTAGTACGGATACAGGATAGCATTAGTATAATCACAAAATTTAGTATATAAACTATGGAATTATAGTTACTCAAACTGCCAATGGTCGAAGGATGAGGTGAGGTTTGTGTTTTGTTCCTGCTGTTCCCCTTTTAGTACATCGCCCAGATCAACGACTCCAGGTCCTCAATCAGTTCGAGCAGGGGGAGATGTGGTGAACATCAGTTAGGATGGCATTCCAGAGACCAGTTTATGGCAAGGCCCCTCTCTAACTACCGGTGTGGAGGAAGATGTGCCACACTGTGATTGGACCCTTGGTGAATGAACATAATCAAATGTTCAACAACATCAGATAAGATGCCAAGACAACTGCCAGATACCTCTTACTGGACAGGAAGGGGGACCTTCTGCACCCACCACCACCAAGGAGAGGACTCTCATTGGTCTAAAAGTTGACTTTAACCACCAAACTCATTCCTAAGGTTTAGGCAAGAGCTGCCATAAAAATTCCTTCAGGACCTCCTGGATGCAGCAGCAAAAGAGAGGCCACAGAGATCTATCTAAATCCATTCATACACATGTTTGGAGGCCTTAAATGTATATAAAATGCAACTCTTCCACTTCATCTTCACACAAAGCAGTGTTTATGTTAATGGTCATTGACTGTAAATGCAACAGTCCACAGGACAGATACATTAACAGATAAACAAATGCACGGACGATGACAACCGTTTCTTATCATGTTTGGTCTCTATCTGTTCCATATGATGCCTTTTATATTTTAAAAGAGGTTTGGTAAAGAAATAATGCATGGGTAAAACATTAAAGACATTGTCTTGACATGCCACTTTATGCTATGCAAATGAGTTCCACACTAGGGTGGGCAACATCGGGGCTACTTCGGACATCAGTGGCCAATCACACTCCAGGATTGGAAAGGCGCCGGATTTCAATCTCCTCCTCATCAGAAAGGGATAAATATGTCCCCCGGGTAGACACACCCTTGTTCTGCGTTTCTAACCTGACGGGGAAGGAGACACTAACAGACACATCACGTCCTGAGTTTCTGACCTGACGAGGAAAGAGACTACAAGACGGTTGAGGTTAAGCTTTTGCGAGCAAAACCTTTTATATTGCATTCTGCTGTAATCTAGCTGCAAGAAGGGCTCTCTCACTGAGAGATCTTATCTGACCCTTTCGACTCCTCCAGCAGCACAGCCCAGTCCCCCAAGGACCTCTGAATCGGCAGACATTGCCTGTCCCACACGGCTCCTCAGAGACGCGCCAGCCTGCAACGGACCCTGTGAAGATTCAACTGACCCAGCTGCCTGGTCCATTTCCTAAGGACCCTCTCGGCGCAACCAAAGTTCTGCATCCTTCAGCCCAGCGTGGCAACGACTACTGGATCACACTCAGAGAGTCTTTGTTCGGCTCGACCCTGCCGATGTGTACAAAAAGCATGTGACCTCCCTCAGGGGGGAGGATCCCCTGGCATGTCACCCAAGGGAGCAAGGACATCATAGGACATGCTCAGTTAGACACAATCCACATGCTTAAACAGTTACAAAAAGTCACCATAACACAGGAAGAACTAAGGGGAGTTCGACGCCCAAAGCGCTTCCTTGGTACACTGCTAACAGCAGCATCAGCCCTAAGCTCACTCTTATCAGTTGGCACTTCAACAGTTAACAGCATTAGCATATCCACATTGGAAAAACATGTGGAAGGGTTGAAAAGAGAAATGCCTGAGATACAAGAGAAAATCTATGTTCAGCAGAGGCAGCTGCAGCAGTTAGACAGAACATTGGAGGGAACAATCCTCGCCGTGAATGAACATACAGCCCTTTTGAATTATACAATCCGCAGTATACTGCGGATGTCATACAAATAGTGGATGTCATACAAGATGACTGTGCCCATATGCAAATGGTCCAAATACTGATGCAAGACTTGCTGAGAGAAGTCAGCTCTGCTGTTGACAGTTTAGCATTAAACCGGATCCCTTCATACTTGGTACCGGTGGAGCTGGTGAAGAATATCTTGAGTCTGGTATTGCAGGGAACCATGCAAACACTGCAGATACATTTAGCTTACAGCCTGGGGAGTGCTATACCAATCCATGTTAACCCAGAGGCTAAAGAAATTGGTTTCTTGTTAAATCTTCCGATAATTGACACTAAAAACATATACAAGTTGAAATCAGTACTGAACGTAGGGTTCTGGTCTCAAGATATACACATAAAAATTGAGACACCCTCACTCATAGCTTATCAAGATGAAGATCCTGACATGTACCTGATACCTAACCTACATATGTGTACTGTTGTCAAAGATATTCACTGGCTGTGCCCCAGTAAACTTTTCGTAAGAGACCCCAGTGTAGGCCTATGCGGCATTAAAAGGTTAACCACGGAAGACAAATGCATTGCTGTTGCTACACACAGAGAGGAAGTGACTAACACCCAAATTGATAGAGCAGGAAATAAGTGGCTAGTTAATACACCTGTTAGTGAAGCCATAATGACATATAACCACCAGGATGCAGCTATTCCGATACGCCTCCCTAATGAAACTATGCTAATTCAAATCCCTGTAGGAGCAATTCTCTACATCAAACATGTAGTTCTGTACCATCTTGATGCTGATGTACATGATGTGGAGTTTGAAATAGTGGATGCCTTTGAAGGACATACTTTGGAAGTAGATAAGTCACTCAGGAATCAAATCTCGTTTGAGGGACCTAAATTAGCAAGGATCAGTCTCCAGTTAGGTAGCCTCCGAGCTTCACCTGTGGAGTCAAAACCTAAGAAGGCGTCGTTCACTTGGGGGTGGGATATCAGTGACAGCCTATTACTCATCTTCACACTTTGTGGGTGGGCTACAATGGGCACCCTGGGGTGGAAAATGTTCCACCGGATCCACAAACTGCAGGCTAGCCTGTCAGAGCAGAAAAGGGTGAGACTTAACAAAGCTCTTGAGCTCAAATCTAATATGTGCAGACCACTCCCTGAGCTTTCTCCTGCTATAACAAGCAACACTGACTAGATGGAAAAGCATGAGATTACTTTATTCTGTAGACACCACTCACAGAATAGTCTTTATAATTTGTTGACTATCCATTGTTTCCCTTTTCTTACATGTAGGATAATGTATAACCTGTTTATTAGTACGGATACAGGATAGCATTAGTATAATCACAAAATTTAGTATATAAACTATGGAATTATAGTTACTCAAACTGCCAATGGTCGAAGGATGAGGTGAGGTTTGTGTTTTGTTCCTGCTGTTCCCCTTTTAGTACATCGCCCAGATCAACGACTCCAGGTCCTCAATCAGTTCGAGCAGGGGGGAGATGTGGTGAACATCAGTTAGGATGGCATTCCAGAGACCAGTTTATGGCAAGGCCCCTCTCTAACTACCGGTGTGGAGGAAGATGTGCCACACTGTGATTGGACCCTTGGTGAATGAACATAATCAAATGTTCAACAACATCAGATAAGATGCCAAGACAACTGCCAGATACCTCTTACTGGACAGGAAGGGGGACCTTCTGCACCCACCACCACCAAGGAGAGGACTCTCATTGGTCTAAAAGTTGACTTTAACCACCAAACTCATTCCTAAGGTTTAGGCAAGAGCTGCCATAAAAATTCCTTCAGGACCTCCTGGATGCAGCAGCAAAAGAGAGGCCACAGAGATCTATCTAAATCCATTCATACACATGTTTGGAGGCCTTAAATGTATATAAAATGCAACTCTTCCACTTCATCTTCACACAAAGCAGTGTTTATGTTAATGGTCATTGACTGTAAATGCAACAGTCCACAGGACAGATACATTAACAGATAAACAAATGCACGGACGATGACAACCGTTTCTTATCATGTTTGGTCTCTATCTGTTCCATATGATGCCTTTTATATTTTAAAAGAGGTTTGGTAAAGAAATAATGCATGGGTAAAACATTAAAGACATTGTCTTGACATGCCACTTTATGCTATGCAAATGAGTTCCACACTAGGGTGGGCAACATCGGGGCTACTTCGGACATCAGTGGCCAATCACACTCCAGGATTGGAAAGGCGCCGGATTTCAATCTCCTCCTCATCAGAAAGGGATAAATATGTCCCCCGGGTAGACACACCCTTGTTCTGCGTTTCTAACCTGACGGGGAAGGAGACACTAACAGACACATCACGTCCTGAGTTTCTGACCTGACGAGGAAAGAGACTACAAGACGGTTGAGGTTAAGCTTTTGCGAGCAAAACCTTTTATATTGCATTCTGCTGTACTCTAGCTGCAAGAAGGGCTCTCTCACTGAGAGATCTTATCTGACCCTTTCGACTCCTCCAGCAGCACAGCCCAGTCCCCCAAGGACCTCTGAATCGGCAGACATTGCCTGTCCCACACGGCTCCTCAGAGACGCGCCAGCCTGCAACGGACCCTGTGAAGATTCAACTGATCCAGCTGCCTGGTCCATTTCCTAAGGACCCTCTCGGCGCAACCAAAGTTCTGCATCCTTCAGCCCAGCGTGGCAACGACTACTGGATCGCATCTATGCACGCTACCCGCATAACCAGTGGAAGACGTCTCTACTGCCGGACCGATCACCCGACTGTGTGGAACGTAAATATAAACTTACCAAACCTCTGTCTAGAGACCTTGGCATTAGTTTATACATGCAGCATATGTTTTTCTAACCTGCTTAGATAACAGTTACCGGAGGTCAGCTTGTTACAAATAATAGGTTTATTATTTGTTTAGTGATAAATAATCATTTATTTATCACCATTTGCTAGAACCATTAGGTGGTTTCCATAGGAAGCATTCCCATTCGATTCTCTTCCATTGCTACATTCTGTTCAACAGCCATTGCATTTATCCATTCTGTGTTCACATCATTTATCAGTTTTATTGTTTCACTCATTACTTTTATTTTTGGTTATTAGTTTACTATCCTTTAGAAGTGTATATTAATTACTAGCATTATTAATCATTGAAGTATTTACTCTTGCATATCTATTGTTAATAAACTTCATTCATTTTATTACACTGTGTCTTCATTGTGTTGATGATCAAAGACTCTACTAGTTATCCAGACTCACAAATCCTTCAGATAAATCAGCTGACCAACTCCCTCTAATTTACATTAATTCTGAATTGTGGAACCACTCCTTTGGGAGTGTTCTTATATTGTTAAGATAGTATTCTTAGCTGGTGCCCCGTATCAAAAAGGGGGAGGGGTCATCTGATACACTCATAACCACACCTTAAGTGACACGTGATCTAAAAATCACTGACGTCATCGGTGAATTGAGTAATAATCACTACATAATTGGTGCCCCGTGTGAGGCTAACTAAGATTGAAACGAGTCTTTTGTTCATCAACACAAATAATTCACCTAAAAGATTGCAAGGTAAATTACTTTAACAGGAAACTAAAATTCTCCGTTTGGTCGGTTACTGTTTGCTAGCAGGTGGTTCCTCCCAAGCCTGATTCATAGTTTCTTCACTCAGTTCTGTGGTACCATTTATGAATAGGATTTGTTGCAGCTGAATTGTTTGCAGTAAGAGTTGTCGTTTAAGCTTTGGACCATTTTATTGTGGCATAGATCTGGTAAGGGTTTCCTCATCCAGTAAACTATAGTGTTAGCAGAGGTTGTGATTATTAATTATAACTAGTTGCTACTACTAAGTATAGCAAAGGGCTCAAGTACCTTGTAAGTCTATCAAAATTTGAGAGTTCTGTGTGAACTTAGATAAGTGTCAGATAAGGGTAGCTCCTTCTGACCACTCATAGCCAAGAGCTAGAGTCCGTGTCACTAGTCAGGGTGTGACTTACAGTGCCCCTGTGACTTCAAACTATAAACACTTTTGTGTTAAATACTGAGAATAGCTCGTTGCTAGGTGCAATAGAGTATCTGTCAAAAATGGCAGAATTGACCCTACCTGAACAGCTGGTGGTAGACCTTACCAGTGCTGTGAATCCAGGTTACATAGAGATGATTAAGGGCTTAGATTATGATGAAATCAGCCTCAAAACAACACAGCTAACCGCTGAAGCAGCAGGCCAGGCCATAAAAGGTGCCTCGCTAACCAAACTCCTCTCTAGCTTAGCACTAAATTGGGCTGCTCAGTTAACCCAAGCAATAGACAGAGTATCCCTTGCTAATGAACAGATAAGAGATAGGGATATGATGATCCAAGAGCTAAAGAGTGAGCTGGCCGATATGCGTCATGCAAATTACCATTTAAAGGTGGAAGCTAGTAGGTTGTCTGCAGACAAAGAAGACTTGCAGTGTGTTACAGACAGCCAAGAAGAGAAAATTAAAAGGTTAAAAGAAGAAAACCTAGACCTAGAAACTGAGCTTGAACAGGTCAAGAATGAGTGCGTAAGTTCGGTCTCTGTACCTGCTCTGCAAACAGAGTGAGCTCAGGCTCAACGTGATTTGTCAGCACAGTCAGACAAATTAAGAGTAGTGAGTATGAGTGAGAAACAGGCCAAGGATGAGTTAAAGTCAGCCTTGTCTGAAATTTCTTGTTTGAAAAGGGACTTAGAGATAGAACACAAACTGTATACCGAAACCCGTGAAGAGTCACAGTTGTTTAAGCGACAGCTGTATGATTCAAAGCAGGTTCAGGTTCAACTCAGAGATGATTTGGCTAGGGCAGACGATAAATTATTAGAAGTCCAGAACAGTCATGACAGAATTGCTGCCAGGGCCCGAGGGTGGGCAGATAAAGCTGATATCGCAGAGCAGAGACTAGAGGAAATAGGGAAAAGAATGGAGCAGTTAGACATAAATAGGGACATGCCCCCTGAACCATCAAGTGTGCGTTTCAGCACATTCAGCCCAGCAGTGAAAGATCCCTTACTTGATAGCCCCTCACAGACACATCGCTATCAGGCCTATGGTGATGCTGTTGCAGCCTGTGGCCCAACCCCCACTGCTAGTCCCAGCCATCCTCACGGAGTAGATTCTGACTCTCCAGTATGGGGAAAAACTAGTCGCTCCATCCCTGACTTCCCTAGTACAGCACCATCCAGAGACAGTAGGCTGCGTCAGCTTAGGGAATTAGCACGTGACATTGAAGTGTTTAATCCTGATACCCCTGGAAGCAACATAGAGTTATACCTTAAAGATGTAAACTATGCACTGTCATACATCCCGGAGGCCACTATGGCAGATAAACTCCTCATTCTGAGGAAAACGACAGTGCGAACTGTCCATGGTTTCATGGAAAGACAAAGTCCAGCCATTTCTGGTAATTACAATGAACTGTGTAGGGCCCTGAGAGCTGAATACACAATATATCAAAACCCATCTGTCTCCAGGCTTTCTGCATTACAGACCAAGCAAAACCGCTATGAATCACCCAGAGAGTATTATGAGCGCTTGCGCAGAGTATATTTTGCTGGTTCGGATTCTCCTAGGGCAGAAGAGGATGTGATGTTTAAAAGTCTGTTTGTGAGTAATTTGAGTATTTGAACTCCGACATGACAGGGAGCCCCCTCTTGAACTAGAAGGTTCCGAGCTTCCCCAAAGTGGACCAGCCCGTTCTGGTCGCCCCTCCCGGCCAAAGTCTGGTGAGTTCCAACAGGACACTCAGGGCCATAAATCCTCAGGAAATGGAGGGTACAAGGGTGGCAGACATACACACAGGGAAGAAAGGTACAGAAGGTTCAGAGATAAATCAAGGGACAGTCACAAACAGGGCAGTCAGAAGAAAAAGGAGTTCAAAGGTACTGAAGAAAGGGATTGTGATAACGAAGCAAATTCAGAAAATACTTGCTAAAGCCCTCAAAGACCTTAAGTCAGAGGAGCACACATCCCAGAAAGAAAAGGACCCTCCTTCCAAGCAATGACTAGGCCGGGACCCCTCCCCTCCCCCACCTAAAGTGTACTTCATAGGGTGGGGGGAAGAGCCAAGGGAAGGGGGAACCATGCAACAGATAGTGAGGCCTAACCAATCAGATATCAGCAGACCTAACCCCAGTCTCTGTCAGTTCCTTGGTGACCTGACACAGAGAGGCAGGGCCAGAAGAATTTATATTTCTGTGTACATTGAAGGTGCATTAACATGTGATGCCCTGCTAGACACTGGCTCAGAAATTTCTTTGGTGTCACCTGGGTTATTTAAAAAACTCACCCAAGTAACCAACTCACTAGGTAAGTGGCTTAAGGTAGAGAGTTGTCAGATCAAGATAACTAGCTACACACAGGATCAGGCCCCTGTTAACCAGCGGGTGTGGGTGGAGTTAACCTTTGGTGAGATGCAGATAGTTCACCCTCTCTACGTTGTCGGCTTTGACACAGAGCAGCTTCTTATTGGCCAGGATTTGTTGAATAGGCTATCACCATTAATTGACTATCACAGCTGTCAATTGTGGGCACAAGTCAGAGTCCCACGGCCCATTGAAGAGACTAGCTCTAGTCAGAAGATATGCAAGGCAGTGGAGGTAGAGGGGACATCTGACTCTAGTCAGCTGACACTGAAAAATATTCACCTTAGTGAAGATGCTCCTGCTGTGAGGGAAATGCAAATCATCAACGCCCAGTCAGCAGACACAGCTCATGAGAACAGGATACCCCTAGAGCTGTTAGAAAAGAAAAATGCATTCTTGTGTGCCCTGGAACTTCCTAACACCCCGGTATATAATCCACAAGTGGTGGGGGGCATACATGTTAATGATGTTCTGGTTGAGGATGCTGTGGTTGCACTCTGGTCAGAGAAGTCAGCGATAAGTCAGGAACTGTATCAACTGTTACAAGAGAAACCTTGCATAATTCCCATGGTAGAGAAGAAACAAAAATGTTGGCTTGCTATTTGCCCCCAAACAACAGTTAAGAGTGTTGGAGTTTGCTCTGTCTCCCTTAAGCTTGGCCATAAACAGCTCAAACACTACGTGCTTGTGGTACCTGATCTGACACACTCAGTACACATTGGTGCTGATGTGTTAGTGAGATTAGGTGTGCAGTTAGACACAGTCAACAACGTACTGTGGTCCAGAGCCGATATTGGCCCTAATGTACTGTCATGTGAGCCTAACAACATGCATTCTGGTCAGACAATTCCCCAAGCATGTCAGGTTATGAATGAGTTTGACACAGTGGTCCCTGCCCAAACTGCAGAGGTCCCAGTCAGACTGGTCATAAAAAGGGGTCAAGAAATGAACTAGACGGTACTAGCCTTCTTCCAGCCCTCTGCTCAGTTTGGGACTCAAAATTTGTGGTAACCCACAACTTGAACTGTACAACCGCTCAACTTACCTACTTGTACAAAATCTCACCAGAGGAAATATTTGCATTCCTCTCCACACTCCTCTAGGATACCTGATCGATATCTCCTTTCATGATTTTGAATTAACTATTCCTGTCATAGGAGATCTTCCTGACTTGCCTATACAGAAAGACAATTGTGAGCAAGTGTATCTCACCTACCCTACCAAGATGATTTCCATCATAACCCACCCAGGTGTATTTGAGGGAGCTGTATGTGCCCACCTTTGTCCGGCAATACAGAATACCACTCACCGCTTTTGACTCCATTCAGGAAATTATAGATTCCCTGTTAGAGAAAGAGATCATACGTGAGTGCAATTCCACCTACAATTCTCCAATTTGGCCCGTTTTAAAGCCAAGTGGAAGATGGCGTTTGACTGTAGACTACCGGCAGCTCAACAAACAGGTTCCCCTATCACGTTGGTACATCTTGGTCCCCTATGATACATCTTGACCAAGAGCTAGCCAAGGTAACAACAGCTAAATACTTCTCCACAGTTGACGTGGCAAATGGTTTTTGGACAATGAAGGTAGACCCGGCAGATCAGTATAAACTAGCATTTTCTTTTGGAGGTAGACAGTTCACTTGGAACAGGTGCCCATTTGGCTATTCAAACTCCCCTGCTGAGTTTAACATATTTCTACACAAGGCAATGGTAATGAAAAATTCAGTCACACGTGGTAACCTGATCTACGTTGATGATATCCTTATGCGTAGTCAGACCTGGTCAGATCATCTAGCAGAGATACGACATGTTCTCACCCAGCTCATTGAGGCAGGTGCTAAACTGTCATTAGCCAAAGGACAGTGGTGCCGTACAAAAGTGGAGTATGTTGGACTGACTGTTGGCCCTCAGTCTAGTAGAATAGAAGCAGTAAAGAATATTAAACCTCCTACAAATGTTTCGGAACTGCGTAGCTTCCTAGGAGTATGCAATTACTCCCGTCAGTTCATAGAAGATTATGCACACATTGCCAAACCACTGCATGAACTGCTTCAGAAAGATAGAGAATTTAACTGGGAAGAAAGACAGGCTGAGGCCATGAAAGAACTGAAGGACAGGCTGTGCACTGCCCCATGCCTAGCCTACCCTGACAAAGACAAAGAGTTTTTCCTCCAGGCAGATTTTTCTGAGCACTGCCTCAGTGCAGCACGCTCCCAAAAGCATGACCAAGACAAGCGGGTTGTTGCCTATGCTAGTAGGGCACTCAGTAGTGTGGAGATTAAGTTCTCAGACTGTGAGAAAGCCTTACTCGCTACAATATGGGCAGTTGAACATTTTCGTAGCTATATTGGCGGTCAGAAAGTCATTGTTGAGACATGTCATCAGCCCGTCCAGTTCCTAAATAGCCAAAGACTCAGGGAAGGTAGAGTCTCAAACAGTCAGATTGCCACATGGATGATGGCATTGCAAGGTTATGAGGTGGATGTGAGATATGCACAGAACAATAAGATGGCACTAGGCCAAGGGTTAGCTATGTGCCAGCATTGCATTGATGGAGAATACCCAGCAGAAGCCAGCACAGTAATCACTACTCCCTCACTGACATCAAGCCATCATTACTATGATGAAAATGTCTGCGCAGGTCTTCCTAAGGCCTACATTGTTGGGTGCTCTTATCACCGTGAACAACACATACAGGCTGGAGTAGGATTAGTCTGGGAGGCTGATGCTCCCTGTCGTGCACAGCAGTTCTGTTTAGGCTCCAAGTCTAGTCAGTATGCAGAGATTGCTGCTGCACTCATAACTTTGCAACAAGCATCAAAGTACATTATCAGAGACTTGGTAATTTGTTCGGACTCAAACTATGCCAGACACAGCTTTGTCTCTCACTTCCCTCATTGGAAAAAGAATGGTATGAAAAATGCCAGAGGAAAGGAAGTTAAGCATGAGGAATTGTTCCTTGCTTGTGACAAACTTGTTAGTCAGAATGGCATGACAGTGTACTGGAAAAAGGTAAAAGGGCATTCACAAGCCCCCGGGCCAGACAAGACAGGCAATGATGAAGCTGACAGGCTAGCCAAGTCAGGTGCCATAGCAGGAACTCCATTGGTGTTCCAGAAGGAGTGGCTTCCAACATCAGAGTCCACTCTTGTAAGTGTTAATGCGGTCACACGTAGGCAAGGAAAGAAAGCTGTGACAACCCCTGAAGACACACCTCAGATTGTGGTGATGGGCAGACAGCTAGCAGATACTGACCTCATTGCCATGCAAAAACAAGACCCTGTGATCAACACTGTTTACCTATTCATTTCTAACCCAGTAGAGCATCCGATAACTGAGCAAAATCTTGTAGAGTCAAGTGACCTGAAAATTCTATACCTTATCAGACACCATTTAAGGTTAGAGAAGGGTTTGCTAATATACTCACCTGATAAGAACACACCACCTCGATGGGTGGTCCCTACAGCACACCGGGGGGTTATGCTCCTGCATGCCCATGATGAACCTTGTGGAGGCCATAGGGGGGTGAAAGCCACATATGAGACCCTTCGTCAGTTAGCCTACTGGCCACAGATGAAACAGGACATTGCAGCCTATGTCCAGGGTTATCTAGTTTGTTGTCAGTTTCAGCCATCTAACCCCCCTCACAGAGCTCCTCTTCAAAAGGCAGGAATAACATTTCCCTGGTTTCTAACATTCAGATGGATTGGATTGGTCCGGTAATTAAGTCCTCCAGAGGTAACAAATACCTTCTTAATGTGACATGTGCATTCACCAAGTGTGCATTCCAGCCCGAAATGACACAGCAGAGACCACGGCTATCTTGCTGATTAATCATGTGTTTAGCCGGTGGGGGCTACCCCTCTCTGTAGATTCGGATCGCGGTACTCATTTTACAGCCACTGTAATGAGTGAACTGTGGAGAATGTTGGGAGTCCAGGCAAAACTTCATATTTCCCATCACCCTCAGTCATCTGGACAGGTGGAGAGATCAAACCGCACAATTGTAGGGATGCTGAGGAAGTACATTTCAGCTAATGGAAAAGACTGGGATGTAAAACTTCCCCAGGGCGGCAAATGACACTCCCTCTGCATCTTCTTTACCAACCTGAAGATGTTAGTGTGGCCAGCGCATATACAGCCCACCAGTATGTGTCAGACCTGAGGGCTCACCTCAGGAAGACTTTTGCATGGGCACAAGAGCAACTGGAGAAAAGTGCTGAAGGCAGGAAAGCATACTATGATCAAAAAATCCAGCTCTACAGAATACCAAGTGGGAGACAAGGTGATGTATTTCAACTTCACAAAGCCAGTGGGTGTTCCCAAAAAGTTTCTCCCAAACTGGTCTGGTCCTCATGAAATTGTAGGAAAACTTTCACCAGTAGCATACCGCATTAAAATCTCAAAAGGGAAAAGATCCCCTGAGTACAAGTGGATACACTTTAACCAGATTAAGCCTTACAAACCCCAGATGGGAATACAAGGGGTGAACACCGCTCAGGAGTAACTTCTGTTAAGGTGTAAGATCTCAGGCAGTGTAGAGAAGTCTATACTGTATCAGTGCATTGTTGCCAGTGCACCCTTGAATAGTTGTTGTGGCTGGTCATAGTGGTATTTGTTAGTTATACTCTGCTTACAAAGTAGTGAAAAGTGACACTCTGTATATGTGCAATTTCAGAATGAACCTGCCGAGCCTAATCATAGTGATCTGCGTACTCAATGCAGTCCAGCCCATGCCAATAGTGGAATCAGGTCCTCCTACTGGCATTATACTTCAGGATGCCCCTGGAATTTTAGTGACTGACTGTTATGTGCACACTCAGAGAGTCTTTGTTCGGCTCGACCCTGCCGATGTGTACAAAAAGCATGTGACCTCCCTCAGGGGGGAGGATCCCCTGGCATGTCACCCAAGGGAGCAAGGACATCATAGGACATGCTCAGTTAGACACAATCCACATGCTTAAACAGTTACAAAAAGTCACCATAACACAGGAAGAACTAAGGGGAGTTCGACGCCCAAAGCGCTTCCTTGGTACACTGCTAACAGCAGCATCAGCCCTAAGCTCACTCTTATCAGTTGGCACTTCAACAGTTAACAGCATTAGCATATCCACATTGGAAAAACATGTGGAAGGGTTGAAAAGAGAAATGCCTGAGATACAAGAGAAAATCTATGTTCAGCAGAGGCAGCTGCAGCAGTTAGACAGAACATTGGAGGGAACAATCCTCGCCGTGAATGAACATACAGCCCTTTTGAATTATACAATCCGCAGTATAGGCAGAATAGTGGATGTCATACAAGATGACTGTGCCCATATGCAAATGGTCCAAATACTGATGCAAGACTTGCTGAGAGAAGTCAGCTCTGCTGTTGACAGTTTAGCATTAAACCGGATCCCTTCATACTTGGTACCGGTGGAGCTGGTGAAGAATATCTTGAGTCTGGTATTGCAGGGAACCATGCAAACACTGCAGATACATTTAGCTTACAGCCTGGGGAGTGCTATACCAATCCATGTTAACCCAGAGGCTAAAGAAATTGGTTTCTTGTTAAATCTTCCGATAATTGACACTAAAAACATATACAAGTTGAAATCAGTACTGAACGTAGGGTTCTGGTCTCAAGATATACACATAAAAATTGAGACACCCTCACTCATAGCTTATCAAGATGAAGATCCTGACATGTACCTGATACCTAACCTACATATGTGTACTGTTGTCAAAGATATTCACTGGCTTTGCCCCAGTAAACTTTTCGTAAGAGACCCCAGTGTAGGCCTATGCGGCATTAAAAGGTTAACCACGGAAGACAAATGCATTGCTGTTGCTACACACAGAGAGGAAGTGACTAACACCCAAATTGATAGAGCAGGAAATAAGTGGCTAGTTAATACACCTGTTAGTGAAGCCATAATGACATATAACCACCAGGATGCAGCTATTCCGATACGCCTCCCTAATGAAACTATGCTAATTCAAATCCCTGTAGGAGCAATTCTCTACATCAAACATGTAGTTCTGTACCATCTTGATGCTGATGTACATGATGTGGAGTTTGAAATAGTGGATGCCTTTGAAGGACATACTTTGGAAGTAGATAAGTCACTCAGGAATCAAATCTCGTTTGAGGGACCTAAATTAGCAAGGATCAGTCTCCAGTTAGGTAGCCTCCGAGCTTCACCTGTGGAGTCAAAACCTAAGAAGGCGTCGTTCACTTGGGGGTGGGATATCAGTGACAGCCTATTACTCATCTTCACACTTTGTGGGTGGGCTACAATGGGCACCCTGGGGTGGAAAATGTTCCACCGGATCCACAAACTGCAGGCTAGCCTGTCAGAGCAGAAAAGGGTGAGACTTAACAAAGCTCTTGAGCTCAAATCTAATATGTGCAGACCACTCCCTGAGCTTTCTCCTGCTATAACAAGCAACACTGACTAGATGGAAAAGCATGAGATTACTTTATTCTGTAGACACCACTCACAGAATAGTCTTTATAATTTGTTGACTATCCATTGTTTCCCTTTTCTTACATGTAGGATAATGTATAACCTGTTTATTAGTACGGATACAGGATAGCATTAGTATAATCACAAAATTTAGTATATAAACTATGGAATTATAGTTACTCAAACTGCCAATGGTCGAAGGATGAGGTGAGGTTTGTGTTTTGTTCCTGCTGTTCCCCTTTTAGTACATCGCCCAGATCAACGACTCCAGGTCCTCAATCGGTTCGAGCAGGGGGGAGATGTGGTGAACATCAGTTAGGATGGCATTCCGGAGACCAGTTTATGGCAAGGCCCCTCTCTAACTACCGGTGTGGAGGAAGATGTGCCACACTGTGATTGGACCCTTGGTGAATGAACATAATCAAATGTTCAACAACATCAGATAAGATGCCAAGACAACTGCCAGATACCTCTTACTGGACAGGAAGGGGGACCTTCTGCACCCACCACCACCAAGGAGAGGACTCTCATTGGTCTAAAAGTTGACTTTAACCACCAAACTCATTCCTAAGGTTTAGGCAAGAGCTGCCATAAAAATTCCTTCAGGACCTCCTGGATGCAGCAGCAAAAGAGAGGCCACAGAGATCTATCTAAATCCATTCATACACATGTTTGGAGGCCTTAAATGTATATAAAATGCAACTCTTCCACTTCATCTTCACACAAAGCAGTGTTTATGTTAATGGTCATTGACTGTAAATGCAACAGTCCACAGGACAGATACATTAACAGATAAACAAATGCACGGACGATGACAACCGTTTCTTATCATGTTTGGTCTCTATCTGTTCCATATGATGCCTTTTATATTTTAAAAGAGGTTTGGTAAAGAAATAATGCATGGGTAAAACATTAAAGACATTGTCTTGACATGCCACTTTATGCTATGCAAATGAGTTCCACACTAGGGTGGGCAACATCGGGGCTACTTCGGACATCAGTGGCCAATCACACTCCAGGATTGGAAAGGCGCCGGATTTCAATCTCCTCCTCATCAGAAAGGGATAAATATGTCCCCCGGGTAGACACACCCTTGTTCTGCGTTTCTAACCTGACGGGGAAGGAGACACTAACAGACACATCACGTCCTGAGTTTCTGACCTGACGAGGAAAGAGACTACAAGACGGTTGAGGTTAAGCTTTTGCGAGCAAAACCTTTTATATTGCATTCTGCTGTAATCTAGCTGCAAGAAGGGCTCTCTCACTGAGAGATCTTATCTGACCCTTTCGACTCCTCCAGCAGCACAGCCCAGTCCCCCAAGGACCTCTGAATCGGCAGACATTGCCTGTCCCACACGGCTCCTCAGAGACGCGCCAGCCTGCAACGGACCCTGTGAAGATTCAACTGACCCAGCTGCCTGGTCCATTTCCTAAGGACCCTCTCGGCGCAACCAAAGTTCTGCATCCTTCAGCCCAGCGTGGCAACGACTACTGGATCACACTCAGAGAGTCTTTGTTCGGCTCGACCCTGCCGATGTGTACAAAAAGCATGTGACCTCCCTCAGGGGGGAGGATCCCCTGGCATGTCACCCAAGGGAGCAAGGACATCATAGGACATGCTCAGTTAGACACAATCCACATGCTTAAACAGTTACAAAAAGTCACCATAACACAGGAAGAACTAAGGGGAGTTCGACGCCCAAAGCGCTTCCTTGGTACACTGCTAACAGCAGCATCAGCCCTAAGCTCACTCTTATCAGTTGGCACTTCAACAGTTAACAGCATTAGCATATCCACATTGGAAAAACATGTGGAAGGGTTGAAAAGAGAAATGCCTGAGATACAAGAGAAAATCTATGTTCAGCAGAGGCAGCTGCAGCAGTTAGACAGAACATTGGAGGGAACAATCCTCGCCGTGAATGAACATACAGCCCTTTTGAATTATACAATCCGCAGTATACTGCGGATGTCATACAAATAGTGGATGTCATACAAGATGACTGTGCCCATATGCAAATGGTCCAAATACTGATGCAAGACTTGCTGAGAGAAGTCAGCTCTGCTGTTGACAGTTTAGCATTAAACCGGATCCCTTCATACTTGGTACCGGTGGAGCTGGTGAAGAATATCTTGAGTCTGGTATTGCAGGGAACCATGCAAACACTGCAGATACATTTAGCTTACAGCCTGGGGAGTGCTATACCAATCCATGTTAACCCAGAGGCTAAAGAAATTGGTTTCTTGTTAAATCTTCCGATAATTGACACTAAAAACATATACAAGTTGAAATCAGTACTGAACGTAGGGTTCTGGTCTCAAGATATACACATAAAAATTGAGACACCCTCACTCATAGCTTATCAAGATGAAGATCCTGACATGTACCTGATACCTAACCTACATATGTGTACTGTTGTCAAAGATATTCACTGGCTGTGCCCCAGTAAACTTTTCGTAAGAGACCCCAGTGTAGGCCTATGCGGCATTAAAAGGTTAACCACGGAAGACAAATGCATTGCTGTTGCTACACACAGAGAGGAAGTGACTAACACCCAAATTGATAGAGCAGGAAATAAGTGGCTAGTTAATACACCTGTTAGTGAAGCCATAATGACATATAACCACCAGGATGCAGCTATTCCGATACGCCTCCCTAATGAAACTATGCTAATTCAAATCCCTGTAGGAGCAATTCTCTACATCAAACATGTAGTTCTGTACCATCTTGATGCTGATGTACATGATGTGGAGTTTGAAATAGTGGATGCCTTTGAAGGACATACTTTGGAAGTAGATAAGTCACTCAGGAATCAAATCTCGTTTGAGGGACCTAAATTAGCAAGGATCAGTCTCCAGTTAGGTAGCCTCCGAGCTTCACCTGTGGAGTCAAAACCTAAGAAGGCGTCGTTCACTTGGGGGTGGGATATCAGTGACAGCCTATTACTCATCTTCACACTTTGTGGGTGGGCTACAATGGGCACCCTGGGGTGGAAAATGTTCCACCGGATCCACAAACTGCAGGCTAGCCTGTCAGAGCAGAAAAGGGTGAGACTTAACAAAGCTCTTGAGCTCAAATCTAATATGTGCAGACCACTCCCTGAGCTTTCTCCTGCTATAACAAGCAACACTGACTAGATGGAAAAGCATGAGATTACTTTATTCTGTAGACACCACTCACAGAATAGTCTTTATAATTTGTTGACTATCCATTGTTTCCCTTTTCTTACATGTAGGATAATGTATAACCTGTTTATTAGTACGGATACAGGATAGCATTAGTATAATCACAAAATTTAGTATATAAACTATGGAATTATAGTTACTCAAACTGCCAATGGTCGAAGGATGAGGTGAGGTTTGTGTTTTGTTCCTGCTGTTCCCCTTTTAGTACATCGCCCAGATCAACGACTCCAGGTCCTCAATCAGTTCGAGCAGGGGGGAGATGTGGTGAACATCAGTTAGGATGGCATTCCAGAGACCAGTTTATGGCAAGGCCCCTCTCTAACTACCGGTGTGGAGGAAGATGTGCCACACTGTGATTGGACCCTTGGTGAATGAACATAATCAAATGTTCAACAACATCAGATAAGATGCCAAGACAACTGCCAGATACCTCTTACTGGACAGGAAGGGGGACCTTCTGCACCCACCACCACCAAGGAGAGGACTCTCATTGGTCTAAAAGTTGACTTTAACCACCAAACTCATTCCTAAGGTTTAGGCAAGAGCTGCCATAAAAATTCCTTCAGGACCTCCTGGATGCAGCAGCAAAAGAGAGGCCACAGAGATCTATCTAAATCCATTCATACACATGTTTGGAGGCCTTAAATGTATATAAAATGCAACTCTTCCACTTCATCTTCACACAAAGCAGTGTTTATGTTAATGGTCATTGACTGTAAATGCAACAGTCCACAGGACAGATACATTAACAGATAAACAAATGCACGGACGATGACAACCGTTTCTTATCATGTTTGGTCTCTATCTGTTCCATATGATGCCTTTTATATTTTAAAAGAGGTTTGGTAAAGAAATAATGCATGGGTAAAACATTAAAGACATTGTCTTGACATGCCACTTTATGCTATGCAAATGAGTTCCACACTAGGGTGGGCAACATCGGGGCTACTTCGGACATCAGTGGCCAATCACACTCCAGGATTGGAAAGGCGCCGGATTTCAATCTCCTCCTCATCAGAAAGGGATAAATATGTCCCCCGGGTAGACACACCCTTGTTCTGCGTTTCTAACCTGACGGGGAAGGAGACACTAACAGACACATCACGTCCTGAGTTTCTGACCTGACGAGGAAAGAGACTACAAGACGGTTGAGGTTAAGCTTTTGCGAGCAAAACCTTTTATATTGCATTCTGCTGTAATCTAGCTGCAAGAAGGGCTCTCTCACTGAGAGATCTTATCTGACCCTTTCGACTCCTCCAGCAGCACAGCCCAGTCCCCCAAGGACCTCTGAATCGGCAGACATTGCCTGTCCCACACGGCTCCTCAGAGACGCGCCAGCCTGCAACGGACCCTGTGAAGATTCAACTGACCCAGCTGCCTGGTCCATTTCCTAAGGACCCTCTCGGCGCAACCAAAGTTCTGCATCCTTCAGCCCAGCGTGGCAACGACTACTGGATCACACTCAGAGAGTCTTTGTTCGGCTCGACCCTGCCGATGTGTACAAAAAGCATGTGACCTCCCTCAGGGGGGAGGATCCCCTGGCATGTCACCCAAGGGAGCAAGGACATCATAGGACATGCTCAGTTAGACACAATCCACATGCTTAAACAGTTACAAAAAGTCACCATAACACAGGAAGAACTAAGGGGAGTTCGACGCCCAAAGCGCTTCCTTGGTACACTGCTAACAGCAGCATCAGCCCTAAGCTCACTCTTATCAGTTGGCACTTCAACAGTTAACAGCATTAGCATATCCACATTGGAAAAACATGTGGAAGGGTTGAAAAGAGAAATGCCTGAGATACAAGAGAAAATCTATGTTCAGCAGAGGCAGCTGCAGCAGTTAGACAGAACATTGGAGGGAACAATCCTCGCCGTGAATGAACATACAGCCCTTTTGAATTATACAATCCGCAGTATACTGCGGATGTCATACAAATAGTGGATGTCATACAAGATGACTGTGCCCATATGCAAATGGTCCAAATACTGATGCAAGACTTGCTGAGAGAAGTCAGCTCTGCTGTTGACAGTTTAGCATTAAACCGGATCCCTTCATACTTGGTACCGGTGGAGCTGGTGAAGAATATCTTGAGTCTGGTATTGCAGGGAACCATGCAAACAATGCAGATACATTTAGCTTACAGCCTGGGGAGTGCTATACCAATCCATGTTAACCCAGAGGCTAAAGAAATTGGTTTCTTGTTAAATCTTCCGATAATTGACACTAAAAACATATACAAGTTGAAATCAGTACTGAACGTAGGGTTCTGGTCTCAAGATATACACATAAAAATTGAGACACCCTCACTCATAGCTTATCAAGATGAAGATCCTGACATGTACCTGATACCTAACCTACATATGTGTACTGTTGTCAAAGATATTCACTGGCTTTGCCCCAGTAAACTTTTCGTAAGAGACCCCAGTGTAGGCCTATGCGGCATTAAAAGGTTAACCACGGAAGACAAATGCATTGCTGTTGCTACACACAGAGAGGAAGTGACTAACACCCAAATTGATAGAGCAGGAAATAAGTGGCTAGTTAATACACCTGTTAGTGAAGCCATAATGACATATAACCACCAGGATGCAGCTATTCCGATACGCCTCCCTAATGAAACTATGCTAATTCAAATCCCTGTAGGAGCAATTCTCTACATCAAACATGTAGTTCTGTACCATCTTGATGCTGATGTACATGATGTGGAGTTTGAAATAGTGGATGCCTTTGAAGGACATACTTTGGAAGTAGATAAGTCACTCAGGAATCAAATCTCGTTTGAGGGACCTAAATTAGCAAGGATCAGTCTCCAGTTAGGTAGCCTCCGAGCTTCACCTGTGGAGTCAAAACCTAAGAAGGCGTCGTTCACTTGGGGGTGGGATATCAGTGACAGCCTATTACTCATCTTCACACTTTGTGGGTGGGCTACAATGGGCACCCTGGGGTGGAAAATGTTCCACCGGATCCACAAACTGCAGGCTAGCCTGTCAGAGCAGAAAAGGGTGAGACTTAACAAAGCTCTTGAGCTCAAATCTAATATGTGCAGACCACTCCCTGAGCTTTCTCCTGCTATAACAAGCAACACTGACTAGATGGAAAAGCATGAGATTACTTTATTCTGTAGACACCACTCACAGAATAGTCTTTATAATTTGTTGACTATCCATTGTTTCCCTTTTCTTACATGTAGGATAATGTATAACCTGTTTATTAGTACGGATACAGGATAGCATTAGTATAATCACAAAATTTAGTATATAAACTATGGAATTATAGTTACTCAAACTGCCAATGGTCGAAGGATGAGGTGAGGTTTGTGTTTTGTTCCTGCTGTTCCCCTTTTAGTACATCGCCCAGATCAACGACTCCAGGTCCTCAATCGGTTCGAGCAGGGGGGAGATGTGGTGAACATCAGTTAGGATGGCATTCCGGAGACCAGTTTATGGCAAGGCCCCTCTCTAACTACCGGTGTGGAGGAAGATGTGCCACACTGTGATTGGACCCTTGGTGAATGAACATAATCAAATGTTCAACAACATCAGATAAGATGCCAAGACAACTGCCAGATACCTCTTACTGGACAGGAAGGGGGACCTTCTGCACCCACCACCACCAAGGAGAGGACTCTCATTGGTCTAAAAGTTGACTTTAACCACCAAACTCATTCCTAAGGTTTAGGCAAGAGCTGCCATAAAAATTCCTTCAGGACCTCCTGGATGCAGCAGCAAAAGAGAGGCCACAGAGATCTATCTAAATCCATTCATACACATGTTTGGAGGCCTTAAATGTATATAAAATGCAACTCTTCCACTTCATCTTCACACAAAGCAGTGTTTATGTTAATGGTCATTGACTGTAAATGCAACAGTCCACAGGACAGATACATTAACAGATAAACAAATGCACGGACGATGACAACCGTTTCTTATCATGTTTGGTCTCTATCTGTTCCATATGATGCCTTTTATATTTTAAAAGAGGTTTGGTAAAGAAATAATGCATGGGTAAAACATTAAAGACATTGTCTTGACATGCCACTTTATGCTATGCAAATGAGTTCCACACTAGGGTGGGCAACATCGGGGCTACTTCGGACATCAGTGGCCAATCACACTCCAGGATTGGAAAGGCGCCGGATTTCAATCTCCTCCTCATCAGAAAGGGATAAATATGTCCCCCGGGTAGACACACCCTTGTTCTGCGTTTCTAACCTGACGGGGAAGGAGACACTAACAGACACATCACGTCCTAAGTTTCTGACCTGACGAGGAAAGAGACTACAAGACGGTTGAGGTTAAGCTTTTGCGAGCAAAACCTTTTATATTGCATTCTGCTGTACTCTAGCTGCAAGAAGGGCTCTCTCACTGAGAGATCTTATCTGACCCTTTCGACTCCTCCAGCAGCACAGCCCAGTCCCCCAAGGACCTCTGAATCGGCAGACATTGCCTGTCCCACACGGCTCCTCAGAGACGCGCCAGCCTGCAACGGACCCTGTGAAGATTCAACTGACCCAGCTGCCTGGTCCATTTCCTAAGGACCCTCTCGGCGCAACCAAAGTTCTGCATCCTTCAGCCCAGCGTGGCAACGACTACTGGATCGCATCTATGCACGCTACCCGCATAACCAGTGGAAGACGTCTCTACTGCCGGACCGATCACCCGACTGTGTGGAACGTAAATATAAACTTACCAAACCTCTGTCTAGAGACCTTGGCATTAGTTTATACATGCAGCATATGTTTTTCTAACCTGCTTGGATAACAGTTACCGGAGGTCAGCTTGTTACAAATAATAGGTTTATTATTTGTTTAGTGATAAATAATCATTTATTTATCACCATTTGCTAGAACCATTAGGTGGTTTCCATAGGAAGCATTCCCATTCGATTCTCTTCCATTGCTACATTCTGTTCAACAGCCATTGCATTTATCCATTCTGTGTTCACATCATTTATCAGTTTTATTGTTTCACTCATTACTTTTATTTTTGGTTATTAGTTTACTATCCTTTAGAAGTGTATATTAATTACTAGCATTATTAATCATTGAAGTATTTACTCTTGCATATCTATTGTTAATAAACTTCATTCATTTTATTACACTGTGTCTTCATTGTGTTGATGATCAAAGACTCTACTAGTTATCCAGACTCACAAATCCTTCAGATAAATCAGCTGACCAACTCCCTCTAATTTACATTAATTCTGAATTGTGGAACCACTCCTTTGGGAGTGTTCTTATATTGTTAAGATAGTATTCTTAGCTGGTGCCCCGTATCAAAAAGGGGGAGGGGTCATCTGATACACTCATAACCACACCTTAAGTGACACGTGATCTAAAAATCACTGACGTCATCGGTGAATTGAGTAATAATCACTACATAATTGGTGCCCCGTGTGAGGCTAACTAAGATTGAAACGAGTCTTTTGTTCATCAACACAAATAATTCACCTAAAAGATTGCAAGGTAAATTACTTTAACAGGAAACTAAAATTCTCCGTTTGGTCGGTTACTGTTTGCTAGCAGGTGGTTCCTCCCAAGCCTGATTCATAGTTTCTTCACTCAGTTCTGTGGTACCATTTATGAATAGGATTTGTTGCAGCTGAATTGTTTGCAGTAAGAGTTGTCGTTTAAGCTTTGGACCATTTTATTGTGGCATAGATCTGGTAAGGGTTTCCTCATCCAGTAAACTATAGTGTTAGCAGAGGTTGTGATTATTAATTATAACTAGTTGCTACTACTAAGTATAGCAAAGGGCTCAAGTACCTTGTAAGTCTATCAAAATTTGAGAGTTCTGTGTGAACTTAGATAAGTGTCAGATAAGGGTAGCTCCTTCTGACCACTCATAGCCAAGAGCTAGAGTCCGTGTCACTAGTCAGGGTGTGACTTACAGTGCCCCTGTGACTTCAAACTATAAACACCTTTGTGTTAAATACTGAGAATAGCTCGTTGCTAGGTGCAATAGAGTATCTGTCAAAAATGGCAGAATTGACCCTACCTGAACAGCTGGTGGTAGACCTTACCAGTGCTGTGAATCCAGGTTACATAGAGATGATTAAGGGCTTAGATTATGATGAAATCAGCCTCAAAACAACACAGCTAACCGCTGAAGCAGCAGGCCAGGCCATAAAAGGTGCCTCGCTAACCAAACTCCTCTCTAGCTTAGCACTAAATTGGGCTGCTCAGTTAACCCAAGCAATAGACAGAGTATCCCTTGCTAATGAACAGATAAGAGATAGGGATATGATGATCCAAGAGCTAAAGAGTGAGCTGGCCGATATGCGTCATGCAAATGACCATTTAAAGGTGGAAGCTAGTAGGTTGTCTGCAGACAAAGAAGACTTGCAGTGTGTTACAGACAGCCAAGAAGAGAAAATTAAAAGGTTAAAAGAAGAAAACCTAGACCTAGAAACTGAGCTTGAACAGGTCAAGAATGAGTGCGTAAGTTCGGTCTCTGTACCTGCTCTGCAAACAGAGTGAGCTCAGGCTCAACGTGATTTGTCAGCACAGTCAGACAAATTAAGAGTAGTGAGTATGAGTGAGAAACAGGCCAAGGATGAGTTAAAGTCAGCCTTGTCTGAAATTTCTTGTTTGAAAAGGGACTTAGAGATAGAACACAAACTGTATACCGAAACCCGTGAAGAGTCACAGTTGTTTAAGCGACAGCTGTATGATTCAAAGCAGGTTCAGGTTCAACTCAGAGATGATTTGGCTAGGGCAGACGATAAATTATTAGAAGTCCAGAACAGTCATGACAGAATTGCTGCCAGGGCCCGAGGGTGGGCAGATAAAGCTGATATCGCAGAGCAGAGACTAGAGGAAATAGGGAAAAGAATGGAGCAGTTAGACATAAATAGGGACATGCCCCCTGAACCATCAAGTGTGCGTTTCAGCACATTCAGCCCAGCAGTGAAAGATCCCTTACTTGATAGCCCCTCACAGACACATCGCTATCAGGCCTATGGTGATGCTGTTGCAGCCTGTGGCCCAACCCCCACTGCTAGTCCCAGCCATCCTCACGGAGTAGATTCTGACTCTCCAGTATGGGGAAAAACTAGTCGCTCCATCCCTGACTTCCCTAGTACAGCACCATCCAGAGACAGTAGGCTGCGTCAGCTTAGGGAATTAGCACGTGACATTGAAGTGTTTAATCCTGATACCCCTGGAAGCAACATAGAGTTATACCTTAAAGATGTAAACTATGCACTGTCATACATCCCGGAGGCCACTATGGCAGATAAACTCCTCATTCTGAGGAAAACGACAGTGCGAACTGTCCATGGTTTCATGGAAAGACAAAGTCCAGCCATTTCTGGTAATTACAATGAACTGTGTAGGGCCCTGAGAGCTGAATACACAATATATCAAAACCCATCTGTCTCCAGGCTTTCTGCATTACAGACCAAGCAAAACCGCTATGAATCACCCAGAGAGTATTATGAGCGCTTGCGCAGAGTATATTTTGCTGGTTCGGATTCTCCTAGGGCAGAAGAGGATGTGATGTTTAAAAGTCTGTTTGTGAGTAATTTGAGTATTTGAACTCCGACATGACAGGGAGCCCCCTCTTGAACTAGAAGGTTCCGAGCTTCCCCAAAGTGGACCAGCCCGTTCTGGTCGCCCCTCCCGGCCAAAGTCTGGTGAGTTCCAACAGGACACTCAGGGCCATAAATCCTCAGGCAATGGAGGGTACAAGGGTGGCAGACATACACACAGGGAAGAAAGGTACAGAAGGTTCAGAGATAAATCAAGGGACAGTCACAAACAGGGCAGTCAGAAGAAAAAGGAGTTCAAAGGTACTGAAGAAAGGGATTGTGATAACGAAGCAAATTCAGAAAATACTTGCTAAAGCCCTCAAAGACCTTAAGTCAGAGGAGCACACATCCCAGAAAGAAAAGGACCCTCCTTCCAAGCAATGACTAGGCCGGGACCCCTCCCCTCCCCCACCTAAAGTGTACTTCATAGGGTGGGGGGAAGAGCCAAGGGAAGGGGGAACCATGCAACAGATAGTGAGGCCTAACCAATCAGATATCAGCAGACCTAACCCCAGTCTCTGTCAGTTCCTTGGTGACCTGACACAGAGAGGCAGGGCCAGAAGAATTTATATTTCTGTGTACATTGAAGGTGCATTAACATGTGATGCCCTGCTAGACACTGGCTCAGAAATTTCTTTGGTGTCACCTGGGTTATTTAAAAAACTCACCCAAGTAACCAACTCACTAGGTAAGTGGCTTAAGGTAGAGAGTTGTCAGATCAAGATAACTAGCTACACACAGGATCAGGCCCCTGTTAACCAGCGGGTGTGGGTGGAGTTAACCTTTGGTGAGATGAAGATAGTTCACCCTCTCTACGTTGTCGGCTTTGACACAGAGCAGCTTCTTATTGGCCAGGATTTGTTGAATAGGCTATCACCATTAATTGACTATCACAGCTGTCAATTGTGGGCACAAGTCAGAGTCCCACGGCCCATTGAAGAGACTAGCTCTAGTCAGAAGATATGCAAGGCAGTGGAGGTAGAGGGGACATCTGACTCTAGTCAGCTGACACTGAAAAATATTCACCTTAGTGAAGATGCTCCTGCTGTGAGGGAAATGCAAATCATCAACACCCAGTCAGCAGACACAGCTCATGAGAACAGGATACCCCTAGAGCTGTTAGAAAAGAAAAATGCATTCTTGTGTGCCCTGGAACTTCCTAACACCCCGGTATATAATCCACAAGTGGTGGGGGGCATACATGTTAATGATGTTCTGGTTGAGGATGCTGTGGTTGCACTCTGGTCAGAGAAGTCAGCGATAAGTCAGGAACTGTATCAACTGTTACAAGAGAAACCTTGCATAATTCCCATGGTAGAGAAGAAACAAAAATGTTGGCTTGCTAGTTGCCCCCAAACAACAGTTAAGAGTGTTGGAGTTTGCTCTGTCTCCCTTAAGCTTGGCCATAAACAGCTCAAACACTACGTGCTTGTGGTACCTGATCTGACACACTCAGTACACATTGGTGCTGATGTGTTAGTGAGATTAGGTGTGCAGTTAGACACAGTCAACAACGTACTGTGGTCCAGAGCCGATATTGGCCCTAATGTACTGTCATGTGAGCCTAACAACATGCATTCTGGTCAGACAATTCCCCAAGCATGTCAGGTTATGAATGAGTTTGACACAGTGGTCCCTGCCCAAACTGCAGAGGTCCCAGTCAGACTGGTCATAAAAAGGGGTCAAGAAATGAACTAGACGGTACTAGCCTTCTTCCAGCCCTCTGCTCAGTTTGGGACTCAAAATTTGTGGTAACCCACAACTTGAACTGTACAACCGCTCAACTTACCTACTTGTACAAAATCTCACCAGAGGAAATATTTGCATTCCTCTCCACACTCCTCTAGGATACCTGATCGATATCTCCTTTCATGATTTTGAATTAACTATTCCTGTCATAGGAGATCTTCCTGACTTGCCTATACAGAAAGACAATTGTGAGCAAGTGTATCTCACCTACCCTACCAAGATGATTTCCATCATAACCCACCCAGGTGTATTTGAGGGAGCTGTATGTGCCCACCTTTGTCCGGCAATACAGAATACCACTCACCGCTTTTGACTCCATTCAGGAAATTATAGATTCCCTGTTAGAGAAAGAGATCATACGTGAGTGCAATTCCACCTACAATTCTCCAATTTGGCCCGTTTTAAAGCCAAGTGGAAGATGGCGTTTGACTGTAGACTACCGGCAGCTCAACAAACAGGTTCCCCTATCACGTTGGTACATCTTGGTCCCCTATGATACATCTTGACCAAGAGCTAGCCAAGGTAACAACAGCTAAATACTTCTCCACAGTTGACGTGGCAAATGGTTTTTGGACAATGAAGGTAGACCCGGCAGATCAGTATAAACTAGCATTTTCTTTTGGAGGTAGACAGTTCACTTGGAACAGGTGCCCATTTGGCTATTCAAACTCCCCTGCTGAGTTTAACATATTTCTACACAAGGCAATGGTAATGAAAAATTCAGTCACACGTGGTAACCTGATCTACGTTGATGATATCCTTATGCATAGTCAGACCTGGTCAGATCATCTAGCAGAGATACGACGTTCTCACCCAGCTCATTGAGGCAGGTGCTAAACTGTCATTAGCCAAAGGACAGTGGTGCCGTACAAAAGTGGAGTATGTTGGACTGACTGTTGGCCCTCAGTCTAGTAGAATAGAAGCAGTAAAGAATATTAAACCTCCTACAAATGTTTCGGAACTGCGTAGCTTCCTAGGAGTATGCAATTACTCCCGTCAGTTCATAGAAGATTATGCACACATTGCCAAACCACTGCATGAACTGCTTCAGAAAGATAGAGAATTTAACTGGGAAGAAAGACAGGCTGAGGCCATGAAAGAACTGAAGGACAGGCTGTGCACTGCCCCATGCCTAGCCTACCCTGACAAAGACAAAGAGTTTTTCCTCCAGGCAGATTTTTCTGAGCACTGCCTCAGTGCAGCACGCTCCCAAAAGCATGACCAAGACAAGCGGGTTGTTGCCTATGCTAGTAGGGCACTCAGTAGTGTTGAGATTAAGTTCTCAGACTGTGAGAAAGCCTTACTCGCTACAATATGGGCAGTTGAACATTTTCGTAGCTATATTGGCGGTCAGAAAGTCATTGTTGAGACATGTCATCAGCCCGTCCAGTTCCTAAATAGCCAAAGACTCAGGGAAGGTAGAGTCTCAAACAGTCAGATTGCCACATGGATGATGGCATTGCAAGGTTATGAGGTGGATGTGAGATATGCACAGAACAATAAGATGGCACTAGGCCAAGGGTTAGCTATGTGCCAGCATTGCATTGATGGAGAATACCCAGCAGAAGCCAGCACAGTAATCACTACTCCCTCACTGACATCAAGCCATCATTACTATGATGAAAATGTCTGCGCAGGTCTTCCTAAGGCCTACATTGTTGGGTGCTCTTATCACCGTGAACAACACATACAGGCTGGAGTAGGATTAGTCTGGGAGGCTGATGCTCCCTGTCGTGCACAGCAGTTCTGTTTAGGCTCCAAGTCTAGTCAGTATGCAGAGATTGCTGCTGCACTCATAACTTTGCAACAAGCATCAAAGTACATTATCAGAGACTTGGTAATTTGTTCGGACTCAAACTATGCCAGACACAGCTTTGTCTCTCACTTCCCTCATTGGAAAAAGAATGGTATGAAAAATGCCAGAGGAAAGGAAGTTAAGCATGAGGAATTGTTCCTTGCTTGTGACAAACTTGTTAGTCAGAATGGCATGACAGTGTACTGGAAAAAGGTAAAAGGGCATTCACAAGCCCCCGGGCCAGACAAGACAGGCAATGATGAAGCTGACAGGCTAGCCAAGTCAGGTGCCATAGCAGGAACTCCATTGGTGTTCCAGAAGGAGTGGCTTCCAACATCAGAGTCCACTCTTGTAAGTGTTAATGCGGTCACACGTAGGCAAGGAAAGAAAGCTGTGACAACCCCTGAAGACACACCTCAGATTGTGGTGATGGGCAGACAGCTAGCAGATACTGACCTCATTGCCATGCAAAAACAAGACCCTGTGATCAACACTGTTTACCTATTCATTTCTAACCCAGTAGAGCATCCGATAACTGAGCAAAATCTTGTAGAGTCAAGTGACCTGAAAATTCTATACCTTATCAGACACCATTTAAGGTTAGAGAAGGGTTTGCTAATATACTCACCTGATAAGAACACACCACCTCGATGGGTGGTCCCTACAGCACACCGGGGGGTTATGCTCCTGCATGCCCATGATGAACCTTGTGGAGGCCATAGGGGGGTGAAAGCCACATATGAGACCCTTCGTCAGTTAGCCTACTGGCCACAGATGAAACAGGACATTGCAGCCTATGTCCAGGGTTATCTAGTTTGTTGTCAGTTTCAGCCATCTAACCCCCCTCACAGAGCTCCTCTTCAAAAGGCAGGAATAACATTTCCCTGGTTTCTAACATTCAGATGGATTGGATTGGTCCGGTAATTAAGTCCTCCAGAGGTAACAAATACCTTCTTAATGTGACATGTGCATTCACCAAGTGTGCATTCCAGCCCGAAATGACACAGCAGAGACCACGGCTATCTTGCTGATTAATCATGTGTTTAGCCGGTGGGGGCTACCCCTCTCTGTAGATTCGGATCGCGGTACTCATTTTACAGCCACTGTAATGAGTGAACTGTGGAGAATGTTGGGAGTCCAGGCAAAACTTCATATTTCCCATCACCCTCAGTCATCTGGACAGGTGGAGAGATCAAACCGCACAATTGTAGGGATGCTGAGGAAGTACATTTCAGCTAATGGAAAAGACTGGGATGTAAAACTTCCCCAGGGCGGCAAATGACACTCCCTCTGCATCTTCTTTACCAACCTGAAGATGTTAGTGTGGCCAGCGCATATACAGCCCACCAGTATGTGTCAGACCTGAGGGCTCACCTCAGGAAGACTTTTGCATGGGCACAAGAGCAACTGGAGAAAAGTGCTGAAGGCAGGAAAGCATACTATGATCAAAAAATCCAGCTCTACAGAATACCAAGTGGGAGACAAGGTGATGTATTTCAACTTCACAAAGCCAGTGGGTGTTCCCAAAAAGTTTCTCCCAAACTGGTCTGGTCCTCATGAAATTGTAGGAAAACTTTCACCAGTAGCATACCGCATTAAAATCTCAAAAGGGAAAAGATCCCCTGAGTACAAGTGGATACACTTTAACCAGATTAAGCCTTACAAACCCCAGATGGGAATACAAGGGGTGAACACCGCTCAGGAGTAACTTCTGTTAAGGTGTAAGATCTCAGGCAGTGTAGAGAAGTCTATACTGTATCAGTGCATTGTTGCCAGTGCACCCTTGAATAGTTGTTGTGGCTGGTCATAGTGGTATTTGTTAGTTATACTCTGCTTACAAAGTAGTGAAAAGTGACACTCTGTATATGTGCAATTTCAGAATGAACCTGCCGAGCCTAATCATAGTGATCTGCGTACTCAATGCAGTCCAGCCCATGCCAATAGTGGAATCAGGTCCTCCTACTGGCATTATACTTCAGGATGCCCCTGGAATTTTAGTGACTGACTGTTATGTGCACACTCAGAGAGTCTTTGTTCGGCTCGACCCTGCCGATGTGTACAAAAAGCATGTGACCTCCCTCAGGGGGGAGGATCCCCTGGCATGTCACCCAAGGGAGCAAGGACATCATAGGACATGCTCAGTTAGACACAATCCACATGCTTAAACAGTTACAAAAAGTCACCATAACACAGGAAGAACTAAGGGGAGTTCGACGCCCAAAGCGCTTCCTTGGTACACTGCTAACAGCAGCATCGGCCCTAAGCTCACTCTTATCAGTTGGCACTTCAACAGTTAACAGCATTAGCATATCCACATTGGAAAAACATGTGGAAGGGTTGAAAAGAGAAATGCCTGAGATACAAGAGAAAATCTATGTTCAGCAGAGGCAGCTGCAGCAGTTAGACAGAACATTGGAGGGAACAATCCTCGCCGTGAATGAACATACAGCCCTTTTGAATTATACAATCCGCAGTATAGGCAGAATAGTGGATGTCATACAAGATGACTGTGCCCATATGCAAATGGTCCAAATACTGATGCAAGACTTGCTGAGAGAAGTCAGCTCTGCTGTTGACAGTTTAGCATTAAACCGGATCCCTTCATACTTGGTACCGGTGGAGCTGGTGAAGAATATCTTGAGTCTGGTATTGCAGGGAACCATGCAAACACTGCAGATACATTTAGCTTACAGCCTGGGGAGTGCTATACCAATCCATGTTAACCCAGAGGCTAAAGAAATTGGTTTCTTGTTAAATTTTCCGATAATTGACACTAAAAACATATCCAAGTTGAAATCAGTACTGAACGTAGGGTTCTGGTCTCAAGATATACACATCAAAATTGAGACACCCTCACTCATAGCTTATCAAGATGAAGATCCTGACATGTACCTGATACCTAACCTACATATGTGTACTGTTGTCAAAGATATTCACTGGCTGTGCCCCAGTAAACTTTTCGTAAGAGACCCCAGTGTAGGCCTATGCGGCATTAAAAGGTTAACCACGGAAGACAAATGCATTGCTGTTGCTACACACAGAGAGGAAGTGACTAACACCCAAATTGATAGAGCAGGAAATAAGTGGCTAGTTAATACACCTGTTAGTGAAGCCATAATGACATATAACCACCAGGATGCAGCTATTCCGATACGCCTCCCTAATGAAACTATGCTAATTCAAATCCCTGTAGGAGCAATTCTCTACATCAAACATGTAGTTCTGTACCATCTTGATGCTGATGTACATGATGTGGAGTTTGAAATAGTGGATGCCTTTGAAGGACATACTTTGGAAGTAGATAAGTCACTCAGGAATCAAATCTCGTTTGAGGGACCTAAATTAGCAAGGATCAGTCTCCAGTTAGGTAGCCTCCGAGCTTCACCTGTGGAGTCAAAACCTAAGAAGGTGTCGTTCACTTGGGGGTGGGATATCAGTGACAGCCTATTACTCATCTTCACACTTTGTGGGTGGGCTACAATGGGCACCCTGGGGTGGAAAATGTTCCACCGGATCCACAAACTGCAGGCTAGCCTGTCAGAGCAGAAAAGGGTGAGACTTAACAAAGCTCTTGAGCTCAAATCTAATATGTGCAGACCACTCCCTGAGCTTTCTCCTGCTATAACAAGCAACACTGACTAGATGGAAAAGCATGAGATTACTTTATTCTGTAGACACCACTCACAGAATAGTCTTTATAATTTGTTGACTATCCATTGTTTCCCTTTTCTTACATGTAGGATAATGTATAACCTGTTTATTAGTACGGATACAGGATAGCATTAGTATAATCACAAAATTTAGTATATAAACTATGGAATTATAGTTACTCAAACTGCCAATGGTCGAAGGATGAGGTGAGGTTTGTGTTTTGTTCCTGCTGTTCCCCTTTTAGTACATCGCCCAGATCAACGACTCCAGGTCCTCAATCGGTTCGAGCAGGGGGGAGATGTGGTGAACATCAGTTAGGATGGCATTCCAGAGACCAGTTTATGGCAAGGCCCCTCTCTAACTACCGGTGTGGAGGAAGATGTGCCACACTGTGATTGGACCCTTGGTGAATGAACATAATCAAATGTTCAACAACATCAGATAAGATGCCAAGACAACTGCCAGATACCTCTTACTGGACAGGAAGGGGGACCTTCTGCACCCACCACCACCAAGGAGAGGACTCTCATTGGTCTAAAAGTTGACTTTAACCACCAAACTCATTCCTAAGGTTTAGGCAAGAGCTGCCATAAAAATTCCTTCAGGACCTCCTGGATGCAGCAGCAAAAGAGAGGCCACAGAGATCTATCTAAATCCATTCATACACATGTTTGGAGGCCTTAAATGTATATAAAATGCAACTCTTCCACTTCATCTTCACACAAAGCAGTGTTTATGTTAATGGTCATTGACTGTAAATGCAACAGTCCACAGGACAGATACATTAACAGATAAACAAATGCACGGACGATGACAACCGTTTCTTATCATGTTTGGTCTCTATCTGTTCCATATGATGCCTTTTATATTTTAAAAGAGGTTTGGTAAAGAAATAATGCATGGGTAAAACATTAAAGACATTGTCTTGACATGCCACTTTATGCTATGCAAATGAGTTCCACACTAGGGTGGGCAACATCGGGGCTACTTCGGACATCAGTGGCCAATCACACTCCAGGATTGGAAAGGCGCCGGATTTCAATCTCCTCCTCATCAGAAAGGGATAAATATGTCCCCCGGGTAGACACACCCTTGTTCTGCGTTTCTAACCTGACGGGGAAGGAGACACTAACAGACACATCACGTCCTGAGTTTCTGACCTGACGAGGAAAGAGACTACAAGACGGTTGAGGTTAAGCTTTTGCGAGCAAAACCTTTTATATTGCATTCTGCTGTACTCTAGCTGCAAGAAGGGCTCTCTCACTGAGAGATCTTATCTGACCCTTTCGACTCCTCCAGCAGCACAGCCCAGTCCCCCAAGGACCTCTGAATCGGCAGACATTGCCTGTCCCACACGGCTCCTCAGAGACGCGCCAGCCTGCAACGGACCCTGTGAAGATTCAACTGACCCAGCTGCCTGGTCCATTTCCTAAGGACCCTCTCGGCGCAACCAAAGTTCTGCATCCTTCAGCCCAGCGTGGCAACGACTACTGGATCGCATCTATGCACGCTACCCGCATAACCAGTGGAAGACCTCTCTACTGCCGGACCGATCACCCGACTGTGTGGAACGTAAATATAAACTTACCAAACCTCTGTCTAGAGACCTTGGCATTAGTTTATACATGCAGCATATGTTTTTCTAACCTGCTTAGATAACAGTTACCGGAGGTCAGCTTGTTACAAATAATAGGTTTATTATTTGTTTAATGATAAATAATCATTTATTTATCACCATTTGCTAGAACCATTAGGTGGTTTCCATAGGAAGCATTCCCATTCGATTCTCTTCCATTGCTACATTCTGTTCAACAGCCATTGCATTTATCCATTCTGTGTTCACATCATTTATCAGTTTTATTGTTTCACTCATTACTTTTATTTTTGGTTATTAGTTTACTATCCTTTAGAAGTGTATATTAATTACTAGCATTATTAATCATTGAAGTATTTACTCTTGCATATCTATTGTTAATAAACTTCATTCATTTTATTACACTGTGTCTTCATTGTGTTGATGATCAAAGACTCTACTAATTATCCAGACTCACAAATCCTTCAGATAAATCAGCTGACCAACTCCCTCTAATTTACATTAATTCTGAATTGTTGAACCACTCCTTTGGGAGTGTTCTTATATTGTTAAGATAGTATTCTTAGCTGGTGCCCCGTATCAAAAAGGGGGAGGGGTCATCTGATACACTCATAACCACACCTTAAGTGACACGTGATCTAAAAATCACTGACGTCATCAGTGAATTGAGTAATAATCACTACAATAGATTAGTTCATTTGCATGACATTGCATTAAAAAACTTGTGCATTGAAGCTATAAGTGCTGTTCCATTGCATTGCATTCAAGAACTCGGTAGCAATTGACGAGATAAGTGCTTTTGCATGCAGTGTTTTTAAGAAATCTTTGCGCATTGAAGAGACAAGTGATTTTGCATTGCATTGCATTAAAGAACTCGGTGGAAATTGACGAGATTAGTGCTGGTGAATAGAAAAGTTATTTTGCATTGCATTCTAGAACTCCTGCATTGAAGATACAAGTGATTTTTCATTGCATTGCATTCAAGAATTTTGTGTGCATTGAAGAGATAAGTACTTTTTTATTGCAATGCATACAAAACTGGTTGTGCATTGAAGAGATAAGTGCTGTTGCATTGCATATAAGAACTTGTGCATTGAAGAGATTAAGTGCTTTTGAATTGCATTTGTATTTAGGAACTCTGTGTGCGTTGAAGAGATAAGTACTTTTGCATTGCAATGCATACAAAACTAGTTGTGCATTGAAGAGATAAGTGCTGGTGAATAGAAAAGTTATTTTGCATTGCATTCTAGAACTCGTGCATTGAAGATACAAGTGATTTTTCATTGCATTGCATTCAAGAATTTTGTGTGCATTGAAGAGATAAGTACTTTTGCATTGCAATGCATACAAAACTGGTTGTGCATTGAAGAGATGTGCTGTTGCATTGCATAAAGAACTTGTGCATTGAAGAGATTAAGTGCTTTTGAATTGCATTGCATTTAGGAACTCGGTATGCCTTGAAGAGATAAGTGCTTTTGCATTGCAATGCATTCAAGAACTCGGGGGGAATTGACAAGATTAGTGCTTTTGCATGCAGTGTTTTTAAGAAATCTTTGCGCATTGAAGAGATTAGTGCTTTTGCATGCAATGATTTTAAGAAATCATTGTGCCTTGAAGAGACAAATGATTTTTGCTTTACAATGCATATAAGAACGTGTGAATTTAAGAGATTTGTGCTTTTGCATTGAAATGCATACAAAACTCGTTGTGAATTAAAGAGATTGTGCTGTTGCATGCAATATTTTAAAGAAATCTTTGTTCATTGAACAAACAAGTGATTTTGCATTGCAAAAGAACGTGTGAATTTAAGAGATAAGTACTTTTGCATTGCAATGCATACAAAACTAGTTGTGCATTGAAGAGATAAGTGCTGGTGAATAGAAAAGTTATTTTGCATTGCATTCTAGAACTCGTGCATTGAAGATACAAGTGATTTTTCATTGCATTGCATTCAAGAATTTTGTGTGCATTGAAGAGATAAGTACTTTTGCATTGCAATGCATACAAAACTGGTTGTGCATTGAAGAGATGTGCTGTTGCATTGCATAAAGAACTTGTGCATTGAAGAGATTAAGTGCTTTTGAATTGCATTGCATTAGGAACTCGGTATGCCTTGAAGAGATAAGTGCTTTTGCATTGCAATGCATTCAAGAACTCGGGGGGAATTGACAAGATTAGTGCTTTTGCATGCAGTGTTTTTAAGAAATCTTTGCGCATTGAAGAGATTAGTGCTTTTGCATGCAATGATTTTAAGAAATCATTGTGCCTTGAAGAGACAAATGATTTTTGCTTTACAATGCATATAAGAACGTGTGAATTTAAGAGATTTGTGCTTTTGCATTGAAATGCATACAAAACTCGTTGTGAATTAAAGAGATTGTGCTGTTGCATGCAATATTTTAAAGAAATCTTTGTTCATTGAACAAACAAGTGATTTTGCATTGCAAAAGAACGTGTGAATTTAAGAGATAAGTACTTTTGCATTGCAATGCATACAAAACTAGTTGTGCATTGAAGAGATAAGTGCTGGTGAATAGAAAAGTTATTTTGCATTGCATTCTAGAACTCGTGCATTGAAGATACAAGTGATTTTTCATTGCATTGCATTCAAGAATTTTGTGTGCATTGAAGAGATAAGTACTTTTGCATTGCAATGCATACAAAACTGGTTGTGCATTGAAGAGATGTGCTGTTGCATTGCATAAGGAACTTGTGCATTGAAGAGATTAAGTGCTTTTGAATTGCATTGCATTTAGGAACTCGGTATGCCTTGAAGAGATAAGTGCTTTTGCATTGCAATGCATTCAAGAACTCGGGGGGAATTTACAAGATTAGTGCTTTTTTGCATGCAGTGTTTTTAAGAAATCTTTGCGCATTGAAGAGATTAGTGCTTTTGCATGCAATGATTTTAAGAAATCATTGTGCCTTGAAGAGACAAATGATTTTTGCTTTACAATGCATATAAGAACGTGTGAATTTAAGAGATTTGTGCTTTTGCATTGAAATGCATACAAAACTCGTGAATTAAAGAGATTGTGCTGTTGCATGCAATATTTTAAAGAAATCTTTGTTCATTGAACAAACAAGTGATTTTGCATTGCATTCAAGAACTCTGTGTGCGTTGAAGAGATTAGTGCTTTTGTATTGCAATGCATACAAAAATCGTTGTGCATGAAGAGATAAGTACTTGTGCATTGCAATGCATACAAAACTAGTTGTGCATTGAAGAGATAAGTGCTGGTGAATAGAAAAGTTATTTTGCATTGCATTCTAGAACTCGTGCATTGAAGATACAAGTTATTTTTCATTGCATTGCATTCAAGAATTTTGTGTGCATTGATGAGATAAGTACTTTTGCATTGCAATGCATACAAAACTGGTTGTGCATTGAAGAGATGTGCTGCTGCATTGCATAAAGAACTTGTGCATTGAAGAGATTAAGTGCTTTTGAATTGCATTGCATTTAGGAACTCGGTATGCTTTGAAGAGTTAAGTGCTTTTGCATTGCAATGCATTCAAGAACTCGGGGGGAATTGACAAGATTAGTGCTTTTGCATGCAATGATTTTAAGAAATCTTTGCGCATTGAAGAGACAAATGATTTTTGCTTTACAATGCATATAAGAACGTGTGAATTTAAGAGATTTGTGCTTTTGCATTGAAATGCATACAAAACTCGTTGTGAATTAAAGAGATTGTGCTGTTGCATGCAATATTTTAAAGAAATCTTTGTTCATTGAACAAACAAGTGATTTTGCATTGCATTCAAGAACTCTGTGTGCGTTGAAGAGATTAGTGCTTTTGTATTGCAATGCATACAAAAATCGTTGTGCATGAAGAGATAAGTACTTGTGCATTGCAATGCATACAAAACTAGTTGTGCATTGAAGAGATAAGTGCTGGTGAATAGAAAAGTTATTTTGCATTGCATTCTAGAACTCTGTGTGCGTTGAAGATATTAGTGCTTTTGTATTGCAATGCATACAAAAATCGTTGTGCATGAAGAGATAAGTACTTGTGCATTGCAATGAATACAAAACTAGTTGTGCATTGAAGAGATAAGTGCTGGTGAATAGAACAGTTATTTTGCATTGCATTCTAGAACTCGTGCATTGAAGATACAAGTGATTTTTCATTGCATTGCATTCAAGAATTTTGTGTGCATTGAAGAGATAAGTACTTTTGCATTGCAATGCATACAAAACTAGTTGTGCATTGAAGAGATAAGTGCTGGTGAATAGAAAAGTTATTTTGCATTGCATTCTAGAACTCGTGCATTGAAGATACAAGTGATTTTTCATTGCATTGCATTCAAGAATTTTGTGTGCATTGAAGAGATAAGTACTTTTGCATTGCAATGCATACAAAACTGGTTGTGCATTGAAGAGATTAGTGCTTTTGCATGCAATGATTTTAAGAAATCTTTGCGCATTGAAGAGACAAATGATTTTTGCTTTACAATGCATATAAGAACGTGTGAATTTAAGAGATTTGTGCTTTTGCATTGAAATGCATACAAAACTCGTTGTGAATTAAAGAGATTGTGCTGTTGCATGCAATATTTTAAAGAAATCTTTGTTCATTGAACAAACAAGTGATTTTGCATTGCATTCAAGAACTCTGTGTGCGTTGAAGAGATTAGTGCTTTTGTATTGCAATGCATACAAAAATCGTTGTGCATGAAGAGATAAGTACTTGTGCATTGCAATGCATACAAAACTAGTTGTGCATTGAAGAGATAAGTGCTGGTGAATAGAAAAGTTATTTTGCATTGCATTCTAGAACTCTGTGTGCGTTGAAGATATTAGTGCTTTTGTATTGCAATGCATACAAAAATCGTTGTGCATGAAGAGATAAGTACTTGTGCATTGCAATGCATACAAAACTAGTTGTGCATTGAAGAGATAAGTGCTGGTGAATAGAACAGTTATTTTGCATTGCATTCTAGAACTCGTGCATTGAAGATACAAGTGATTTTTCATTGCATTGCATTCAAGAATTTTGTGTGCATTGAAGAGATAAGTACTTTTGCATTGCAATGCATACAAAACTAGTTGTGCATTGAAGAGATAAGTGCTGGTGAATAGAAAAGTTATTTTGCATTGCATTCTAGAACTCGTGCATTGAAGATACAAGTGATTTTTCATTGCATTGCATTCAAGAATTTTGTGTGCATTGAAGAGATAAGTACTTTTGCATTGCAATGCATACAAAACTGGTTGTGCATTGAAGAGATTAGTGCTTTTGCATGCAATGATTTTAAGAAATCATTGTGCCTTGAAGAGACAAATGATTTTTGCTTTACAATGCATATAAGAACGTGTGAATTTAAGAGATTTGTGCTTTTGCATTGAAATGCATACAAAACTCGTGAATTAAAGAGATTGTGCTGTTGCATGCAATATTTTAAAGAAATCTTTGTTCATTGAACAAACAAGTGATTTTGCATTGAATTCAAGAACTCTGTGTGCGTTGAAGAGATTAGTGCTTTTGTATTGCAATGCATACAAAAATCGTTGTGCATGAAGAGATAAGTACTTGTGCATTGCAATGCATACAAAACTAGTTGTGCATTGAAGAGATAAGTGCTGGTGAATAGAAAAGTTATTTTGCATTGCATTCTAGAACTCTGTGTGCGTTGAAGATATTAGTGCTTTTGTATTGCAATGCATACAAAAATCGTTGTGCATGAAGAGATAAGTACTTGTGCATTGCAATGCATACAAAACTACTTGTGCATTGAAGAGATAAGTGCTGGTGAATAGAAAAGTTATTTTGCATTGCATTCTAGAACTCGTGCATTGAAGATACAAGTGATTTTTCATTGCATTGCATTCAAGAATTTTGTGTGCATTGAAGAGATAAGTACTTTTGCATTGCAATGCATACAAAACTGGTTGTGCATTGAAGAGATAAGTGCTGTTGCATTGCATATAAGAACTTGTGCATTGAAGAGATTAAGTGCTTTTGAATTGCATTTGTATTTAGGAACTCTGTGTGCGTTGAAGAGATAAGTACTTTTGCATTGCAATGCATACAAAACTAGTTGTGCATTGAAGAGATAAGTGCTGGTGAATAGAAAAGTTATTTTGCATTGCATTCTAGAACTCGTGCATTGAAGATACAAGTGATTTTTCATTGCATTGCATTCAAGAATTTTGTGTGCATTGAAGAGATAAGTACTTTTGCATTGCAATGCATACAAAACTGGTTGTGCATTGAAGAGATGTGCTGTTGCATTGCATAAAGAACTTGTGCATTGAAGAGATTAAGTGCTTTTGAATTGCATTGCATTTAGGAACTCGGTATGCCTTGAAGAGATAAGTGCTTTTGCATTGCAATGCATTCAAGAACTCGGGGGGAATTGACAAGATTAGTGCTTTTGCATGCAGTGTTTTTAAGAAATCTTTGCGCATTGAAGAGATTAGTGCTTTTGCATGCAATGATTTTAAGAAATCATTGTGCCTTGAAGAGACAAATGATTTTTGCTTTACAATGCATATAAGAACGTGTGAATTTAAGAGATTTGTGCTTTTGCATTGAAATGCATACAAAACTCGTTGTGAATTAAAGAGATTGTGCTGTTGCATGCAATATTTTAAAGAAATCTTTGTTCATTGAACAAACAAGTGATTTTGCATTGCAAAAGAACGTGTGAATTTAAGAGATAAGTACTTTTGCATTGCAATGCATACAAAACTAGTTGTGCATTGAAGAGATAAGTGCTGGTGAATAGAAAAGTTATTTTGCATTGCATTCTAGAACTCGTGCATTGAAGATACAAGTGATTTTTCATTGCATTGCATTCAAGAATTTTGTGTGCATTGAAGAGATAAGTACTTTTGCATTGCAATGCATACAAAACTGGTTGTGCATTGAAGAGATGTGCTGTTGCATTGCATAAGGAACTTGTGCATTGAAGAGATTAAGTGCTTTTGAATTGCATTGCATTTAGGAACTCGGTATGCCTTGAAGAGATAAGTGCTTTTGCATTGCAATGCATTCAAGAACTCGGGGGGAATTGACAAGATTAGTGCTTTTGCATGCAGTGTTTTTAAGAAATCTTTGCGCATTGAAGAGATTAGTGCTTTTGCATGCAATGATTTTAAGAAATCATTGTGCCTTGAAGAGACAAATGATTTTTGCTTTACAATGCATATAAGAACGTGTGAATTTAAGAGATTTGTGCTTTTGCATTGAAATGCATACAAAACTCGTTGTGAATTAAAGAGATTGTGCTGTTGCATGCAATATTTTAAAGAAATCTTTGTTCATTGAACAAACAAGTGATTTTGCATTGCAAAAGAACGTGTGAATTTAAGAGATTTGTGCTTTTGCATTGAAATGCATACAAAACTCGTGAATTAAAGAGATTGTGCTGTTGCATGCAATATTTTAAAGAAATCTTTGTTCATTGAACAAACAAGTGATTTTGCATTGCATTCAAGAACTCTGTGTGCGTTGAAGAGATTAGTGCTTTTGTATTGCAATGCATACAAAAATCGTTGTGCATGAAGAGATAAGTACTTGTGCATTGCAATGCATACAAAACTAGTTGTGCATTGAAGAGATAAGTGCTGGTGAATAGAAAAGTTATTTTGCATTGCATTCTAGAACTCGTGCATTGAAGATACAAGTTATTTTCATTGCATTGCATTCAAGAATTTTGTGTGCATTGATGAGATAAGTACTTTTGCATTGCAATGCATACAAAACTGGTTGTGCATTGAAGAGATGTGCTGCTGCATTGCATAAAGAACTTGTGCATTGAAGAGATTAAGTGCTTTTGAATTGCATTGCATTTAGGAACTCGGTATGCTTTGAAGAGTCAAGTGCTTTTGCATTGCAATGCATTCAAGAACTCGGGGGGAATTGACAAGATTAGTGCTTTTGCATGCAATGATTTTAAGAAATCTTTGCGCATTGAAGAGACAAATGATTTTTGCTTTACAATGCATATAAGAACGTGTGAATTTAAGAGATTTGTGCTTTTGCATTGAAATGCATACAAAACTCGTTGTGAATTAAAGAGATTGTGCTGTTGCATGCAATATTTTAAAGAAATCTTTGTTCATTGAACAAACAAGTGATTTTGCATTGCATTCAAGAACTCTGTGTGCGTTGAAGAGATTAGTGCTTTTGTATTGCAATGCATACAAAAATCGTTGTGCATGAAGAGATAAGTACTTGTGCATTGCAATGCATACAAAACTAGTTGTGCATTGAAGAGATAAGTGCTGGTGAATAGAAAAGTTATTTTGCATTGCATTCTAGAACTCTGTGTGCGTTGAAGATATTAGTGCTTTTGTATTGCAATGCATACAAAAATCGTTGTGCATGAAGAGATAAGTACTTGTGCATTGCAATGCATACAAAACTAGTTGTGCATTGAAGAGATAAGTGCTGGTGAATAGAACAGTTATTTTGCATTGCATTCTAGAACTCGTGCATTGAAGATACAAGTGATTTTTCATTGCATTGCATTCAAGAATTTTGTGTGCATTGAAGAGATAAGTACTTTTGCATTGCAATGCATACAAAACTAGTTGTGCATTGAAGAGATAAGTGCTGGTGAATAGAAAAGTTATTTTGCATTGCATTCTAGAACTCGTGCATTGAAGATACAAGTGATTTTTCATTGCATTGCATTCAAGAATTTTGTGTGCATTGAAGAGATAAGTACTTTTGCATTGCAATGCATACAAAACTGGTTGTGCATTGAAGAGATGTGCTGTTGCATTGCATAAAGAACTTGTGCATTGAAGAGATTAAGTGCTTTTGAATTGCATTGCATTTAGGAACTCGGTATGCTTTGAAGAGATAAGTGCTTTTGCATTGCAATGCATTCAAGAACTCGGGGGGAATTTACAAGATTAGTGCTTTTTTGCATGCAGTGTTTTTAAGAAATCTTTGCGCATTGAAGAGATTAGTGCTTTTGCATGCAATGATTTTAAGAAATCATTGTGCCTTGAAGAGACAAATGATTTTTGCTTTACAATGCATATAAGAACGTGTGAATTTAAGAGATTTGTGCTTTTGCATTGAAATGCATACAAAACTCGTGAATTAAAGAGATTGTGCTGTTGCATGCAATATTTTAAAGAAATCTTTGTTCATTGAACAAACAAGTGATTTTGCATTGAATTCAAGAACTCTGTGTGCGTTGAAGAGATTAGTGCTTTTGTATTGCAATGCATACAAAAATCGTTGTGCATGAAGAGATAAGTACTTGTGCATTGCAATGCATACAAAACTAGTTGTGCATTGAAGAGATAAGTGCTGGTGAATAGAAAAGTTATTTTGCATTGCATTCTAGAACTCTGTGTGCGTTGAAGATATTAGTGCTTTTGTATTGCAATGCATACAAAAATCGTTGTGCATGAAGAGATAAGTACTTGTGCATTGCAATGCATACAAAACTAGTTGTGCATTGAAGAGATAAGTGCTGGTGAATAGAACAGTTATTTTGCATTGCATTCTAGAACTCGTGCATTGAAGATACAAGTGATTTTTCATTGCATTGCATTCAAGAATTTTGTGTGCATTGAAGAGATAAGTACTTTTGCATTGCAATGCATACAAAACTAGTTGCATTCAAGAACTTGGTGTGCGTTAAAGAGATTAGTGCTGTTGCATTGCATAAAGAACTTGTGCATTGAAGAGATTAAGTGCTTTTGAATTGCATTGCATTCAAGAACTCGGTGTGCGTTGAAGAGATTAGTGCTTTTGTATTGCAATGCATACAAAAATCGTTGTGCATGAAGAGATTAGTGCTTTTGCATGCAATGATTTTAAGAAATCATTGTGCCTTGAAGAGACAAATGATTTTTGCTTTACAATGCATATAAGAACGTGTGAATTTAAGAGATTTGTGCTTTTGCATTGAAATGCATACAAAACTCGTTGTGAATTAAAGAGATTGTGCTGTTGCATGCAATATTTTAAAGAAATCTTTGTTCATTGAACAAACAAGTGATTTTGCATTGCAAAAGAACGTGTGAATTTAAGAGATTTGTGCTTTTGCATTGAAATGCATTCAAAACTCGTGAATTAAAGAGATTGTGCTGTTGCATGCAATATTTTAAAGAAATCTTTGTTCATTGAACAAACAAGTGATTTTGCATTGCAAAAGAACGTGTGAATTTAAGAGATTTGTGCTTTTGCATTGAAATGCATACAAAACTCGTGAATTAAAGAGATTGTGCTGTTGCTGCAATATTTTAAAGAAATCTTTGTTCATTGAACAAACAAGTGATTTTGCATTGCATTCAAGAACTCTGTGTGCGTTGAAGAGATTAGTGCTTTTGTATTGCAATGCATACAAAAATCGTTGTGCATGAAGAGATAAGTACTTGTGCATTGCAATGCATACAAAACTAGTTGTGCATTGAAGAGATAAGTGCTGGTGAATAGAAAAGTTATTATGCATTGCATTCTAGAACTCGTGCATTGAAGATACAAGTGATTTTTCATTGCATTGCATTCAAGAATTTTGTGTGCATTGAAGAGATAAGTACTTTTGCATTGCAATGCATACAAAACTAGTTGCATTCAAGAACTTGGTGTGCGTTAAAGAGATTAGTGCTGTTGCATTGCATAAAGAACTTGTGCATTGAAGAGATTAAGTGCTTTTGAATTGCATTGCATTCAAGAACTCGGTGTGCGTTGAAGAGATTAGTGCTTTTGTATTGCAATGCATACAAAAATCGTTGTGCATGAAGAGATTAGTGCTTTTGCATGCAATGATTTTAAGAAATCATTGTGCCTTGAAGAGACAAATGATTTTTGCTTTACAATGCATATAAGAACGTGTGAATTTAAGAGATTTGTGCTTTTGCATTGAAATGCATACAAAACTCGTTGTGAATTAAAGAGATTGTGCTGTTGCATGCAATATTTTAAAGAAATCTTTGTTCATTGAACAAACAAGTGATTTTGCATTGCAAAAGAACGTGTGAATTTAAGAGATTTGTGCTTTTGCATTGAAATGCATTCAAAACTCGTGAATTAAAGAGATTGTGCTGTTGCATGCAATATTTTAAAGAAATCTTTGTTCATTGAACAAACAAGTGATTTTGCATTGCAAAAGAACGTGTGAATTTAAGAGATTTGTGCTTTTGCATTGAAATGCATACAAAACTCGTGAATTAAAGAGATTGTGCTGTTGCTGCAATATTTTAAAGAAATCTTTGTTCATTGAACAAACAAGTGATTTTGCATTGCATTCAAGAACTCTGTGTGCGTTGAAGAGATTAGTGCTTTTGTATTGCAATGCATACAAAAATCGTTGTGCATGAAGAGATAAGTACTTGTGCATTGCAATGCATACAAAACTAGTTGTGCATTGAAGAGATAAGTGCTGGTGAATAGAAAAGTTATTATGCATTGCATTCTAGAACTCGTGCATTGAAGATACAAGTGATTTTTCATTGCATTGCATTCAAGAATTTTGTGTGCATTGAAGAGATAAGTACTTTTGCATTGCAATGCATACAAAACTAGTTGCATTCAAGAACTTGGTGTGCGTTAAAGAGATTAGTGCTGTTGCATTGCATAAAGAACTTGTGCATTGAAGAGATTAAGTGCTTTTGAATTGCATTGCATTCAAGAACTCGGTGTGCGTTGAAGAGATTAGTGCTTTTGTATTGCAATGCATACAAAAATCGTTGTGCATGAAGAGATAAGTACTTTTGCATTGCAATGCATACAAAACTAGTTGTGCATTGAAGAGATAAGTGCTGGTGAAGAGAAAAGTGATTTTGCATTGCATTCTAGAACTCGTGCATTGAAGATACAAGTGATTTTTCATTGCATTGCATTCAAGAATTTTGTGTGCATTGAAGAGATTAAGTGCTTTTGAATTGCATTGCATTTAGGAACTCGGTGTGCGTTGAAGAGATTAGTGCTTTTGTATTGCAATGCATACAAAAATCGTTGTGCATGAAGAGATAAGTACTTTTGCATTGCAATGCATACAAAACTGGTTGTGCATTGAAGAGATAAGTGCTGTTGCATTGCATATAAGAACTTGTGCGTTGAAGAGATAAGTGCTTTTGCATTGCAATGCATTCAAGAACTCGGGGGGAATTGACGAGATTAGTGCTTTTGCATGCAGTGTTTTTAAGAAATCTTTGCGCATTGAAGAGACAAGTGATTTTGCATTGCATTGCATTCAAGAACTCGGTGTGCGTTGAAGAGATAAGTGCTTTTGCATTGCAACGCATTAAAGAACTCGGTGGGAATTGACGGGATTAGTGCTTTTGCATGCAGTGTTTTTAAGAAATCTTTGTGCATTTAAGAAACAAGTGATTTTGCATTGCATTCATGAACTTGGTGTGCGTTGAAGAGATTAGTGCTTTTGCATTGAACGCATTCAAAAATCGTTGTGCATTGAATAGATTAGTTTGTTTGCATGACATTGCATTAAAAAACTTGTGCATTGAAGCTATAAGTGCTGTTCCATTGCATTGCATTCAAGAACTCGGTGTGCGTTGAAGAGATTAGTGCTTTTGCATGCAATGATTTTAAGAAATCATTGTGCCTTGAAGAGACAAATGATTTTTGTTTTACAATGCATATAAGAACGTGTGAATTTAAGAGATTTGTGCTTTTGCATTGAAATGCATACAAAACTCGCTGTGAATTAAAGAGATTGTGCTGTTGCATGCAATATTTTGCATGCGACAACTCATTAGTGCAAGCGGTAGCGTATCAACCCAGTTTAATTTAGTACTTTCACATATTTTGCTAATTTTGGCCTTGAGTACTAAATTAGAACGTTCAACCAAGCCCTGGCTCTGAGGCCTATAAATGCAGCCAAGTCTTTGTTTTATCCTAAGTTGCTGCAATACTTGTTTTACAGTTTTTTTTAATAAACGCTGACCCGTTATCTGAAATTATTTCTGATGGTATTCCAAATCTAGGAATTTACCTCTTTTGTTTGAAATTTGATTACTGTTTCTGAACCCTCATCTGAAGATGGTACTGCTTCTACCCATCTGCTAAATCGATCAATTATCACAAGCATATATCGTTTACCTTGTACTCGCTTTATCATGTCTACATAATCCATTACCAGATGTCTAAAATGTTCTACCATCGCGTATAAATATGGAGACCAATATCCTTCAATATCCTTGTTGTTCCAATATCCTTCAATATCCTTGTTGTTTAATTTTTCTTATTACTTCCCCCCTCGCGCAGTGATCAAATCCCTGCGCATCTGAAATGAGAATGTTCAAAAGCATTGTTGGTGCAACAATCTGTCCTTCATGTGAACGCCAAATATCTTTTGCATCTTTTTTTTTTTCATCTGTTTTGGCCCCCCTCTGATACCACATAGAATGTTCATAAGGGCCTGCTTGCTGCTGTATTTGAACAATATCTTCCAGTTGTTGTTGTTGTTCTATCAAAACTACTGGAGTAAGTATCACCACTAAACATCCTTAAATAGCTCACTCTCAACAGTCTCTATTGATTGGGATTTTGCTATCATTTATGTTTGTCCTTTTTGATTTATAATTATTTCTTGAGTAATCCCCATTAATTTTGTTTCACTCAAGACTTTTATGAAAAAAAAATTTTCAATAGAGTAAAAATTTAATGGATTTATTGTTGAATTCCACTGGCATTGTTCAGCTTTTTTCATCATTGGCTGTAAATCTTTTGGCTTCCTAATTCTTTCCTGTATAAACATACATATGGAACAGAATATGGTACATTGAATCAACTTTTTTATAAATTCATTTTCAGTTATTTTTCATTGCTGCTCCCTGTTTACCTATTATGATGTATTTTGAGGTAATCTCAACTTTTTTCTTTTGACTGTCCGTTTCTTTTTGCCATTTCTTTTCTATTTTTTCATCTCTCTCTTCATCATATATCATAGTACAGTGAAATCCTGACTTTAGTAACTGAGCTTTTGGCTCAGAATTCATCATTTGAGTTCCTATTCCTTGTAAGTCTATATTGATTCATTTTGAGAACACCAAATTTGAAATCCTAATTTACATAATACATCTCTTCCTAACAAGTTTACAGGAGTTTGATTTGATACAAGAACTGGTAAGGTCACACTTTTATTTTTAGTCTGTAAGCAAACTGGAGCTGTCAGAGGAATTAACTGTATTTGTCCCCTGTCTTTGCAAATTTTGAGCAGGTCGTTGCCAACCACCCCACCTTTCACCCCTGAGTGACTGTTGCCATGGATTGTTGGGGCAATTGGTTTTGATATGTCCCAGTTGTCCACTACCCCCTCTGTCCTCCATGCTGTGTATTTCTTTTCCAACCTGCCGGCCCTTGTTGCTGACTGTGGGTGCAGGAATCTGGTGTGCATTTGGAGGAATTGCTGCAGTGGGTTATTTACAGAGGTATTCACAGAAGCATTCACAGGAGTCATTTGCCATTTGTCTCTTGCTTCCATTTTTCTCAATGCCTGCCATATTGCCGGACGATATGCATCAAAAACAGTCTCATAGCAAGAGTTCACAGTTCAGAAGCTTGAAGAATTTCTTCCTTTTTTGATCCACTTAGACTTTTCCCCAGAAGTGTTTTAATGTTCCCCACAGATCACGATTTGCTCATTGTCAAACACTCTTATCCATTTCCCAGCTCTCTCCTGGATGTCAGGAAGGCAGTTGACAAGGCCCTCAAAATCTTTTGTCACCCATAATTAAAATAGGAAGTTGTTTTACTAGAGTTCTTAGCTTGTGACCACCTTTCTTCATCAAATGGTACCTCCTCTTCATTTTCTATATTTGATCCTCTTCAACTCTCTAATATTTTTTTTCTATCACTCGCCCGTATTTCTGCGCATTTTATCAATTCTTTAATTTCTTTGATGCTTTTATCTAAATCTTCTATTTGTGTTTCTGTTTCACCTTTTTATTTATTTTTTATTAAAAAATTCTTTTTTAATGTTTATCTTCATACTTAGTTTTTAGTTGCTCTAATACATAACAATCTAACAGTACATTTTTCTCAAATGTTTTACTTTTCTCCTTTTGTCTCACATCTTGTCTTGTTTGTTTTTCATTTTCTAACTCCACCTGTCCTTCCATTTGCATTTAGGATTGGGAACTGCCCTTCTGGAGTTACATTTGACATGAGTATTTGAAAACATGTTTTCTTTTTTCTTTGTTTCCTTGCCTATTTTATATATATATATATATATATATATATATATATATATATATATATATATATATATATATATATATATATATATATATATATATATATATATATATATATATATATATATATATATATATATATATATATATATATATATATATATATATATATATATATATATATATTTAATAATTCATCTCCTTCTTTTCTAAACAATGCCAGCACTGTTTTTTTCCTTTTCTCTTTTAATTTATCTCTTCTTTTTCTTTAAACTGTTCTTAATTTTGTAATTAATTAATTAATTAATTAATTAATTAATTTATTTATTTATTTTTTAATTTTTAATCAAGGTTTCCATTTCTTCTCATAATGTTACATCAAATGTCCCTTCATTTGGCCATTTGGTTATCATATCCTTAGTTCTTTTTTTTCCCCATTTATTTGACATTTTATCTATAAAATCTTTACATAATTGGTATTTTGATCCTAGCATTTCCACTGGAGTGGCCATATTGTCTTTTAATCAATAATTATTTTAATAACCAATTTCTAGACTTGATTTTCTCTTTAATTTATAATGTTCTTAAATTTAATTTTCAAAAGAATAATCAATTATCTATTTTTATTTTATTTAACTTTACCTTTTATTTTTATCATATGCAAGCTTTATAATATTTTAATCACCAACTGATTTTTAACTTTCCAATTTTTCTTTTACTTTTTAACTTTACTTTGCATGAATAGTATAAAATTATTCACCACTTGTCATATAATTTATTACTTTATTCAAATTCTGCAATGTCACTTTTCCTAACTGAATGTAACATTCACAATCTCACATTCACAATATTCAAAAGCTCTCATACAAACCTTCTCTCATACCTCTCCTCAAATGAGGCACCCCTCCCCTACCTCTTTCAGAGTTCAGGGGGTCACTGCTCCATAACTTATTTTTAACTCAGAGTCCACACAGCCACACTCACACCCACTTAGCCACAGACAATCCAGCACTCTCAACACATCAAAATACAATGAAAATAAATTACTGTCCCTGTTAATACACTTCCTCAACATAACAAAATAGGACTATTTTTAAACTTGTGTTCATGGTATACTTCGCCATCCATCAAGGCCCACTTGGCGACTTCTAATTTATCTAATTTACCTGACTTTATTAAACATCTAAATGCATAATTATTTGTTATCCATCAAGGCCCACTTAACAAATAATCACAGCTAATTTACCTGACTTTTTAAACTCCTGTGCTCTTGTTATTTGCTATCCATCAAGGCCCACTTAGCATTATAACCACAGCTAATTTACCTGACTTTATTAAACATCTAAATGCATAATTACTTGTTATCCATCAAGGCCCACTTAACGAGTAATCACAGCTAATTTACCTGACTTTTTTATTAATATTCCCAAGACCATAATTGTTAGAAATTATACTGCATGCATTTATTCTGAAATCAAAAATCCTTTTTAGTTCTTTAAATTTGGAGAAGCTGTCTCACCATAACAGGTACATTTCTGGCGAATAACACAAACTTAAGCAAAACTGCTTACCTATTCAAATTTGTGGCCACTGTTTGTGCTGATTCGTCCAGGAACGTCCTGCCATGGTGTCTTTATCAGCTCCTGAAATGTCCTGCCGGGGTCGCCATTTATGTAGAAGAATTTCTCTTTTCTATAAGAAATTTCTTGACCAGGATTATTGATTTCAGAAGAGGCTTTATTCACACCAAACACAGCAATGAAGCCGGAGGGCCGTCAGCCATCGGCCCTCCTGCTACTTGACTTTTCTGTCATCTATATACCATATTTGTCTTCCTAATATGGTAACAACCACTTCACATATGGCCACATTCTAAGTTCTAATTCTGTTCCTGTCCTTCTAAAGGGCATTCTCAAAGTCAGCACACTTTTAACCACAGTCAGCAGCCATTTGACCACCCTTGAAACATCATTACACATTTGAACATAATAGTGTCTTTTCATTAGCCATAAAATGCTAATATTTACATAATAAAATCTTCTACACAAGCACCACTGACTGGCAATCTTAAGATTCGCCATGATACGCGCCTAAGAAAAAAAACAATGCAAAAGAGGAACATTTTAAATATGCTGAACAATAATGGCTGCGAACCCTAATAAAACCTACTTTTCGTACAGCCACCTGCTTCTCCGATGTAGACTCGTTTGTTTCAGCTTCCTAAAAAACATGAAGATTGAATTTGAAACTTTTTAAAAAGTAACTGACACTTTTTCTGAGGAGCTACAACAAAGCAAAGGTACGAGTTACCTGTACATGGAAAGGCTTTTCCTGTTAGTGGAAAAAATACAGCACAAGTATAGCTAGTATATGATAACATGCCATTTTTAACCTCATTATTTCCAAGTATGTTTTTACCTGAGAGATTTGATCAAACTTCCTCTTTGGCAACCTAAATACAGGCTGCTGATCACCTCTCAGGAAGGCTTTGGACTCTTCTGCATAATGGGCAAACAGTTTTCCATGTCTGGAAAATAGAGATTAAAGATTGATTATTGCATAGTTCCTTATTCATGAAAGCTTTAAGTATTCAGAGGCCAAAAAACAAACTGTACCGATCCAGTCCGAAGTTCTCCATTAACATGATGCACCACCATTTCCTCAGCTCTGCCATGTCCAGCTGCTCAAAGCATAAAAGTTTATGCCTTTTGTAAGTTATACTGTCTCCAAGTTATTAATCTTATAATATTACTTACAATTGTGTAGTCAAATGGGGCATCCAGCACAACGTACAATGCAGACTATAAATGAAAGACGAATTAGTATTAGGAATACTATATAGGAATATATTATTAAACTACAAACATATTGTACACCTTACCATCAACATGAATATGCCACAGTCGTTTCCATATGGCTGTCCTGGAAAACCCTGAAATATAATGAAAGGGGGGGGGGGGGGTCTATCTATCTATCATAGATAGATTGATTGAACGACTGATAGACAGAATGATAGACAGCAACCTGTAAATCAAGGCCTGTTTTTTCTGTCCATTTTCCGGGTATTATCCTGTATGTATGTCCCTGTCAAGAATTCAAAGGACAAATACATGTAACACTGTACAACCTGCATACTTCAATATCTACAACAGTCTCTCAAACGGGGGCCCGTTTCATATACACTGGACATCCATAATCTCAGTGTAATTTTTGTTTTTGTTTTTCTGCTTTGGCAATCACCATCGATAAAGCCAAAATTAAAATAGATTAAGCCAGAATTAAATAGAGAACCCCAGTATGAGAAACCTGCTCATGAATGCTCATAAAAGAAAAACTTTAAAGTTCAAGCAAACAACTGAACTCATTTACAGCCAACTTGAAGAAAGAGACTAGTCAAAAGGAACAGACCAGCTCTAAACAGCAGAACCAACATCTACAGCTGGGATGACAAACTCAGTTCCTAAACACATCTGATCCAGCTAATCGCATCCTTCGAGCTTATCTGAAAACTACATGGTTTTGGAGAAGAGTTGGAACTAAGCTCTGCTGTGGCTGTCCAGGAACTGAGTTGACACCCTTTATATGCAGAGTTGTCGAGAAGTCAGGCCTTAAGCAGAAGTTCTTTATCACCTAGGAATGTCAGTTTGGAATGTGGAATGAAAAATGTGCTGAGTGACTTATGATTTATTTTATTTTTTTGACAACTGTCATCTGTACCTCCAAAATGAAAAGGGCCCTGGTGAAAAAGAGAAATCTGCTTGAACAGATGAACTTGATCAATGAACCTGAACAGATGAACTTGATAAATGAACCTGAACAGAGAAATGTCATAAGAACGTGACCTTCTCTAAACAATGATTTTATCTAAAGACCTTAACAGTGATTTGTATCTCTGATCACCAAATCCATGCGGTGTCTCATAACATTTAGAATCTAGATGGAGAATCACACTCTGTGCTGGTTTCAAAACCTAAAGAAATTCACTTTAAATCAAACTATTACAATGACATGTACTCTATAAACATACTGCATTTACCATAAATATGACAATCCTTACATACAATTATCAAAATGCTATAATGCGTAGCTTTCTGAATCATGAGATTTTCATTACGTACACACAGCTGGTAGTGTCCTGGTGTCCAAATGGGAATTATCACAGCATCTTTTAAGTGAACATCATCCTAGAACAGCAATGAAAGATTTTTTTGTCCAAACATATGATTTGTAAGCATAAGTTGGAATGAAAAAAATGTCATACTTACAGGCAGACTCAACATTGGATTACAGTTGTTTGGGGGCAGCCATGTTGGTACGACAATACAGGTCAACAATATGAATGTCCTTTCCCTGCGGAATTTTGTTTGAAGAATCAGTCTGGCCAATCTCAATTTTAATATATAGATGAGTTTGATAGATTAGAAAGTACCTTTGACGCTGCAATTTGGTCAATGAGTTGAAAACAACCATTTCCAATCTAGAGAAAAATATGTAAGAAATTATAAATGGACAGCTGTGACTGATTGACATGAATGACAATCCTTACAAAAACGAATCATATTTTCGCTGTAGTAAATCCATGTTTTTGGTATACAGACTAAATAAACAGTATTTAACCATGGTATTTCCATTTGTATTTTGTAGCCAAAGCATGATTAATTTGTGGTTTTCCATGGTTTTACTCCAATAACTTGTTTTTAGCAATTGGTAATTTGAAGAGCCAAGTTGGGCTGGTTATATTTGGGAAAAATGGTAATTAAATTAAGGAAACACTCAAAGTTCAGACACAAAACCCTCTAAAAGCCATCTGAATTTATTTTCTAAAATTAGCATTTTAGTTAGATGATGTGTTTAGGTTCAGTACCTTTACTTAAATATCAATCTTTAAGTAAAGTTTAAATAAGTTCCTCATTGCCATTGAAGTGAAATAACTGAACAGAGACATATGAGCTTGATAAAAAAAAAAAAAAATTGAGCTAAATTTCAGATGGCTTTAAGAGGGTTATAGATCTGAACTCTTCACTTGTAACAATACATACAGAAAATGTAATCATAAATGTAAAACAACCAATATCTTACAGTAGACTCAATGTCTCAGTTTAATCCTAAGGTCCAAAAATCAGCACGGGTCAGGCATGCCTTTGCTGTTCGAATAATCAGCTCATTTGCAGGCTTCTCTAGGTCCAGTATGTAGTTGAGCTAATAAAATAGCAATATTTGGAAATGCAAGATTAAACACAAACTTATGCAGATTTGTTATATTGTTGTTAAACTAACCAGTTCTTTCTGTGCTGAATGGTATGTTAAAGACCACGATGCTCTGCAGGCAGTAATGTTTTTGCAATTTGTGACTTCTTCGCATTGGGGTCCACACTCTTCTGCATATTTCAAGACAAACACATTTCCAAGAGTTAGCAAGAAACAAATTATTATTAATAATAAAAAAATCCTTACCATTGTCCTCAGCTGCATGTGGTGAATGTTTCAATGACTCAGGTCCTAACCCCAAGCCAGGAGAAATTAGCTTTGTCTGTGGAACATGGGGCTAAGAAATACAGATGATATATTTAAAAATGATTAGATCTACAAATTTATTTACAATAGTAGTGATTAGAAATAGAATGGATACTGACTTAAAATTGCTTGTCCCAAGTCAGAGAGGGCCACATTTTCAATGCTGTGAGGTATGTGACCACGCTGTAGTTGTCCCTCCAACATCTTCTGGTTTGCTGATGCATTTTTGTGATGGATAATGTTCCGCATAATGAAAATGTGTGTCGAGGGAGCCATATTATTGATAAAGTAGTTGTTTTTTCTCAAGTCTGCAAAAAATTGCTCCGCAATTTGGCTGTTCAGCCAACCCTGTAGTTCTGGCACCAGGCTGATTTTTCTGAGAACATCCTTTGGGTCTTTTGTGTTGGATTCGTGTAATTTGTCATACAAAACATAGTGTTCAGATGATCCCGTGATTGGATGGCCCTCTGAGTTCAGAGTATCGGTCTTCTCGATCAACCAAGGAAGAGATACTTTAAGCCTTCCTTGCTTTGCTTTGTTGATATTCTCGAGCGTTGAGTCTGCCAGTCTTCCTTCGTACGGTTGAAACGGAAGAGATGAAGGAACACGTAAATTGGCATGTGTTGCCAAGCCTCGAGCAAAGTCATATATTGTGACATTGGGCAAGTGTTGCCATGACAAAAGCAAGTCCATAAAATCCCTTGGACTCTCTGCCCTCAAATTAAACTTCAAACTGTAGGCCACACCATGTGGACACAGGACAACAGACCACCCACCTGAAAAAGACAATAAAAATGAAGGGAACAAGTGAAAATATTTTTTAACATATCAAACCAGTCTCACCTGATGCCCCCCAGATCTTCTGGAAAATGTTGTTGTATGAATGCCTGTTTTGCATCTCTGCTCTTAATCTTAATATCAGGTCCATGCGAGATCCCTTGGAGTCCACATTACAGGCCTTGCACAGCTTTCTGACAACACCAACCTATCATGTAAATGGTTCATGATCAAATTAATCATATTGGCTTAAATTATTAAAAAGCTGAACTCTCATCTCTTTTGTGAGCACTTATCTTAAAAAAAAACAACTATCCTTCCATTTCCTTTAATCCCTCTCTATTGTAGTATATTCTTGTAACAGCATTGATTCACTCAAGCCAGATGGCAGGAAGTCCAAATCTTGGACTCATCATCATTATCTCATGACTCTGCTGATCAGATCATGCCAAACAGAGGTTCGTTATGGACTGGCTACTTAAGGTTAATGAACAACTCAAGAGTTGAATAGTTCTTCACAGACTTCACCGCTTTAGGCAGTCATGTGACTCCTCACACACACCCATATCCTGTGTACAACCGGCACAATACATAGACAGGACTGTTTTGCTGACTTCAGCGCACGCACACACACAGATGACCACGTGAAGTTTCGAAACAATACACACACATAGTCTTTTGTGCGAATGAGCGCACACACACATAGTTGAACACACTGAACTTTCGGACCCATCTCACATACCCAACTCATAGGAAACATATGGACTAAAAGAACTGTCTTAATAATGTCCAAATATATATATTTTGTTGTGGTAATGTCTTCATAGGATGGATTAGAATAGCTAGGATGTTTACTGTATGTAAAATTGATTTGGTATGCCACTAATTGTAAAAATGCTTGTACCTCTGTATTCTCAAATCACAGAACGATAGTGTTTGGTATCTTCTCGCTCGCAGAAACCCGAATGTACCGAATATCGTTCACAGATTACTACAAGATGCATTATTACAAAAATACCAGCTTTCTGAAGAAATAGAGGCTTTAGAATTTCCACCCTACTGATTAACTCAGAGCAAGGGGCTGTCCACGAACAAAGGACAATGAAAAACTCGCGCCTTTGGTCGCTCGTGCGCGATTGGATCACTCCAGGATAAGGGCGTTGGTCATTGTGTCCATAAAAACGAGAAAATGACCATTAACCCTTTGCATTCTGCCACTGAGAGGAAGGGCCACTTGGCGTTCTTGCCATTGAGAGAGACTCGGCGCTTCCTTGCCATTGAGAGAGACACGGCATCCTTGCCATTCCGAAAGGACCACCCTGGCATTTCTTGCCATTGAGAGAGGGATTCCTTTGGCACCCAGCCAAGACTGAGAGACTTGCAACTTCTGGAGCGACTTTCCTGAACTTCACAGAAATTCTCCGGACTCACCTCCTTAGCGAACTTCCACGACGATTCGAACTCAGACACGTACACGAGAGAGCCTAATGCAAGTATTATATTTCACCTTTAACTGCTTGTACGAGGTTGTCTTAATTAATCCTGATTCACGAAATCATAAATGTCTGAAGGGTTTTGGTGAACTGTCTCTCTCTCTCTCTCTCTCTCTCTCTCTCTCTCTCTCTCTCTCTCTCTCTCTCTCTCTCTCTCTTTCCATCATTCTTTTCCTTGTGATTTTATTTCTATTAAGTTTGATCTTTCCTTGTTTGTACCATATCATTTTGTTTCTCCTATATATATATGCATATTTACCCCCGTGTGATTCGTAGCTTTGTATTCTGTAGTTGTTTTATTAAAACCCAATAATTGCATTAAATTGAATCCGTATTGTTTTGCTCACAAATCTCGAAGTCACTGAAGCGTAAGATCTAAGCTACCCATTTAAGCTTGATTTTCATTTATATTACTTTAGTAATATAAATTGTGCAACCATAAGAGATATTATTTGTCCTGATCAAACAAGTCAATGTTTCTTAAGGTTTGTAAGATTGATAATTGATGAAGAAATCAATTTGGATAAAGGTTACTTTTAAATGATTAAAGGTTCCGTTATACGTTAATTTTTCTGTACAACAAGCTAATAATATTCATAAACTCATGAATATTCATACCATTTGAATTAATTATTCCCCAGAACTTATTGTTGTTACATTCTACTCCGAGCAAAGTCTGAAACTTGTATTCCTCACTTGTAAGTGACTTTGGATAAAAGTGTCTGCCAAATTAATAAATGTAAATTTAAAAGTTGAACAGTTACAAGGTATTAACCTTCTGTTTCATTAGCTCATCTACAAGACGATCCTCGGACACACTGAGAACCTGAGCTTCGGCTGATGTAACTTTTGGAGAGAAAACCTTCTCATACTCTGTATTGAGTACTGTGTTACCCATCCTTGTTTTTTGTCCAATCCATGGAGCCCACTTTTCGTAACTTGGCTCCACAACAAATGGATTGTTTGTCCGGCCTGAGGGGAAACATTTACAAATATAAAATTAATTTGATCATGTCGATATCAGATAAACCATATAGAATACCCAAGACACACACATCACTCATCTAGCTTTGAATGGGGAAAAATGCAATGCTTAACATGGCAGCTCTATTAAAACGAAGACCTGTCTTTGAAATAAAAGAGCCGATCGCTAATCAGTAAAGTCATGGTTTCTATAGAAACAGTTAGTCTGAGATGTCCACTTAGGATTGGGTATGCACACTTAAAAAAATAACGCTATTTCAGCAAAAGAGACAATATTTCAGACAGTTGTTTTCAGGTTTCACTGAGGATTTAAAATATAAAATTTAATTGTACGGTAAGGTTGCAAACAGTTTTAGAGAATTTGATGCTTCCCTTTTAAAGAGACAGGGGATGCAATTGCATGACCGGAATGTTTTTCAAAGATAGCCACTGAGTGTAATGACTTAAGGGACTTTATGTACCTAAATACAATTACTTACTGGAAACAAAGCCACGTGCAACCATCTCCAGATCCACTGATTGCCAGAACTCCTCAATGTTTACTTCCCCTTTGAACTCTGATGGTGGTTCTTTGAGGTCACTAACTGTATTGAAAAACTTTATTAGAAACTCTCATTGTGATTTAAAATTGTAAATTAAAGTTTGTGTAAATCAATACTAAAATACATCTTCTGAGTTTGTCACACCACAAAAATGTGTTAACTAGAGGATGACTGATATTGAATTTTAGAATTTTTACTGAAAATTAACCTCTGAAAATTAACTCTTACCTGCCATGCTGAAAACACCTTTCTTATGCAAATCCATGATTACCACAGGGGGGTGGTAACCACAGTTAACACAAGAATATGTATAATCAAGGTCTGCTAAGGCCTCAAAATGACAGTAAGCATGGAGTACAGTGTCTCGATTTGGGTATTTCACTCCCCGAAGGGTCTCCAAAGTATCAATGACCCTGGAGACGGAAACGTGACTCTAACCGATAAAGTAGAATAGAGGGGTGTTTCGTTTTTGGCTTACTGAAAAAAAAATTCATTTTTGAATGTGTCATTTAACAAACCTGTAAACTGTGTCTAAGATAAAGACAAAGCTCAAGACTCAGAAGAATGTGGTCGTTAAAATTGTGGAGTCCATCACACCATTCTTGGTATCTGTAGACCATATGGCAACCTGGGCATCTTAGTGTGTAAGTTGAAACGGCTACAAAGGGATATTGAAGAACAGCTTCATTAAGACAGCAAGAACATGTCTGTAATCCTAAAATAATTATATTCTAACTTATGTAAAATTACCATTAATTACACCAGTCATGGTGACAATTTTGGCACTTCTTGTTGTTAACACTGCCGTTTCAAGTGCTGTATTTCCGTCACACACCATACAGCTGCTTTCGACAGGAAGCAAACTTGATGGAAACTCTGGTGATGTTTTTGGTTGGGCTACTTCTTTTAAAGGAGTAGACGGAATTTTCTTCTTCGAGTAAATATACTTCACTGTGCGGTGCAGGTCAAACAGTGGAGCATGGTTGAGGTTTTCTGATAGCTGTGGAACCGAGTCGTCTATTGCTTCAGTTGGTTTCTCTGATCCAAATAACTGTTTATTTGTTTGAAACAAGTGCCATTTGGCAATGTTTTTATGAGGGCAAGACATCCGCGGCTTTGCATAGGGGCAGTGCCAAGTTCTGGCAGTTGAATTATAAGTGACCATAACTCTCCCAAGGCGACTGAAGTGATGGATTATGGGCTGATGTACAGACAATGTGATCTGCTTTTGCGAGTCAACTAATGTGACCAAGACTGAAAAAGGGACATGTGCTGTCTGTGCTATTTTCTGTCTCTTCAGACAGACTGCCTTCTTGGCTTCTCCAAAGAATTTAAGCTTGATCATTTCATCAAGAACACTAGGATCCAAGGGCTCCTCAAACACTGTGTCAGAACAATAGTCCAGTGAACGGAGGTGTTCACAAAGACTAAGGGCCCTATTTTAACGATCTGAAACGCAAGTGTCAAAGCGCAAAGCGCAAGTAACTTTGTGGGCGGGTCTCGGCGCTGTTGCTATTTTCCCGGCGGGATAAATGGCTCTTGCGCCCGGCGCAAATCTAAAATGGGTTGGTCTGAAGTAGCTTCATTATTCATAGGTGTGGTTTGGGCGTAACGTGAATAAACCAATCAGAGCGTCATCCAACATTCCCTTTAAAAGCAGGTGCGCAAGTTCCATTATGGATTGCTATTATTATGGCGTATTTACCAGGCGCACACCAGGAGCGGTTCACAGCCGAGGAGACTGATGTTCTTGTAAGAGCAGTGAAAGACAGAGAAGTTGTGTTGTATGGGAGAAACCCACCCAAAATAGCGTCGGTTAAATAAATAATTAGCCTGAATAATTTGTAAGCTAGATTTATGCCTATTTTTTCACATCTTCGTGGCACACCACAATGATTTCCGTCATCTCATGTGTTAATATTTTTTTAGTGTAACAATTTATGATTTGCAAAAATAACTGTTGCATCTGTGTAGATTACATGAGCAAAGTGTATGCGCGTTGTGCACGCTATGGTCAAGCATGCGCCCTTAAAATAGCAAAATGAACAACGCGCAACGCGCCACTGACTTTAGACTAGGTTTTTTCTGGTCAGTGGCGCAATTGTTTAATGGATCAGCAAAATAGCACCAGGGATTGTTTGCGCCGGAACACGCCTTCTTTTTTGCGCTGAACCGCCCAGGGAGCGCAAGTTCATTCACTAGTTTAGCGACGTGCTTCTGTGGAGGGAAAAGCGCGCTTTGCGCGGGTGCAAAATAGGAATGACACATGTACAAAGTACAAAGTCAAAGTCAAGGTGTACAAAGTCAATTGCGCTGGGTGCAAGATAGGGCCCTAAAAGACTGTCCACTCCTGTAAGCAAGCTGTTGATATTGGCAACACTCTTGTAACTCATACCGAATTTGATGATGTTTGCCCCAAGTCTTTTTTTGAACATGCACTGGTACAGAAAAACCATGGCCACTCCTCTGAACAGCTGAGACTCCATTTGATGCGTCAATACATACACTAGACAGATGTGATTGCATTGTTATATCTTTTGTGTGGTCAGTGTGTTTCCCTTGAATGTGCATGTTCAAGTTCTTCTTTAGCATAACCGCTGAACAGTGTGGGCACATAGTACTTTTTTATTCTTAGAGGCAGTAAATGAAGACTGTGATGGTGTGGTTTTGCACAGAGCCGATGCAGGTGTGTATATGCATGGTTCCGATGCAGATCCTGGTGCAGGTGAGGAGGACGACGGAGTCAGTGCAGGTGTCGATGTAAGAAGAGCCGATGCAGATCCTGGTGCAGGTGAGGAGGACGACGGAGTCAGTGCAGGTGTCGATGTAAGAAGAGCCGATGCAGGTAAACACTTCTGCAGGTGAGCCTCCATTACATTTCTTCTTAGAACAGTTTTACTGCAAGTAGGGCAATGATAATGGGCCTCTTTTCTGCAGGCCAAATGGCATTTGCATAATCTTTTATCTAGAAATTATAAACAGGATACAAATGAGAAATAACATTTAAACAAAAGTTATATTTGACAAAGATTAAATACCCATAATATCCAACTTCACAGTATGTTAGTAATTGAGAGGCTGTTCAAGACATTTTTTCAAATTGTACAAATGCTACCTTATTATTTTGTTGTTCAGGGGTAGAAGATAAACACAACAAGCATCTTGAATGTTAAAAAAAAACTAAATGGATGATACACAGACAATGAGTTTGATAGTGTCTGTGAGAGAGTTGATAGTATGTTTGTGAATGAGTTTGGGTGAAAGCTTTGATTAGTGTGTGATAAATAGTATAGTAGTGAATGAGAGAGTTTGATAGCATGCATGAAAATCTTTGATAGAGTGTGAGAGACATTACATTAGCGTTTGAGAGAGTTTGATAGTGTGCACAAGAATATGTATTCTCTTTTGCTTATTAGTACCCTTTTTGAAGTGCTTCAAAAAGACCAAAAAAAAAAAAACTTATACTCATCTTACCTTGGAAACAGATTGCATTTTTTATATGGACTTTCCAGTGAGCCTGAACTTTCTTTTCAGTCATTGGCATCAATGAAGGGCACAGGGGGCAATGATACAATTTGCAACAAGATGTGCATTTTGGTATCATCTGATTTACACCTTCTATGACTATTGATTGATGCATCTGTAAGCATAATTTGAAGAGACAGAAATTAAAATAATTATTGTCTTGTGTATAATATTATTTGAATGTTTGTTATCTGTTTTATAGTATCTCTCGATTTGAAAAACCCTTTTTAACAAAATTACCCTTTTATTTAAAGGAGCTGTATGTAGGACTGTGGCCAAAACTGGTACTGCAATCACTTTCAAATTACTGTTGAGCGGGTCTCCCCTCTCCCCCTCCCCTGACTCGAGGTTGCCAGATAGGCTGCAGGATCCAGCAGGAACGTAGGCTGCTACACGGAGCTTTCAATGGCAAGTGACAAGGTTTTTTTTCTTTCTGTTAATTATGTTTATGCTTCAAGAGCGATGTTTTGTGAAGTAATTATGAATCGCAAAAATTTACTAATGGCGATTAGCCAAAACTAATCGTAAATATGAACGCTCGTATGTGACAGTACATTCCCACATGAAAAAATACTATAGTAAAATTACAGCAAAGCTAAATAACATTAGCAATGGTCATACAGGTCCACTTGCAGCATGTTTTGTCCACTATATATGCGAAGAAAGAATGAGGAATAATTTTTACCGAGGTAACGTTAGGCTACTGTCTCAAATACGTTTTGACATTGCAATAATAAGCGTGCTAATGTTGTTTTCCTCAGCGTCCCCGCATAATGACAGAGGAACGGGCTCTGATAATGCATTACTAATGTTAGCAATGACGACTCGCCATTTTTATTTACCAAACAATTCCTTTATACCTTTTCAATTCAATGACCCACCTCCTCCATCTGCGCTAACCTAACGTTACTTTGCATGAACATGCATAACTTTGTTCGACTGTCATGAATATTTGAAAATGTCCATTTACATTAAGTACAAGTTAGCCAAACATAGATGAACCTTAACGTTACCTGTCCAGGAGAAAATTAGCAACGTTGGCATCAGTCTTCAAATTATTCTCCGTTTTCAGCCGTCTCCATCTTTCAAAGGCATCTCCTATACAAATCCTTGTTTTATTTCGGACACTGTCACAACGTTTTTCTGATTCATAACGAGGTTGTTTAGGTTTCGTAAAGTTAGACATTGTTTATCCAAAAAGTTTGTAGCTGCAGCTGTGGTAACTAGCAGAGCTGGCAACCCGAATGCAGAAACACTACTGACTTCGTGATTGGTAGATAGGTGGAGGGCGGCGCTTCAGGCCAAAACACAACATGTCAACATCAACATCAGTTGAGGGCTGCAACTTCACTTTTAAAATGACAATATCTTGGCCGGACAACTGTTGTCAGTGATATAAGTATTTGAAATTAATATGATTTCTTAATGTCTAGTGACATATCAGGGCCATTTTATGATTAATTGAAATACATTTCCTACATACAGTTCCTTTAATCTTTATTTTAAATAATTTTAAGTAACACCTCGTCTAAACAACAATTACACACAGCATGTCACCTGCAAACGTATATCACTTTTCAAAACAACAGACCCAAACAAGAGACAGTAAAATTCAGTACATTTGTTCAATGCCTAAACAAAATGAATTTAGATCTTCAACTTACTGGATGAAGAATTGGTACCCAATAAGCACGGCAGGATACATCAGACAGATATCAGCACAGTTTCTTTTACATTATCTAATAGATTAAACAACTCTTTTACATCTAGCTAATCGTCTATGAATGAGGTAAATATACTTACATCAATTATTTAATGGTCGTCGACTCCTCGAAACACGTGCATAACGTCACACCTGTGCATGTGGGATATAAGTTACCAGATAATAATCAGGATCGTTTTCTATAACATTTACCAAATAATGAACAACTATTTTAATTTAACTTAATCTTGTACGAATAAATATAAATATACTTACACGTTTCCTGTAGGTGCGTCCGATAGCGCATGTAACGTTATCTGAGTGTCCACGAGCAGGTGATGACAACGCTTGTAGAACTGCGTACGCATGCGTGATTGAAAACACATGTGTTGGACTGCGCAAGTGCGGCTGAGACTGCATGTATCTGAGTGCGCATGCGTGTCTGAGAGTGCATGTGTCGGACTGTGCATGCGTGTCTGAGATTGCATGTCTGCAGACAGACCCTTCTCAATTAAAGAGATTGTGCTGTTGCATGCAATATTTTAAAGAAATCTTTGTTCATTGAACAAACAAGTGATTTTGCATTGCATTCAAGAACTCTGTGTGCGTTGAGAGATTAGTGCTTTTGTATTGCACTGCATACAAAAATCGTTGTGCATGAAGAGATAAGTACTTTTGCATTGCAATGCATACAAAACTAGTTGTGCATTGAAGAGATAAGTGCTGGTGAATAGAAAAGTTATTTTGCATTGCATTCTAGAACTCGTGCATTGAAGATACAAGTGCTTTTGAATTGCATTGCATTTAGGAAATCGGTGTGCGTTGAAGAGATAAGTACTTTTGCATTGCAATGCATACAAAACTGGTTGTGCATTGAAGAGATAAGTGCTTTTGCATTGCAATGCATTCAAGAACTCGGGGGGAATTGACGAGATTAGTGCTTTTGCATGCAGTGTTTTTAAGAAATCTTTGCGCATTGAAGTGACAAGTGATTTTGCATTGCATTGCATTCAAGAACTCGGTGTGCGTTGAAGAGATAAGTGCTTTTGCATGCAGTGTTTTTAAGAAATCCTTGTGCATTTAAGAAACAAGTGATTTTGCATTGCATTCAAGAACTTGGTGTGCGTTAAAGAGATTAGTGCTTTTGCATTGCAATGCATTCAAAAATTCGGTGTGAATTTAAGAGATTAGTGCTTTTGCATTAAATGTTTTTAAGAAATCATTGTGCCAATCATCAAGAGACAAATGATTTTTGCTTTACAATGCATATAAGAACGTGTGAATTTAAGAGATTTGTGCTTTTGCATTGAAATGTATTTGTATACATTTCAATGCAAAAGCACAAATCTCTTAAAGGGGCTATATGCGTTTTTCTGAAATTTAAACTCGCGACTGACACCTGTGGCCAAAAAACAGAACTGCTCTTAATTTCTGCTCGCTCTCGCAGCGCGCGTTCGTACGTGCACACTTCACACTTCATCTGCTGCAAGGAGGTCAACATTATGTTTACAGAGGTAAGAACAGTCAAATACATATATTGTTTGAGATAAGTGTTCTCTTATCAAAACGTCAAACGTGTAGCTGACAAACTACACAAAAAATTAATACATTAAATAAATAAATAAACCCATTTCGCCATTGGCATACACGCTGATGAAGGGCGCACAGACCGAAACTTTCGTAGAATATTAAAAACACAAATCTGAGCACTGTCCTTGACGACTGAGCACTGTCCTTGACCACTTATTATACACAAGTAGCTTACTATCACCAAGTATGAAAGACACATATACATAATACTATTTAGCAATATTTATTGACTACATGTCTTATGTGAAATAAAATGCATCACACTTTACATCTTAATTTACCTCTTATTTTTTGTTAAGATATAGAAACAACAAACAATATAATGTAGCTTTACATGGCTATATAATAAATAATCCATCAGTTTTATATAGCGCTTTTCTAGACACCCAAAAAGACTTTACATTACTGATGCACTATTCATGTTTATTTTTGTTTATATATATATATATATATATATATATATATATATATATATATATATATATATATATATATATATATATATATATATATATATATATATATAAATAAATATATATAAAATTCTAAATCTTATCTTGATGCATCATTTCTGTGAGCAATTGTGTACTTAGCTGAATGTCATACAGAACATGAAATGAAACTTGGCTCTAATTACTACCCCTCCCTCCCTTCATAGCCGATGTTCACTCTAGTCCTTGCAATGCGCCGGTCTCTCTCAATCTTCGACCTTTTTTGGCCACTTGTCAGGGGTTTAACTTTTTTAGTCTTCTGTGGAGTTTCTGTTGGTGTCCGAGTTGTCCTGGGTCTCTTCTGTGTATTCGTTAAATCCATTGCACTGCTTGCGAGACTGCGAGTGTAGGCTACTCGCTGACTAGCGGTGGTGGCAGAGTGATCTGAAACGTTTAACATGAACGCGCTTGACGTCACATCCGCAGACAGCGCGGGAAAAGACGACCCGTCAGAAAATATGAAAAATAGGATACAGGCTTATAGGTGCACCCACTGTGAGCGGACAAGGTGTCAGTATGCTCATCAGGAGATGTTTGAGTCATAAATGGTAAAATAAAAAGGCTATAGTTACATTTATTTTGGGGAAAAAGTTACATATAGCCCCTTTAAATCGTTGTGAATTGAAGAGATTGTGCTGTTACATGCAATATTTTTATGAAATTTTTGTGGATTGAAGAAACAAGTGATTTTTCATTGCATTGCATTCAAGAATTGTGTGCATTGAAGAGATAAGTACTTTTGCATGGCATTGCATTAAAAAACTTGTTGTGCATTGAAGAGATAAGTACTTTTGCATTGCAACGCATACAAAACTAGTTGTGCTTTTGATAAGTGCTGGTGAAGAGAAAAGTGATTTTGCATTGCATTCTAGAACTCGTGCATTGAAGATACAAGTGATTTTTCATTGCATTGCATTCAAGAATTGTGTGCATTGAAGAGATAAGTACTTTTGCATTGCAATGCATACAAAACTGGTTGTGCATTGAAGAGATTAAGTGCTTTTGAATTGCATTGCATTTAGGAACTCGGTGGGAATTGACGAGATAAGTGCTTTGCATGCAGTGTTTTTAAGAAATCTTTGCGCATTGAAGAGATTAAGTGCTTTTGCATTGAACGCATTCAAAAATCGTTGTGCATTGAATAGATTAGTTCGTTTGCATGACATTGCATTAAAAAACTTGTGCATTGAAGCTATAAGTGCTGTTCCATTGCATTGCATTCAAGAACTCGGTGTGCGTTGAAGAGATAAGTGCTTTTGCATTGCAATGCATTAAAGAACTCGGTGGGAATTGACGGGATTAGTGCTTTTGCATGGAGTGTTTTTAAGAAATCTTTGTGCATTTAAGAAACAAGTGATTTTGCATTGCATTCATGAACTTGGTGGGAATTGACGAGATAAGTGCTTTTGCATGCAGTGTTTTTAAGAAATCTTTGCGCATTGAAGAGATTAAGTGCTTTTGCATTGAACGCATTCAAAAATCGTTGTGCATTGAATAGATTAGTTCGCTTGCATGACATTGCATTAAAAAACTTGTGCATTGAAGCTATAAGTGCTGTTCCATTGCATTGCATTCAAGAACTCGGTGTGCGTTGAAGAGATTAGTGCTTTTGCATTGCAATGCATTCAAAAACTCGGTGTGAACTGAAGAGATTAGTGCTTTTGTATGCAATGATTTTAAGAAATCATTGTGCCTTGAAGAGACAAATGATTTTTGCTTTACAATGCATATAAGAACGTGTGAATTTAAGAGATTTGTGCTTTTGCACTGAAATGCATACAAAACTCGTTGTGAATTAAAGAGATTGTGCTGTTGCATGCAATATTTTAAAGAAATCTTTGTTCATTGAACAAACAAGTGATTTTGCATTGCATTCAAGAACTCGGTGTGCGTTGAAGAGATTAGTGCTTTTGTATTGCAATGCATACAAAAATCGTTGTGCATTAAGAGATAAGTACTTTTGCATTGCAATGCATACAAAACTAGTTGTGCATTGAAGAGATAAGTGCTGGTGAATAGAAAAGTTATTTTGAATTGCATTCTAGAACTCGTGCATTGAAGATACAAGTGATTTTTCATTGCATTGCATTCAAGAATTTTGTTTGCATTGAAGAGTACTTTTGCATTGCAATGCATACAAAACTGGTTGTGCATTGAAGAGATAAGTGCTGTTGCATTGCATATAAGAACTTGTGCATTGAAGAGATTAAGTGCTTTTGAATTGCATTGCATTTAGGAACTCGGTGTGCGTTGAAGAGATAAGTGCTTTTGCATTGCAATGCATTAAAGAACTCGGTGGGAATTGACGAGATTAGTGCTTTTGCATGCAGTGTTTTTAAGAAATCCTTGTGCATTTAAGAAACGTGATTTTGCATTGCATTCAAGAACTTGGTGTGCGTTGAAGAGATTAGTGCTTTTGCATTGCAATGCATTAAAAAATTCGGTGTGAATTGAAGAGATTAGTGCTTTTGCATGCAGTGTTTTTAAGAAATCTTAGCGCATTGAAGAGACAAGTGATTTTGCATTGCATTGCATTCAAGAACTCGGTGTGCGTTGAAGAGATAAGTGCTTTTGCATTGCAATGCATTAAAGAACTCGGTGGGAATTGACGAGATTAGTGCTTTTGCATGCAGTGTTTTTAAGAAATCCTTGTGCATTTAAGAAACGTGATTTTGCATTGCATTCAAGAACTTGGTGTGCGTTGAAGAGATTAGTGCTTTTGCATTGCAATGCATTAAAAAATTCGGTGTGAATTGAAGAGATTAGTGCTTTTGCATGCAGTGTTTTTAAGAAATCTTAGCGCATTGAAGAGACAAGTGATTTTGCATTGCATTGCATTCAAGAACTCGGTGTGCGTTGAAGAGATAAGTGCTTTTGCATTGCAATGCATTAAAGAACTCGGTGGGAATTGACGAGATTAGTGCTTTTGCATGCAGTGTTTTTAAGAAATCCTTGTGCATTTAAGAAACGTGATTTTGCATTGCATTCAAGAACTTGGTGTGCGTCGAAGAGATTAGTGCTTTTGCATTGCAATGCATTCAAAAATTCGGTGTGAATTGATGAGATTAGTGCTTTTGCATTAAATGTTTTTAAGAAATCATTGTGCCAATCATCAAGAGACAAATGATTTTTGCTTTACAATGCATATAAGAACGTGTGAATTTAAGAGATTTGTGCTTTTGCATTGAAATGTATTTGTATACATTTCAATGCAAAAGCACAAATCTCTTAAATCGTTGTGAATTGAAGAGATTGTGCTGTTACAATATTTTAATGAAATTTTTGTGGATTGAAGAAACAAGTGATTTTTCATTGCATTGCATTCAAGAATTGTGTGCATTGAAGAGATAAGTACTTTTGCATGGCATTGCATTAAAAAACTTGTTGTGCATTGAAGAGATAAGTACTTTTGCATTGCAACGCATACAAAACTAGTTGTGCATTGAAGAGATAAGTGCTTTTGATTTGCATTGCATTTAGGAACTCGGTGGGAATTGACGAGAGTAGTAAGTATGCTATACCAACTGTCAGAATGATTTATGGCTTTGACCTTTGACCTTTAGGGGGCGGGGCTTCCGGGTGAGGGGGTCATCCGGTATAGATCAGAATGACCTTTGACCTTGTTGTTTCCCCTCCCCTCCCCTCCGGTATAATATATCATGTTTTGACATAAAGTTTGAGTTTTTGACATATGGTTTTTTGTTTGAAGTTAGTATAATATATCATGTTTTGACATAAAGTTTGAGTTTTTGACTTACGGTTTTATTGTTTGAAGTTAGTATAATATATCATGTTTTGACATAAAGTTTGTGTTTTTGATGTCGCTGTACTGTGAAAACTGAAGTGTATTTCACACAAACAGGATTCACAATATATCATGTTTTGACAGAAAGTTTTTATCTTTGATGTTACGGTTTTATTGTTTGAAGTTAGTATATCATGGTTTGACAGAAAGTTTGAGTTTTTGATGTCAGGATCTCCCTCCCACCCTCCGCATTCCAGAGCATATCTGACTGTGCTGTGACAGTCTGAAACGTATCACACACATGCATTCTGTTCTTTTTAAAATAATATAAATGAAAAAATACCTCGCACAAGTTGAATGTTTATAAAATAGCTTACTAAAAAATCCAAATATTTACAGAGTTGAAGGAAAACAAACCTGCTTTTGAAGCAGCACAATACTAATCATGTCTTGACACAAAGTTTGAGTTTTTGAAGACTCAGGGGTGTGTGTGTGTGTGTGTGTGTGACAGGTGAATAAGCATACCGCTTTAGATCTCTCCTAATTACCCAATTATAATCTTTTAGCAGTAGTACAGCCATAGGAGCAGGCCGCCTGTGACAGTCTCAAGTGAAAAGCATTCAGTAGGCTCCAAAAGGTCATGGTCGGTCATGAGATAATGTATTTTTTGACGTTTAGTTTTGAGCTATGGCTTAGCGTATGTTAAATCATTGTGCGCATTTAGGTTACAGGGGCTTTTCAGCATTCCAAACATTATGTATGTGTGTGTGTGTGTGTGTGTGTGTGTGTGTGTACGCGCCACCTCTGACATCTTCCCTCGCATTCCAGCGATTCCAGTGACAGGTTCTTCTCATGCGGAGAGATATAACACATGTAACCGTATATTGTATGCATTGAACCTATTTCTTCATTATATCCTATTTGTACGTAAAATGATAAAAAGCAAATATTTGAACCTGTATCAAACTAAACAACAAGAACAAAGTTAGCAAATGTCTTTCCAGAGCCAATATTGTTCGTACTCATTTTATTTCCAAGCCTAATCTTAAAAGTTTAAATTAGATCTAAATTAAATATTTAAAGTTTTAATAAAATCGTATCTTCTTAATCTTCCCAGAAGACTGAAATATAAAGATAGCATCTGATGCCCGATGATTTTGTGCTTAAATCCATCATAAACCATAATTTTTACTAAACAGAGCCCAGTACATAATTTTAAATATTAAAGATTCAAGCCGGTCTTGAGTAATAACGCTTTAACCATGTATGAACCCCATGCAATGAAACATGTTAACAAAGTTTGTCACAAATAAACAGAATTTGTTTCAATACATTTCATTTGTTTTAAAACAATCTTAATCTAAATCTTTAAGAAAATCCCCACACAATCATTAGTGATAGCTTCAGGGAAGGGTGAAGGGTGATGGGATGATTTGAAGACCAGCTGGTCCTCTGTGGTCAATGACACAGTAGAAGTAAAGTTTGTCTTGAGTGAATATTTAATTTTACTCGTCTTATGTCTAAGCATGATCTTACTTTAAATATTAACTGGTTATATTTTACACTACTAATATTACACTACTAATATTTGACATTTTGTGGAAGCCATGATCTAGGATTGCATGTACAAGTTGCATATGATTTTACTTTTCTTGTGTCTTCCAAACTGGCCTTTATCATTGCGGAAACATACCCTTTACTGAAAATATGCTATCGGTTATCTACTCAAAAATACAGTGAATTTTACAAATGTAACCTTATGTTGATGAGACAGTTTGTCTGTTGACCAGCATGAACAGACTACATGTTCTTTCTAGGAATTATGTGTGCACAAAAACTCTCTGTAAATTCAAGAGGCCTAGAGTAAGAAAACAGTGTCATTGTTTAAGAAAAGATGTCATACTGCATACAGAAAATCCAATTTATTGTGATAGGTATTTTTCCCCCGCCATAGTCTTAGTTATATTATTATCAATATCACTGATCGCATTTTATTTGTCGGACTGTATATGGTTTTAGGTGAAGATTCCGATCTTGTTGTTGTCGGTGTAAGTGATCACTTGTGTGATGAATTCACTTTAAGCATATTTTTAATTGTATGACTAAACTTTTGTTGTTTTCTTTTGACAAACCTACATTTCAAACGATTGACCTCCTGTGTTTCACAGCCACGGGGAATACATATTGTTTTGTAATACTCATTAAACCTAATCTTGGCAAAATTTTCTCACCTAGAACACAAAACTTGTACTGTTTTACACATTTTGACTATTTAACTATTTTTGTAGGTATCGTGTCATTTTAGGGGATTTACTAAAAGTTTAAATGCGCCAGAATCACAATGTTTGTAAATGATGTGTTTTTTTTGTTGTTTTTTTTACTCCACTAGATTGATCATATTTAGTCAGATTTCAGATGACGATTTTTTCCAAGCATAATCTTTATACAACAATTATCCGTGCACAATTTAATTTAAGAAAAGAGACATTTAGCTATAATTAAAACATAATACAGAAATCATCTCTTCTGCTCTATTGTAAAAGTTTGCAAAGTTGATTTTTGCCACCACCAGTAGATGACAGTTTTACATTTTGTTTCTTTGTACAGTTTTTAGATGACGACTACTCTTTGAGTACGGTCAAACAAAATACAACATATGAAAATTAAACTATGATGTTCTTTCAGATCGTCTTTCTGCTCTATCTAGGAAGTAGTCACAAGCCAAGACATTTACAACTACTGTGGTTAAAACACACCCGTCTATTACAGTTAGTTACAACATTTGAGAATGATGTGGTTCCCCTTTTTTATAATATGCAAACTTCAATAAAAAGTAGCCTTGATAAGTAGTCATTCTAAGTAAAAAGATTCAGGCTGTTTTAGTTTCCCCACGCTCCAATAGGGATCTGCCTTTTAGGTTTGATCCATGAAACGGGAACAAAAACAATATTACAATGTGTCTTCATGGTTGTCTCAATAATTATTCAATAACCGGTGGAATTGTTTAACATCTCTTAATTTTTTACAATTTTTAATATATGTTCAACTTAAATATTCGTTTTTAGTCATTTACAAAGGTGTCATGCGCACTCTCTTATATATATAATTATGATATTGTTACATGCTCTGGGTTGTTGGCACCTCTAGGTGGTAAAACTTAGCAGTAAATGAGAGACGTGATTAGGTTGTTACTCAAGCGGTCCTCTGTGACGTCTTTTAATAAAACATTTCAGCGTCATCAAGGCAAACTCATTAACGGTATGCAGTGAAATAAATATAAACATACAAAACTTTATGGTAATGAATAGGCAAGAATGAATATCTCGAATGAATACTACCTCATGCGCTTATGATTTTTTGCTTAAAGTTTATTTGTTCAAGTTTTTTTTTTCTGAAACAGTGTTTTACCACTTTATTTTTTAAACATCACCATTCTTCTTTGTCTGTAATTGTAATTATGTGCATGTTTGTTATCCCCTTTCCACTAAAACTACGTTTCCAACATTTAGCTGTAATGCTAGCGACCAAATTATGTTCTTCACATCTCTTGTTTCGTATAGAGCATTTGGTTGATTTAATCAGATGATGCATTAAACCAGCGTATTCATCATTTACATAGTATTTATACTACCATAAATATATGTTTGGGTGTATAGAATGGTCAGACACAATCATGACATCAATTTAAGTGATTCAGCATTTTATTTCAACAGTGTATTGTTGAATATACGAACATGAATTGAAGTATTGAAGAAAATGATAGAATGGCATTACATACATAAAGTAAAACATTAATAATGACATTACAGATGATCTAGCCAGAAAAGAAAATCTCTGCAGACTATCATGTTTTTCTCTAGTATGTAGTTGACCAGCGTTTCAACCATTTCATTAATGTCAGTTTTCTCATTTTTTGACACCAGTGATATACATAGATCTGATACATATGTACACATACAGAGTACTTCGGTAACTCCTAACTCATCGCTACAATCATACATCACATCCAAAACCTTTCTGAGGATTACACAGATAGGTTGTTTACTCTTAAACAAGCTTGTCACATCAGGCAATGAATTTGTCAGGTCTCTTATGCCGTCCATTTCATTTTTGAGATTTGTTACACGTTTGGTACCCCCCGCACAATCATTATTTGAACCACATGCATCGTCAATGATTTTACGCATCAAGCCAACCATCTGACCTCGAAAATTATCTTTAAACATACCGCCTAACATGGCTTTAACATGGCACTCCTCTTCCCCACGGAGCATGTGCATGCCGGAGGGTACTTGCGCACATCATCACCAGAGCTCAACGGGCAGTCGCTCCCCATCAGCTTTTGCGTAGCCATTCCAGAAATCCGCACCGTTGAAGATGTCTTCTTCAGAACTGTATACGGTGCAGTTGATGCTGAAAGATTCTAATAGTTCCTGGAATCTCCGGTGTGTCCTTTGTCCACAATTGTCCAGGCCTTGTAGGTTAACGTTCTGAAATTTGGGGTTTTTGGGGTCTGATCCCTCAAAATGCGAGTAAAAGAAGCGAGCTATTCGGCAGGCTCAGACAAACAGGAATGTTGACTTTGAGGTCAATATAACAGCCAGACAATCTTCCTTCAACTTCTGATGCTGCAGTAGCACAGAAATCTGTGCTGATGTAGTCGTCAAACCTAGGCTAGTAGCTAGATCCCTTTCGGTTAGGAACCCAGATTGCTTGCGTTAACCGAGCACTATGTGTAGAGTTTATCAGGACTGCCGTTTTGGGAGACTCCCTTACCCCACCCCTGTTGTGAGGGGTGTATGGGGGTTGTCGTCAGGAAGTTATAAAAGCTAAGTAAAACTACACTCTTTTTAAACCGCTAACAAGTATTTACCACACATCATAGTTAAACTTCAGCCAAAAACCATATTTTGTTAAATACAAAATCTACCTTTCAAAATATAACTAATGTAATCAAAACAGAACAAACCCGATTCAAAATTGAGTCATTCTGTCAAACTCTAGAACATAGTGCACAATGACAAATACTAACAATTGATGGTATTATGAAACCTGCATTTCAGTTCTACCTGCAGACAATATGCATTCCATTGCTATATATATATATATATATATATATATATATATATATATATATATATATATATATATATATATATATATATATATATATATATATATATATATATATATCGTTTCTTTTACTGTAAGTCATTCTACAATTTTGTTGAATGTGTCCTATTAAGTATTGACTCGTTCACTTTTAGATAGTATGTTGCCAAGAATGCACATATTTTTCCTTCTCTCCTCTACCTCTCCTTCCACCCATTGTCCTGATCCTACTACTCCTCTCCTCCATCTACGCCTCTCCCTCCATTCCTCTGTACACTGTAAAACTTATATGATCGATAAGTTATGACAGCATATGTTTTTACATTGCGTTAACTAATCAGAATAAGTTAAGCAATTTTCAACTTTTATTAATTACACTAGATTTTTATTTTAAAGTACTTGAATATTTAAAGCAATAGTTGATTTTTAACACCATGTTTTACAAGATAAAATATTTCAAAGATATGCTACATAAATGCTTAAGTTGTTTCGGTCTTTGTTTTATATATCTTCACAACAATGAAAAATGGTTTAGATTAGATTTTCTCAAAAAATATTTGTGCATAAACTTGCAAACAACTATGCACATTTTACACATATGGATATTAAATAAATCTACTTAACTATGTGAAGTAAAATGAACAAACTGGACAAGTAAATATAACTTGGCCTGTTACAATTATATAGAGTAATTTTTACTTACAAATCTGATGTAATTAATATAATTACACAAAATCATTTGCTCTTTAAATACATTTTACTTGCAGTGCTGGTCATTATTTTAAATGTAAAATGTTACTCTTATAATGTGACAAAATAATACTGTGACAATATGCAGTTAATTCTCCTTAGAAGAAATAACAAGCACTTACAGAAACCTATAATGCTTATAATCACTTTAAAGGTTTAAACAACTTGAGCAATGATAAACATCCGCGTTCAATGACATATTAAACACATATTAGAACTCTAAAATTAGCAGTTCTATGCATAGATAATCTCAGTATCAAAACATCTGAAAACCTTTTAAACGAGCAAAAATAAATTTGTAAGAAATGTGTGAATGTAAACATATTTTTCAAAACAGTTATAAAATGATGGCATCCTTCATTACCATCTATGTTGTTTTAATACAGCGTAAGAGATGCGCAAATGTAAACGTAAAGGCTGCACGCAATGAGCCTTTTGGATGTCACAGGGTACAGGTTTTCTCAAGGTAAGAACGTACTTTAGGAGAAAACTTAAGTCCATCAAGGGCCAGAAACAGTTTCTTGAAGAATAAAAGGGGCAATCACTTGTTATTATTTTATGAGCATGTCTGAGCCAGCTACAAACAGTATATTACACCGCTTGCTACCCTGATTCTTTAGGAGGTAAATATGGATTTTTTACGATTTTAAAAAGGCTTGTCAAAACACTACATACAATTCACACATCTACACACATAAGTAGCAGAACACCTCAGTTCTTTTACAAAATGAAACACTTCTTTCAAATTTTACAATAATTTAACAAAACCCAATTTTGACAGCGTAGGGCACACACACGGTCCATACACTCTGATTCTGTTTGGTTCATTTACACTCTGCTGTTCTCAATCTTAAACAATTGTTCCATTTCTAATTTTCTACGGATATAATTTGGGTTTGATTTTCGAAAGTTTTGTTAGAGTAAAGTGTGTGAATATATTGAACAAACAGTAAACATAAGACCAGTACTGCATATTGATGAAAATATATATTTCTCTCCACATTGTAAAATCATTCGATTCATTCATGCCTTTCAACTCTCTCAATGTCAACCCATGGGTACTCAGTATGGCATCTGATAAAGATGGTCCCCAGTCTTCTTTGTCCACATCCCACGTCTGCCACTTCCTACTCACTATACCCCTCTTCCCCTCTCTACCCCTCGTCCTCGATGGGCTCCCCCCTCGCATCCTCACTCTTTCTCTTACTACAACGTTTCCTTCCATTTTTGTTGAAGACAGGTAAACTAACCTGTTGCCCTTTTATAGTGCTTACCCCTGATTGTAGAGTTTACAATTAAGCACCTAAGTGTCTACACACCTGATGTTTGAACAATTGGTTTATAGGGGTGATATTTTGGAAAACAGTGCCTTGAAATGGGAAAGAAGTGACATCAGGTTCGATTTCGGTGTCTAATATTGAGTGTTTAGGGTTTTGCAAAACACTGTGTGTAGTGTTATGCAAAAACTAATCACAGAATGTGATTATAGTTCTGCATATCTGGGCTGAGGTTTTGCTCATTGAGTGTCAGTTTAAATAATTGTGCCATGCATGTCATTTTAGTGTGTTAACAATTGGAAAAATTGTAATATTAATAAAATAATCATCTTAAATGATTCTAACACTATTTTAACAAGATAATATATTTCAGAGATCTGCTTATCAGTTGTTTCAGTCTTTGTTTTATATATTTTTCAATACGTTTGAGCTGCTGCTGTTGTTTCAGAAGTAGAGGCTTTATACTATATTTTGGAACATTAGGTCTTCATTTGTGTCTTACCGTGTTTAACCATTTGTAAATATGACCAAAAGAATCGTCTCGGTTACGTATGTAACCCTCGTTCCCTGAGGAGGGAACGGAGACGTACGTTAGTGACTAACGAATGGGGGTTTCGCTTAGAAGCCAATTATCTTCGAGAATTCAACAGCGCCCAATGGCAGTGCCAATGCCATGGGCATGCGTAATTTGCATGCGTAACTCCGCCCCACCTCGTGGGTATATAAGGAAGTACGCTGGCAACATCGCATTATGTTACTGCTGCAGGAGCCAAGACTGAACTCCGCGTTCCAGCAGCACGGCTGACGTGGCAGAGGAAACGTACGTCTCCGTTCCCTCCTCAGGGAACGAGGGTTACATACGTAACCGAGACGTTCCCTTTCGTTCAGTCACTACGACGTACGTTAGTGACTAACGAATGGGGGTTCCAATACAACAACGCCACTCAGCCGTCATCCAGTGCCCTGCGTAAGTGAGAGTACCCTGTCGTAAGACTAGTACTGACGAAGGACTCCCACTTATCACAGGAATACCAAGGTACACTGGGAAGCATATCCCAGTGAGGGAATGCCAAGATGCCTACCCGTAGGGAGGACTAAGAATACAAATATGACCCGCTAAGGGCTGCATATGGAAGATCTCTAGGGTACCAGCCGAAGGTGGATTTTTAACCCTAGGGGTGGCAGGGACTTGCCGAGGGAAAGACACCTGCTCGCTGAGGAGGCTTACGGTGGGAATACTCATGTGGGGGTCGCCGGAGGGGAACCATGCACACGGAGCACCTGGCCGGACATGAGGGTCTGGGCTCGAAAGGGCAGACTGAACTAATGTCGGCGTCAGCAGTGCTGGAGGAGCTCAGGGCTCTCGGGGAGCTCACCTGAGGAGAATATCGCACGTATCCAGTCCTTGGAGTGGAATGGCGAGCAAGCGAAGACACCTGAGCCTGGCCCATTACCGGCCACCCGTAGGGGCGAGTACATAGTTGGACACTGGCTCCACTCGGAGATTGTAGAATCTGGCGAATGTGTTGGGTGTCGCCCAGCCTGCAGCTCTGCAGATGTCTGTTAGCGAGGCGCCATGCGCTAAAGCCCAAGAGGAGGCCACACTCCGAGTGGAGTGTGCCCTAACCCCAAGGGGACATGGTCGACCTTGCTGCTGGTAAGCCAAAACAATGGTGTCCACTATCCAGTGAGACAACCTCTGCTTTGAGAGAGCACTTCCCTTCCGCTCTCCACCATAACAGACAAAGAGCTGGTCTGAGGTCCTGAAACATCGCGTACTGTCTACATAGGCGCGGAGAGCGCGTACTGGACAGAGCAATGCCAAGGCTGGGTCTGCCTCCTCCAAAGGCAGCGCTTGCAGGTTCACCACCTGGTCTCGGAACGGGTAGGAACCTTGGGCACATATCCGGGCCGGGGTCTCAGGATCACGTGAGAGTTAGCCGGCCCGAACTCTAGGCACGCTTCGTCAACCGAAAATGCTTGCAGGTCCCCAACCCTCTTAAGCGAGGCCAATGCGGTCAGCAGAGCAGTCTTCATAGACAAGAATTTAATCTCAGCTGACCGCAAAGGCTCAAATGGAGGCCTCTGCAGAGCACTTAAGACTACTGAGAGGTCCCAAGAGGGTACGAGAGGAGAGCGAGGAGGATTCAGTCTCCTCGCCCCCCTCAGGAACCTGATGATCAGGTCGTGCTGACTTACCTTTTTGTCCCCCAGGAGATCGTGGTAGGCAGATATTGCGGCCACATACACTTTAAGGGTGGAAGGAGCCAGCCTTCGTTCCACCCCCTCCTGGAGAAACGATAGCACAGACCCGATCGGGCATTTCCAGGGGTCTTCTTGGCGGGAAGAGCACCATGTGACGAAGAGGTTCCACTTCAAAGCATAGAGACGTCGCGTAGACTCAGCTCTAGCAGAAGTGATGGTAGCGACCACCGCAGGTGGAAGACTACTCAAACCTGCCGCGTCCCGTCCAGAAGCCACACGTGGAGCTTCCAGAACGCTGGACGCGGGTGCCAAAGAGTGCCCCGTCTCTGAGAGAGAAGGTCCGGTCTCAGAGGGATAGGCCAGGGAGGGGCTGTCGCAAGGAGTAGCAGTTCTGAGAACCAGGTCTGGCCGTGCCAATACGGGGCGACCAAAATGACCTGCTCCTTGTCCTCCCTGATCTTGCACAGTACCCGTGCAAGAAGGCTCACTGGGGGAAACGCATATTTGCGTAGCCCTGACGGCCAGCTGTGCGCCAGTGCATCCGTGCCGAGGGTGCCCTCGGTCAGAGAATAATACAGGGAGCAATGGGAAGAGTCCTGGGAGGCAAACAGGTCTACCTGTGCGTCGCCGAACCGTTCCCATATCAGCTGAACCGTCTGGGGATGGAGTCTCCACTCTCCGGGGAGGGGCTGAATCCGTGACAGCTCGTCGGCTGCACAGTTCAACTCTCCCGGGATGTGGACAGCACGAAGGGACCTCAGGTGCTTCTGACTCCATAGAATGAGATGGCGGGCGAGTTGAGACATACGGCGGGAGCGTAGACCGCCCTGGTGGTTGATGTACGCTACTACGGCCGTGTTGTCTGTCCTGACTAGTACATGTTGACCCCTCAGCAACGCTCGGACGCGGTGCAGGGCGAACCGTACTGCCAGTAACTCGAGGCAATTGACATGCAGAAGGCGCTGGGGTCCTGTCCAGGAGCCCGCGGCTGCTTGTCCATTGCACATGGCACCCCACCCGGTGGATGACGCATCTGTTGATACAACAGTATGCTGGGAAACTCGTTCTAAGGACACTCCGGTCCGTAGAAACTTGAGGTTCTGTAAGCAGGCCCGAGTCACTTGTACCCGGAGCGTGCCAGACCGCCATGCCCATCTCGGGACTCGATCGCGTAGCCAGTGCTGAAGCGGTCTCATATGAAGCAATCCGAGCGGCGTCACCGCGGCTGCAGATGCCATATGCCCCAGGAGCCTCTGAAATAGTTTCAGTGGAACCGCATTCTTGCCCTCGAGTTGACGAAGGGAAGTCAGCAGAGACTGCGCGCGCTCGCTCGAAAGCTGCGCGCACATGGCGACCGAGTCGATATCCATACCGAGAAAAGAGATCCTCTGCGCGGGGCAAAGTTTGCTCTTCTCCCAGTTGACCCGAAGGCCCAGACGGGCTAGGTGATGGAGCACCTGATCTCTGTGTCCGCAAACCTGCTCCCGAGAGTGACCCAGTATGAGCCAGTCGTCGAGGTAATTCAGGATGCGAACCCCGTGCTGCCGAAGGGGCGCAAGGGCTGCCTCGGCAATCTTCGTAAAGACGCGAGGGGACAGAGATAGCCCGAATGGTAGAACTGCGTACTGATATGCCCGCCCCTCGAAAGCAAACCGTAGGAACGGTCTGTGTCGAGGTAGAATGGAGACATGGAAGTAGGCGTCCTTCAGGTCGATCGCTGCAAACCAATCGTCTGGAAGAACGCATTCGAAAAGGCGTTTCGCTGTCAACATCTTGAACGGAAACCGGTGAAGGTAACGGTTCAAGACGCGCAGGTCCAGGATTGGCCGTAGCCCACCGGTCTTTTTGGGTACGATGAAGTACGGGCTGTAAAACCCGGAGTTCATCTCGGCTGGAGGGACAGGTTCGATCGCACCCTTCGCCAGTAGGGTGGCAATCTCCGCTCGCATGACGGGGGCATTGGCCCCGATCATAGTGGAGCGGACTCCCCGGAAGCAGGGAGGAACCTGCGCAAACTGAATCGCGTAGCCGCGCCTGATGGTCCGCGCGACCCAGCGGGACAGCCCTGGAAGCTGAAGCCAGACTCCCAGAAACTGCGCCAGCGGGGTCATTCGGAGCACAGACGTACCCGGTGTGGGCTTGCAGCGATGCAGCGTCACCGGCCCGGACATGGGAGGCTGAGGGGCGTCCCGGTGCGGGGGCACGGTTGACTGCTGCGTCCTGACAGAGGAGACCAGGGACGGACGTTCCACTGGGGTCTGCTCTGCCAGGAGGCTGGCGACAGAGTGGGATGCGAGTGGCGGGACCCGTGGGTGGCGCGCACTGTCATCGCCGGACTCTGTGGGCTCAGGGATGGGAGTGTTAATTCTTTCTTTGACCAAATTAGGGTGCTGCTGACCCGTGGGCCAGCAGCTGAACAAAGGATTCTCCCCCGGCCCTCCACCGGGGGAAGGAGTGGTCCTGCTACCATCTCCTCGAAAGAATTTCCCATCCCTGAGCCGTCCGTCTCAGGAGCGCCGCTTGGCCTGGCGTTTAGCGGGGCGCGGGGCGGCCTGAGGGGACTTGGACGCCTTCTTACGGCTTCCTCCGCGACCCGGCCCGGGTGAAGGCTGCTGCTTGGACCGGGTGGGAGGGGCGGGAGCCTTAGGAGGGCGTCCTCGGCGTGGAGCAGACTGAGGCGATTGTGCCGGCGGCTGGGTGGAGGCAGCAGCTGGCCGCCGGGGCAGTACGTGTTTTATAGCCTCAGTCTGCTTCTGGGCGATTGAGAACTGTTGGGCAAAGTCCTCAACCGCCCCGCCGAAGAGGCCGGCCTGGGATATGGGGGCATCGAGGAACCGGGTTCGCTCGGTGTCCCGCATATCTGCCAGGTTCAGCCACAGGTGACGCTCCTGGACCACGTTTGTGGACATCACTTGACCCAGGGAGCGTGCGGTCACCTTCGTCGCCCGGAGAGCGAGGTTGGTGGCGGCACGCAGCTCATTTAAGAGCCCTGGATCAACTCCACCCTCGTGCATGTCCTTGAGGATCCTGGCCTGGTAGACCTGTAGGATCGCCATGGCATGCAAAGAAGCGGCGGCCTGCCCTGCGGCTCTGTGCGATTTCGCCACCAAGGTTGATGTGAATCGACAGGCTTTGGAGGGGTGCTTTGGATCGCCGCGCCAAGTTGAAGCGCTCTGAGGACACAGTTGCATCGCAACAGAAAGTTCAACTGGGGGGACCCCAGTGTACCCTTTAGCCGCCGCCCCATCGAGGGCGTAGAAGGCGGAGGAAGTCGCTGACCGGTCACGGGAAGACAACGGGGACTTCCAGGACCGCGCGAGTTCCTCATGCAGCTCGGGAAAGAAAGGTATTGGGGGCGGGGACTGACGGTTGTCAGCGCGGGCTCCCAAAAACCAATCATCGAGCCTTGAGCGTTCGGGACAGGGCGGAGGGTTCCACTCTATCCCTAAGCTCGCGGCTGCCCGAGACAGCATGGCTGTCAGCTCTGGGTCCGACTCGGGCAATGCTGGAACGCCCGAAGGCGGCAACACAGCCGAGTCATCATCCTCAGAGGACTCGAGCCCACCTTGTGATGCGGTGACCGACATCGCATCCTCCTCTGGAGCGCCAAACGAGATGCGCGGGGGGGCCGAAGCAGGCCCCGCGATCTGCGTCTGAACACTCGCGGGTTGCAGTGTGCAAGACGGGGGTGTGGCCCGAGGCATGAGCGTCGGGGCTTTGTTCCACACCGTAACCGTCAAGTCACCCTGACCACCAGCCGAAGTACTGGGCCTCGGGGACTCAGTAGATCGGGGTGTGGTAGAGGGGACTCTCACTTCTTTACGAAGGTCATGGAGTCTTGACCGCAACACAGCGATGATCATATTCCCGCAGTGGGAACATGACTCATCCACAAACGCTGCCTGGGCATGCTGAAAGCCCAAACATACCAGACAGTGTTTGTGCCCATCAGAAGAGGAAAGTAACCGGCCACACCCAGAAGTACACGGACGAGACATCCTGAAAAGGACGCGTCACGTGCAAGCTCTTTTAGGAGAGGAAAGCCTCGCAGAGAACGCCGAAGCGCCCAGCGACCACACACCAGCTGTCAGACGGACCACTGCGCAGATCAGCAGGCAGGCAGTATGATGATCACTGGAACGCGCCGTAACACCAACGCCTCTGGAAAGCTGCTCGTCTCAAAGCTTTGTCGAAGACTCAGGATCAGGCTTGAAGGAGTGAAGAGATACTCTTGGCTCCAAAGCAGAAACATAATGCGATGTTGCCAGCGTACTTCCTTATATACCCACGAGGTGGGGCGGAGTTACGCATGCAAATTCCGCATGCCCATGGCATTGGCACTGCCATTGGGCGCTGTTGAATTCTCGAAGATAATTGGCTTCTAAGCGAAACCCCCATTCGTTAGTCACTAACGTACGTCGTAGTGACTGAACGAAAGGGAACTATGATTTTGGTATTGGGTAAGCTCGAATGAAAAAAATTAAACAATTTTAGAATTGTGTTAACTGATTGTATATTGTGTCGAAACAACCTGGATTGTGTTGTGTTGGTAACAACAGAATGATGTTGTGCTAATTGTAATTAGTTTAAAGATGTGACTATAGATTGGATGAAATGAAAAAAAAAAAAAACGCAAAAAACATGCAATTGTGGATTGTTCGAATTCATAACATGTATTTAAAAAGTAGATGGATGGAATTTTTATTTTTGCTCAGATTTTAAGGTAACTTATATACCAAAGATAATGTTAAGATGTTCAGTTAAATACTTTCATTGACATTGGCATATTAATATGGCTCAAGTAATATTAAGACGCAATGTACATATTGTATGAAACAGATTAATAATAATTTAAATGTTTTTCCAGTATATACAAACACTTTTAATCAATATTCTACAATTTGAATAAGACATTATGTTGTCTGGTAACAGATTTTTAGAGGCGAGTGAAATTCAATCACAGTTAAACAAATTCATAGTTTTTACGGTTGGTGCGGTGCAGCAGGGATGAATCAGAATCGGACTTCCAACAATAGACAGGTTTATTCAGCGAGGGGATAACACATCAACCAAACACACAATACCAACCATAGTAAACATATCAATAAGAATAGACATGGGGTACAGGGAAGTGAGTCCAATATAATGGGAGTGCAGGGGATCCGGGGGGTGCGGGAGAGAGGATGACGAAGTGAGTTCAGTTGTAGGACAGGGAGGATCATGGGAAACTGAGTCTAGGACAACCGTGGCTTGTAACAATTGTACATTACAATATAATTGTACAAATAGTGTTTTTACCAGAATGCATGTTCCTATTCAATACTTATTAAGACATGTTTTTTGACTTTAAATGAATTAAACTCAACTCCGCTTAAAAAGCATGTCAATTGCTGAAAAGACGGTGTGCAACATAGGCATGTCACTCCATAAGAGGACAAGACTCTTTGTACAGCATTCGAAAGGGTAGTCCTCTGGAATTGGGTAGTCATTATCAGAGTCTGAGTCGCTGCTGCTTTGAAGCCAATACTTCGAATTTCGAATTTCGGCCTCCTCGTAGCATTTACGCCGCTTAAGTCGGTTTTGTTCATGTAGCGTCTTGTTCCTGCAGGTTGATACACAATCATCAGGCTTTGGTTCCTCACTGTCCTTTGTCACCTCGTACCTCACATTTGGTGTCACTCCATCCCATTCGTTGATGTAAAAGGTTTTACTAGCAAGCCCATTAAGATTGCTCCAAACACGATTGTAGAAAAATGACCAGTCTTTAGCGGGAAAAACCACACAAGGTGTCTCCGATGTCTCCAATTGTTCAAAAAATTCCACAGCGTAGAGCTTGACCGTCTGTGCTGCCTTGTCAAAAACAAATCCGCCAATATAAACACCAACTAGCAGAAATTCCTGTTTCACAGAATCTTCATCTTCATGAATAAACTTGGTCAAATGGATCCTCTGTTTTTTCTGCTGTGTGTAAGGAAGGTTTTCTTCCGTTTCAACAGAAGTTCTTCTTGTCAGTGTTACACCCATCACAGATGTTTCAGAAGTTTCAGGAGTAGCCATTGTAACACTAGAGTTGTAGATCGTATCCTAACTTCTTTAAACACCAAATTCAGTGGGTAGGACCTGTAGCTTCGTGGTGGTTAGAGATAATATGACGTCTTAAATAGTCATAAAACACCACCTACTTTAACACACACGATGTGCGATTATTCATGTCACAGCTTCTAACCCTTGTTCTTTGAAATGGTATTACACAATCAAAATAAAATGTTTTCTTCCCCATTCAAAAACATTTAAGTTAGTATAAATGATGAATACGCTGGTTTAATGCATCATCTGATTAAATCAACCAAATGCTCTATACGAAACAAGAGATGTGAAGAACATAATTTGGTCGCTAGCATTACAGCTAAATGTTGGAAACGTAGTTTTAGTGGAAAGGGGATAACAAACATGCACATAATTACAATTACAGACAAAGAAGAATGGTGATGTTTGAAAAATAAAGTGGTAAAACACTGTTTCAGAGAAAAAAAACTTGAACAAATAAACTTTAAGCAAAAAATAATAAGCGCATGAGGTAGTATTCATTCGAGATATATCTTGCCTATTCATTACCATAAAGTTTTGTATGTTTATATTTATTTCACTGCATACCGTTAATGAGTTTGCCTTGATGACGCTGAAATGTTTTATTAAAAGACGTCACAGAGGACCGCTTCAGTAACAACCTAATCACGTCTCTCATTTACTGCTAAGTTTTACCACCTAGAGGTGCCAACAACCCAGAGCATGTAACAATATCATAATTATATATATAAGAGAGTGCGCATGACACCTTTGTAAATGACTAAAAACGAATATTTAAGTTGAACATATATTAAAAATTGTAAAAAATTAAGAGATGTTAAACAATTCCGTTATTGAATAATTATTGAGACAACCATGAAGACACATTGTAATGTTGTTTTTGTTCCCGTTTCATGGATCAAACCTAAAAGGCAGATCCCTATTGGAGCGTGGGGAAACTAAAACAGCCTGAATCTTTTTACTTAGAATGACTACTTATCAAGGCTACTTTTTATTGAAGTTTGCATATTATAAAAAAGGGGAACCACATCATTCTCAAATGTTGTAACTAACTGTAATAGACGGGTGTGTTTTAACCACAGTAGTTGTAAATGTCTTGGCTTGTGACTACTTCCTATATAGAGCAGAAAGACGATCTGAAAGAACATCATAGTTTAATTTTCATATGTTGTATTTTGTTTGACCGTACTCAAAGAGTAGTCGTCATCTAAAAACTGTACAAAGAAACAAAATGTAAAACTGTCATCTACTGGCGGTGGCAAAAATCAACTTTGCAAACTTTTACAATAGAGCAGAAGAGATGATTTCTGTATTATGTTTTAATTATAGCTAAATGTCTCTTTTCTTAAATTAAATTGTGCACGGATAATTGTTGTATAAAGATTATGCTTGGAAAAAATCGTCATCTGAAATCTGACTAAATATGATCAATCTAGTGGAGTAAAAAAAACAACAAAAAAAACACATCATTTACAAACATTGTGATTCTGGCGCATTTAAACTTTTAGAAAATCCTCTAAAATGACACGATACCTACAAAAATAGTTAAATAGTCAAAATGTGTAAAACAGTACAAGTTTTGTGTTCTAGGTGAGAAAAATTTGCCAAGATTAGGTTTAATGAGTATTACAAAACAATATGTATTCCCCGTGGCTGTGAAACACAGGAGGTCAATCGTTTGAAATGTAGGTTTGTCAAAAGAAAACAACAAAAGTTTAGTCATACAATTAAAAATATGCTTAAAGTGAATTCATCACATAAGTGATCACTTACATCGACAACAACAAGATCGGAATCTTCAGCTAAAACCATATACAGTCCGACAAATAAAATGCGATCAGTGATATTGATAATAATATAACTAAGACTATGGCGGGGGAAAAATACCTATCACAATAAATTGGATTTTCTGTATGCAGTATGACATCTTTTCTTAAACAATGACACTGTTTTCTTACTCTAGGCCTCTTGAATTTACAGAGAGTTTTTGTGCACACATAATTCCTAGAAAGAACTATGTCTGTTCATGTATGTAGTATGTAGTCTGTAGTCTGTTCATGCTGGTCAACAGACAAACTGTCTCATCAACATAAGGTTACATTTGTAAAATTCACTGTATTTTTGAGTAGATAACCGATAGCATATTTTCAGTGAAGGGTATGTTTCCGCAATGATAAAGGCCAGTTTGGCAGACACAAGAAAAGTAAAATCATATGCAACTTGTACATGCAATCCTAGATCATGGCTTCCACAAAATGTCAAATATTAGTAGTGCAATATTAGTAGTGTAAAATATAACCAGTTAATATTTAAAGTAAGATCATGCTTAGACATAAGACGAGTAAAATTAAATATTCACTCAAGACAAACTTTACTTCTACTGTGTCATTGACCACAGAGGACCAGCTGGTCTTCAAATCATCCCATCACCCTTAACCCTTCCCTGAAGCTATCACTAATGATTGTGTGGGGATTTTCTTAAAGATTTAGATTAAGATTGTTTTAAAACAAATGAAATGTATTGAAACAAATTCTGTTTATTTGTGACAAACTTTGTTAACATGTTTCATTGCATGGGGTTCATACATGGTTAAGCGTTATTACTCAAGACCGGCTTGAATCTTTAATATTTAAAATTATGTACTGGGCTCTGTTTAGTAAAAATTATGGTTTATGATGGATTTAAGCACAAAATCATCGGGCATCAGATGCTATCTTTATATTTCAGTCTTCTGGGAAGATTAAGAAGATACGATTTTATTAAAACTTTAAATATTTAATTTAGATCTAATTTAAACTTTTAAGATTAGGCTTGGAAATAAAATGAGTACGAACAACATTGGCTCTGGAAAGACATTTGCTAACTTTGTTCTTGTTGTTTAGTTTGATACAGGTTCAAATATTTGCTTTTTATCATTTTACGTACAAATAGGATATAATGAAGAAATAGGTTCAATGCATACAATATACGGTTACATGTGTTATATCTCTCCGCATGAGAAGAACCTGTCACTGGAATCGCTACACACACACACACACACATACACACACACACACACACACACACACACACACACACACACACACACACACACACACACACACACACACACACACACACACACACACACACACACACACACACACACACACACACACACACACACACACACACACACACACACACACACACACACACACATACATAATGTTTGGAATGCTGACAAGCCCCTGTAACCTAAATGCGCACAATGATTTAACATACGCTAAGCCATAGCTCAAAACTAAACGTCAAAAAATACATTATCTCATGACCGACCATGACCTTTTGGGGCCTACTGAATGCTTTTCACTTGAGACTGTCACAGGCGGCCTGCTCCTATGGCTGTACTACTGCTAAAAGATTATAATTGGGTAATTAGGAGAGATCTAAAGCGGTATGCTTATTCACCTGTCACACACACACACACACACACACACACACACACACACACACACACACACACACACACACACACACACACACACACACACACACACACACACACACACACACACACACACACACACACACACACACACCCCATAGTCTTCAAAAACTCAAACTTTGTGTTAAGACATGATTAGTATTGTGCTGCTTCAAAAGCAGGTTTGTTTTCCTTCAACTCTGTAAATATTTGGATTTTTTAGTAAGCTATTTTATAAACATTCAACTTGTGCGAGGTATTTTTTCATTTATATTATTTTAAAAAGAACAGAATGCATGTGTGTGATACGTTTCAGACTGTCACAGCACAGTCAGATATGCTCTGGAATGCGGAGGGTGGGAGGGAGATCCTGACATCAAAAACTCAAACTTTCTGTCAAACCATGATATACTAACTTCAAACAATAAAACCGTAACATCAAAGATAAAAACTTTCTGTCAAAACATGATATATTGTGAATCCTGTTTGTGTGAAATACACTTCAGTTTTCACAGTACAGCGACATCAAAAACACAAACTTTATGTCAAAACATGATATATTATACTAACTTCAAACAATAAAACCGTATGTCAAAAACTCAAACTTTATGTCAAAACATGATATATTATACTGGAGGGGAGGGGAGGGGAAACAACAAGGTCAAAGGTCATTCTGATCTATACCGGATGACCCCCTCACCCGGAAGCCCCGCCCCCTAAAGGTCAAAGGTCAAAGCCATAAATCATTCTGACAGTTGGTATAGCATACTTACTACTGACAAGATAAGTGCTTTTGCATGCAGTGTTTTTAAGAAATCTTTGCGCATTGAAGAGATTAAGTGCTTTTGCATTGAACGCATTCAAAAATCGTTGTGCATTGAATAGATTAGTTCGCTTGCATGACATTGCATTAAAAAACTTGTGCATTGAAGCTATAAGTGCTGTTCCATTGCATTGCATTCAAGAACTCGGTGTGCGTTGAAGAGATTAGTGCTTTTGCATTGCAATGCATTCAAAAACTCGGTGTGAACTGAAGAGATTAGTGCTTTTGTATGCAATGATTTTAAGAAATCATTGTGCCTTGAAGAGACAAATGATTTTTGCTTTACAATGCATATAAGAACGTGTGAATTTAAGAGATTTGTGCTTTTGCATTGAAATGCATACAAAACTCGTGAATTAAAGAGATTGTGCTGTTGCATGCAATATTTTAAAGAAATCTTTGTTCATTGAACAAACAAGTGATTTTGCATTGCATTCAAAAACTCGGTGTGCGTTGAAGAGATTAGTGCTTTTGTATTGCAAAGCATACAAAAATCGTTGTGCATGAAGATATAAGTACTTTTGCATTGCAATGCATACAAAACTAGTTGTGCATTGAAGAGATAAGTGCTGGTGAATAGAAAAAGTTATTTTGCATTGCATTCTAGAACTCGTGCATTGAAGATACAAGTGATTTTTCATTGCATTGCATTCAAGAATTTTGTGTGCATTGAAGAGATAAGTACTTTTGCATTGCAATGCATACAAAACTGGTTGTGCATTGAAGAGATAAGTGCTGTTGCATTGCATATAAGAACTTGTGCATTGAAGAGATTAAGTGCTTTTGAATTGCATTGCATTTAGGAACTCGGTGTGCGTTGAAGAGATAAGTCCTTTTGCATTGCAATGCATTCAAAACTGGTTGTGCATTGAAGAGATAAGTGCTGTTGCATTGCATATAAGAACTTGTGCATTAAAGAGATTAAGTGCTTTTGAATTGCAATGCATTTAGGAACTCGGTGTGCGTTGAAGAGATAAGTGCTTTTGCATTGCAATGCATTCAAGAACTCGGGGGGAATTGACGAGATTAGTGCTTTTGCATGCAGTGTTTTTAAGAAATCTTTGCGCATTGAAGAGACAAGTGATTTTGCATTGCATTGCATTCAAGAACTCGGTGTGCATTGAAGAGATAAGTGCTTTTGCATTGCAATGCATTAAAGAACTCGGTGGGAATTGACGAGATTAGTGCTTTTGCATGCAGTGTTTTTAAGAAATCCTTGTGCATTTAAGAAACGTGATTTTGCATTGCATTCAAGAACTTGGTGTGCGTTGAAGAGATTAGTGCTTTTGCATTGCAATGCATTCAAAAATTCGGTGTGAATTGAAGAGATTAGTGCTTTTGCATTAAATGTTTTTAAGAAATCATGGTGCCAATCATCAAGAGACAAATGATTTTTGCTTTACAATGCATATAAGAACGTGTGAATTTAAGAGATTTGTGCTTTTGCATTGAAATGTATTTGTATACATTTCAATGCAAAAGCACAAATCTCTTAAATCGTTGTGAATTGAAGAGATTGTGCTGTTACATGCAATATTTTTATGAAATTTTTGTGGATTGAAGAAACAAGTGATTTTTCATTGCATTGCATTCAAGAATTGTGTGCATTGAAGAGATAAGTACTTTTGCATGGCATTGCATTAAAAAACTTGTTGTGCATTGAAGAGATAAGTACTTTTGCATTGCAACGCATACAAAACTAGTTGTGCATTGAAGAGATAAGTGCTGGTGAAGAGAAAAGTGATTTTGCATTGCATTCTAGAACTCGTGCATTGAAGATACAAGTGATTTTTCATTGCATTGCATTCAAGAATTTTGTGTGCATTGAAGAGATAAGTACTTTTGCATTGCAATGCATACAAAACTGGTTGTGCATTGAAGAGATTAAGTGCTTTTGAATTGCATTGCATTTAGGAACTCGGTGGGAATTGACGAGATAAGTGCTTTTGCATGCAGTGTTTTTAAGAAATCTTTGCGCATTGAAGAGATTAAGTGCTTTTGCATTGAACGCATTCAAAAATCGTTGTGCATTGAATAGATTAGTTCGTTTGCATGACATTGCATTAAAAAACTTGTGCATTGAAGCTATAAGTGCTGTTCCATTGCATTGCATTCAAGAACTCGGTGTGCGTTGAAGAGATAAGTGCTTTTGCATTGCAATGCATTAAAGAACTCGGTGGGAATTGACGAGATTAGTGCTTTTGCATGCAGTGTTTTTAAGAAATCCTTGTGCATTTAAGAAACAAGTGATTTTGCATTGCATTCAAGAACTTGGTGTGCGTTAAAGAGATTAGTGCTTTTGCATTGCAATGCATTCAAAAATTTGGTGTGAATTGAAGAGATTAGTGCTTTTGCATTAAATGTTTTTAAGAAATCATGGTGCCAATCATCAAGAGACAAATGATTTTTGCTTTACAATGCATATAAGAACGTGTGACTTTAAGAGATTTGTGCTTTTGCATTGAAATGTATTTGTATACATTTCAATGCAAAAGCACAAATCTCTTAAATCGTTGTGAATTGAAGAGATTGTGCTGTTACATGCAATATTTTTATGAAATTTTTGTGGATTGAAGAAACAAGTGATTTTTCATTGCATTGCATTCAAGAATTGTGTGCATTGAAGAGATAAGTACTTTTGCATGGCATTGCATTAAAAAACTAGTTGTGCATTGAAGAGATAAGTGCTTTTGATTTGCATTGCATTTAGGAACTCGGTGGGAATTGACGAGATAAGTGCTTTTGCATGCAGTGTTTTTAAGAAATCTTTGCGCATTGAAGAGATTAAGTGCTTTTGCATTGAACGCATTAAAAAATCGTTGTGCATTGAAAATAGATTAGTTCATTTGCATGACATTGCATTAAAAAACTTGTGCATTGAAGCTATAGTGCTGTTCCATTGCATTGCATTCAAGAACTCGGTGTGCGTTGAAGAGATTAGTGCTTTTGCATTGCAATGCATTCAAAAACTCGGTGTGAACTGAAGAGATTAGTGCTTTTGTATGCAATGATTTTAAGAAATCATTGTGCCTTGAAGAGATAAATGATTTTTGCTTTACAATGCATATAAGAACGTGTGAATTTAATAGATTTGTGCTTTTGCATTGAAATGCATACAAAACTCGTTGTGAATTAAAGAGATTGTGCTGTTGCATGCAATATTTTAAAGAAATCTTTGTTCATTGAACAAACAAGTGATTTTGCATTGCATTCAAGAACTCGGTGTGCGTTGAAGAGATTAGTGCTTTTGTATTGCAATGCATACAAAAATCGTTGTGCATGAAGAGATAAGTACTTTTGCATTGCAATGCATACAAAACTAGTTGTGCATTGAAGAGATAAGTGCTGGTGAATAGAAAAGTTATTTTGCATTGCATTCTAGAACTCGTGCATTGAAGATACAAGTGATTTGCCATTGCATTGCATTCAAGAATTTTGTGTGCATTGAAGAGATTAGTACTTTTGCATTGCAATGCATACAAAACTGGTTGTGCTTTGAAGAGATAAGTGCTGTTGCATTGCATATAAGAACTTGTGCATTGAAGAGATTATGGGCCCTATTTTAAAGATCTGAAACGCAAGTGTCAAAGCGCAAAGCGCAAGTAACTTTGTGGGCGGGTCTCGGCGCTGTTGCTATTTTCCCGGCGGGATAAATGGCTCTTGCGCCCGGCGCAAATCTAAAATGGGTTGGTCTGAAGTAGCTTCATTATTCATAGGTGTGGTTTGGGCGTAACGTGAATAAACCAATCAGAGCGTCATCCAACATTCCCTTTAAAAGCAGGTGCGCAAGTTCCATTATGGATTGCTATTATTATGGCGTATTTACCAGGCGCATGCCAGGAGCGGTTCACAGCCGAGGAGACTGATGTTCTTGTAAGAGCAGTGAAAGACAGAGAAGTTGTGTTGTATGGGGATGGGAGAAACCCACCCAAAATAGCGTCGGTTAAATAAATAATTAGCCTGAATAATTTGTAAGCTAGATTTATGCCTATTTTTTCACATCTTCGTGGCACACCACAATGATTTCCGTCATCTCATGTGTTAATATTTTTTTAGTGTAACAATTTATGATTTGCAAAAATAACTAGAAATTGATTTGCAAAAAGTCAGAATTCTGTGATAAAAAGTCGCAATTGCAAGTTATAAAGTCAGAATTCTGAGATATAAAGTCGCAATTGTGTGATATAAAGTCAGAATTCTGTGATAAAAAGTCGCAATTGCGAGTTATAAAGTCAGAATTCTGTGATAAAAAGTCGCAATTGGAGTTATAAAGTCATTGATCTGCCGCGACCCGACACATGAGTTGTGAACACATTAATGAGTAGGCTATATTAACTGTAGTTTTAGCTGCTAATGATGGAATGATTGTCTTATTATCTGAACGGCATTAATATCTCTGAGCAAATGTGCACTTGAGGGGATTTTAAGCGCAAGCTTTGGCGTAGAAACAACAGAACGGATGTGAGGTGGCAACGTTCATTGAACATATTCTGATGTGTTATTATGGAAATATGATCCCCAGAACTCCACCACCCTCAGAATGTGCTGTAATTCACGATGTCCTTAGAGAACGAGTGTGTCCAGTAATGACACGTCCAGTATGATCTGTTGCTACACACAGTCACCTGAGGGTGGCGCTGTTCTGGGATCATATTTCATTAATAACATATCATTAATAACATATTTCATTAATAACATTTAATTAATAACGCATCAGAATATGCTGTAATGCAAGATTTCGTTTGAGAATGAATTTTATTGACCTCCATGTGCTCGATTTTGATAACATTTAAAATAATATATTATATTCATATAAAATAATAATTGATGTAGGTGAGTTCTGTACAGTGAGTTCTGCTGCCGAACAGTTGTAACTATAAATATGAGGTTGAGATGGAGCAGTTTTCATTAAACAGTAGGCCCTAATAGCCTGTAAAAAATGATCTTATATGTTTTAATAAATGGCACAAATTCAACCAGAGTACCTCTTTGTATTTAAGCTCCATGCCTTACTCTATTAATTCTCGAAATCCTACATTACAGCATATTCTGATGCGTTATTAATGAAATATGATCCCAGAACAGCGCCACCCTCAGGTGACTGTATGTACCGACAGATCACTGGACGTGTTGTGATCGGGCAGAAGTTTTCATTAAACGGTGAATATAGCTTATACTCCTGTAAAATTATATTGTATGTTTCAATAAATGGTGCACGTGACAAATTGATCCAGAGTAGCTCTTTTGTATTTAACCAGAATCAGAAAGAATCAAAAGGAGCTTTATTACCATTTTTGCACACACAAGGAATTTGTTTTGGTGACAGAAGTTTCCAGTACACAGAGACAACCACAGTACACAATAAAGAATAAAGATAAATGAATGAGATACACATATGCATAATAAACAAAAATAGACAAATTTGTATGTACAGGTGTGCTATGGAACAGAATACAATATAATTAACGGAATGGAGTAAGAGGTTCTTGTCAAATAAATATTGCACATATTTATCATTGGAGGCATGTAACATGTCTTACTCTATATCTAGCCTATTTAAAAGCACAGAGAAAGATGACATTAGATAATGTTTGCAGCTGAGATTTAATTATATGCAATTATACTTTATTAGAATTTGTAACATTAGCTAAAGATCAATTCATTTATTATTTTAAATATTATCAAAACCGAGCACATGGAGGTCAATAAAATTCATTCTCAAACGAAATCCTACATTACATCATATTCTGATGCGTTATTAATGAAATATGATCCCAGAACAGCGCCACCCTCAGGTGAATGTGTGTAGCGACAGATCATACTGGACGTGTCATTACTGGACACACTCGTTCTCTAAGGACATCGTGAATTACAGCACATTCTGAGGATGGTGGAGTTCTGGGGATCATATTTCCATAATAACACATCAGAATATGTTCAATGAACGTTGCTACCTCACATCCGTTGTTTCTATGCCAAAGCTTGCGCTTAAAATCCCCTCAAGAGCACGTTTGCTCAGAGATATTAATGCCGTTCAGATAATAAGACAATCATTCCATCATTAGCAGCTTAATATAGAGATCGCTAAGACATGTGACCAACTGGGCGGTAACGTCATCAGAATGCAAAGAATTATGGGTACGTTTGGCCCGTTTACATGGCCTGGCATAGCAGGTTAGTGTTCTGGCATGAAAATAATTAAAAATTAGAGAGAAAAACTAGAATATAAGAATATAATCCTACAAAATGCAGCAGGCTAAAGAAAACATTGACCATATCGCCTAAAACTAAATCCTAATGCAAAGACAAGATCTGATGAGAAAATAAAGGGAATCAAAGGACTGGATCCTTACGAGCTGAGCGACTGGTCAAGGGACGTCAAACTTTTGCCCAACTTCCAGCACCCATATATATATATATATATACAACTACATATTAAGTGTTGTGCGTTCACACACACGCAAAGTTTTCAGAATTCAAGTCGCTGCAGCAGTCTTTTTAACAGATGGATGGGTCCAGGACCTGGAGATTGTAAAAGTGGGGCAGAAAACTGTCGTCCGTTCAAAGTTATGCTAATGTTTTAAGCACCACGCTCCTCGCTCTCTCTCATCTATCTGCATGCAGTCCGAATTGAACAAACCTGCGTGCGTGTGTGTGTGTGTGTGTGTGTGAGGCCGGCTACACACTGCAAGCGTAGTGTCCGTTTTTATTTCGGCTCTCATGTTAATAGGTTAGAGCGTTCACACTACCTGCGGCTCGAGCCGCGCGGAAAACGCGTGCATGCTACAAATAGTCCCGACGCCTATCTTTCACGCAACACGTTGGAAGCGTTTAACATGAAGTATAGGCCTTCCACTTCGTCACCTAGCAGCAGCATCGCCGCGTCAGACACGCTTCTGGTGTGCAAAGACAGAAAACGCCACGATTGCAGTGTGTAGCCGGCCTGAGAGAGGGGGGCGCGGAACTGGACACATAAAAATATACTCCGTCATTTTGTTCATACAGGACATCATTCAAACGGCAAAGTGTTTACTTATATTTGTATACCCCGTTCTTAAGCTTTATGCCACTTCTATCGTGAGAAGGACTATTGCAGTTTATAACACAGTAGGTAGACGGCATCTTGAACACTGCGTTCTTGCCTCCATGCATAGAAGACTGGCGCTCGTTTGTGCCGCGGATTCCCAAAATGCTTTGCGTTTACCACTGGGAATACGTCATGATGACGACACATTAGCAATCTCTATAGCCTACTCATTAATGTGTTCACACAACTCATGTGTCGGGTCGCGGCAGATCAATGACTTTATAACTCACAATTGCGACTTTTTATCACAGAATTCTGACTTTATATCACGCAATTGCGACTTTATATCTCAGAATTCTGACTTTATATCACGCAATTGCGACTTTATATCTCAGAATTCTGACTTTATATCACGCAATTGCGACTTTATATCTCAGAATTCTGACTTTATAACTCGCAATTGCGACTTTATATCTCAGAATTTTGACTTTATAACTTGCAATTGCGACTTTATATCTCAGAATTCTGACTTTATATCTCAGAATTCTGACTTTATAACTCGCAATTGCGACTTTATATCTCAGAATTCTGACTTTATATCTCAGAATTCTGACTTTTTAACTCGCAATTGTGAGAAAAAAAGTAGAATTCTGAGATAAAAAGTCACACTTACTCTTTTTATTTTTTTACTTAGTGGCGGAAACGGGCTTCCATATCTTTCAACATCCTACTTGACATCAAAGATTATAGTATTTTTTCAACTATTATCATAGTTGAACTATTATCATGCAAATAAAACTACTATATGTGCTAAAAATCTTTACACATTTTTGCTCTTCTGTGTGGGGGTTTGTTAGATAAACTAGACAACTATGCCCCCACTGCTGGAATACTAATACATTTAAGAAGTATAATGTATAAGTATAAGATTGAAACATAATCTTTATACAGAAATTAGTTTTTCACAAAAGTATATTCAAGAGAGCAACTTACTAAAATAAATAGCATGAACCATTTAAAATGAATACAGAAATCTCCTCTCCTGGTCTACTGTGAAAGTTTATGTTGATTTGTAAGTGACATTTTTCCTCTACTGGATGACGATGTTCACATTTTGTTTCTTTTGTTTTGTACAGTTGTACAGTTTATAATAAAACTAGTCACTAAGTATGGTCAAACATGTTCATAGGAATTAATTAAAAACATATGAACAATGACAGTCCTTCTACATGAGAGTGTTTAAGACTAAACAAATTATATTTCTTTTAGGACATCTTTCTGGTTTGTCTATGATGTGAACATGACAAAGTGAGTCTTTCTGTTCTTCTGTTACAACTACACAACTAATACATTTCAAACATTTCTAACTATTATACTTAAAGCTGTACACATTTATTTTGTGTACGTCTCTAAACAACGGCTAGGTAAATTAATTACAGTTGATAGGTAGACATTTTAGGTGAAAGGTGGGATGATTCATGTTTTTTTCCCCCTGCTACACACCAATACTGTAACACCAGTGTTTTAGGTGTCTGTCTACAGTGTTTTAGGTCTTGTCTTAAACCGTCTTATGTTTTAATATTTTGTTTTCTTTATATAAAAAATGCTTAACATATGCTAAGCAGTTTTTGTACTCGTCGCCAGAATACCAAAATGTTTTTAACATATCATACATATCAATAGTTAGCTAGCAACTGCAAGTGATATAATTTACAGTAATGTGAAACAAACTCAGTCACATCAGAGTTTGGTTCTAGTTTATATTAAACATTTATTGCCCACAGCATGTTTATCAGTGCTTTCATGCTTAACAAAGTTTACACAAGTAACAAAGTTTTCATTGTAGTATACTGACTCTGAAACCATACCAAAAACGTTATGCGTGTGACAGTTTGGAGACATTTGTTTTTCATGCATCTTAGATTTGTCTGCATTTCTCCTCAAACACACTGCTTTGGAAACTGTTTGACAATTTTAACATCACCATTCTCAATGTAATGTGTGTGTGTGTGTGTGTGTGTTTTCCTTACACTTTGTCCGAAATAAATATTTTATCATGCAAATTTATTTTATTATTCAGATTTTATTTTATTTATTTTTACCTCAGCTCAGACCACAAAAGAATAACAAGTTAAGATTCAACTTTTTATTTCATGCACATACAATATATTGATGAATACATGTTGAAGTAGTAAAGAAAATTGTAAAATGACATTAGATACAAACAGTTAAACAAAAATAATGACATTACAGATCTAGCCAGAAAAGAAAATCATAGTAGCTGACTAGAGTTTCAACTATTTCATCAATGTCCGTTTTCTCATTTGTTGAAAACGGCGAAACACATAGATCTGTTACAAATGTACACATAAAAAAACTCTGTAACTTCTAACTCGTCACAACATTCATGCATCATATGCAGAATTTTTCTGAGGACTGAATTGAATTCATGAATTTGTACTTACAAAAATTGTTTCTCTTGCAACATCCATTTCATTTTTGATATTTGTTACACGTTTGGTGTGTTGTAACCTCGAGTCCAACACATCTGTTTCACACATATTTTCAAAATATGACTAGAATCCGTAAGGCAGAGTTGTAAAGTCTGATTGAAGCACACGCTTGTCATACACCACTGAGATTTTTTTCAGATGTGATCTGTTAGATAAGGTCAGCCGACGCTTGTTGCGAATAATGGTGTGTGTTTGTGCTGACGCCCGTCTCGCACGAGGGCAGTGAGGCTTTGTTTTAAATGTATAAGATTTCGGACCCGACGAAACAAATTTAATAATATGGTCGCCAGAATCTAACTCGCTCGTCAGCTGTCCTAAATACGGGCCTGTCTCAGGCACCCAATCATCGGTTTTTGATACAAAAACCACGGAATCTGTATCTACATACAGAACACATCGCCCTAATTTATCCAAAAGATTGTAGAGCGCCAAACGAGCATATGCAGTGGTAAAAGCCCCAATGAAAATTTTAACATCGCGTGTGGGGGAGGGGTCTTGCGTAGGAGAACTCCATTGAATCAACCCCACAGTTTCAGATACGAAGGAGAAGTGGCATAATACATGCGGCCTGCTGAATAAACGTTCAGTGAACTCTCGTGAGTCTGTCACAAGCTCAATGGAAGCTTTAGCATAAGTTCTGCCGGGAAGACTTAATTGTCATGTCACTTTAATTTTATCTATCCAATCACATGCTAAATACCTGGGTATAAAAGTTCGGTACTTACGCATGTCTGAGTTCGCAGATGCTGACGCTCCAATTCAGTTGACGATCCGGGCGTTCCGTAGCGGTCGATCGCTGGTCCTATTATAACTAATAATGTGTATACAGTGGCGTTCTAAGTCCACGTCAGCCTATCATTCTGTTCACTGGGTTACCGCAGTAACTGACGCGAGTGCTTCACTAACAAGAGCAAAATCTCACGTCAGACTCAAATCAATCACTTTCACGGAGGACTATCTGGGAATGTTATCAAAGACACGGCTGTGTTTTCATCACCATTCTGGCGACATCACTACATCAGCATTTATCACAGTGATATGCATATGGTTATGCATTCCGATGCCGATTGGGTGTAGTATCTTACTCTTTTTCAACTTTGTCGCAAGCATGTCTGTATAGAACACACACATGCATCGTGTGAGACGCGCACAGGTGTTTGCTGGTCTGCTTGTGCAACGTGATCGCTCGTTGTGGCTCGCTTGTGTCCATAGTGCTCGTAAATGATTCGCATGACACTGGTTACCGTTATAGATAGTATTTTGTTAGAAAAACTGAAACGGAACAGATATGCACAGCATATTTAGACTCTATCATTCTCCCTACGAATGCAAGGAAAACAACACGGGTTTTAAAGCAACATGCACCTATTTAATCTGGGCTTCATGTTGAACTGAAGTTAAGCTGAAATCGCGATTGGTTCAGTGTTATCAGATCGCTGAAATTCAATTAAAAAAACTATGCTGAGCAAATTAGCATATTTAGGTACAGCACCGACATCAGTGCTCTGTTCTTATTCAATGGTGTTAGATTCATCTTCCTAGCGCTGTGAGTTCATCACATATGCAATTTAACTGACACAACATAGTTTCAAGCTTAGAAGTGTTTGGCCTGCATCCAGCAGAGTACATATTTGCTCAAACATATGGGGCGCCAAGTGTTGGAATGGCTTCCTTCCCTATGAGGAAGAACTGGAGCGTTCTGTGCTCACATTAAGGTGCTTTGCGTATTGTATTATAAAAATGCGCAACATATTATTAAATTGGTTAATCAAAACAAACACATCATATATATTAGTAATTGTGTGCATTTGTCTTCGCTTTACTCCAGTTAATTAGTTTTTTATTCAGCTACTGATATCTGGATACCTCTTATATTTCGAGAAACTTAGATTGTAGCGTTACGTCTTACTTGGTCCTTCCGGCTAGGACGCCATGGCTACATTAATGTGTGTGTGTGACACACATTACACAATGTGACACAATGTGTATCTTGCTTGTACTCTCAGCACCATATGTCGGGTAAGGTTTGCATACAAAACAAGGTTTGACTTGACATTCGATAGCAGCACTAAATTGATTCTGTACTCAATCTGACCCGTTTACATAAAGATTGCATCGTACAACATCTAAATCACAATTATTGATTTGAAAACAATTATTCAAATCTTTTATGAATACAGTGAGCAGAGTGCACTCCCTTTATAAACGCATGAAACTGTCAAATGCTTCAGTTCAGATAAACTCCAGTGGAGACTGCTGTGGTCAATCTGACTGCACCGAATCATGAATCTATTGCATGTTCTACTATTCGTTGGTAAAGCGTATGCGCTGGAAGGCAGAGTTGGCAGTGATAAGCTCTGGGCCATTCAATCCTGATTAAGTGTTTCTGTGTTATGCTCCAATTGGGGATTGCATTCGAGTGCTCAACAGACTTTACATTACATTTGTGCATTTGGCGGACGCTTTTGTCCGGGGCACCTTGGGTTGCATTCGGGGTGCACATTTGGCGTTTTCCGGGTCTTGCTTTTCCTGGGAGTCGAGCCCGTGGCTCGGCGTTGCTGGTGCCGCGCTCTGCTGTTTGAGCTACTGAAAAGTCATGTCTGTGATCAGCTACACTTGCATCGAATCCTATTGTGACTAACAAAATATACAAGGGAGTAAATAGTGTTGACTGTTGACACAGTCACCTCCCACTGTGGCACATGCGTATTGATTCCTGGCTGCACCGCAAACGGCAAGGTCTCTCGCAGTAAGCTTTTTCTCTTCACTAAAGCTGGCACACGGTGCACTTATAGTCATTGTGATTTTGTTGCTTTTCAGACTGCGATCCTGATGCTAACCTGTGGGATCTCAGTGCATTACAGCAGGCCGTATGTTAATCAGACACACAAGGACTTGTCCGGAGTTTTACATCAATCCATTCACTTAGCGAAATCATGGCGTTGGGGAACATGTCAAACTAACTATTAAAGACATCAGATTTCATTCCTAGGGTCAAAGGAATTTTTTTTAGGATTGCGATATTGTTCTCATATTGCCAAACGTGTCCAAAAAAAACAAACAAAAAAAAATCACACAGTATTATCCTGGCTTAGGTTATCAAATGATGAATCTCGCTTTGATCTTTCATAGGTTCGGTAGCTGTGTCGGGTCCTATATAGCTAGTTATGGTTTTATTAGCTAGTAAGTTTAGTATTTAGTATTAGCTATAAGCTTAACCTTATAAAACATTATTTTCCTTTTGCAAGGGCATCGTCCGGTGTTCTCAATCACATGCACATTGTTATGTATTCGTCATGCTGTTCTGGTTTATTTTCTTTTGGGGGTTCTCTCAGCAGGTTGACGGTTAGATGGTGTTCTATCAAGATGTGAGCGGGAGCTACGCCCAGGGGTTTAGAATCCTCCTAACTGCAGATGGAAAGAAATGTGATTTCCAACTCACCTGTGCATGGGCCATTCTTTCAGATTGGTGTTGCTACGAACATAGCTCAACACGCAGAGTTGGCATCCATGAATGTGGGTGTTACAAGTAGACAGGAGGCAGACACAGATGTTAACAGGTATGATAGTTTATTTGACCACAGTAGAGCATGGGAAGTGGAGCAGGTGAGTAAACCGGTTGATGGTAGATAGGATGGTGATATGAGAGAGAGAGTTACTGTCTTTTGTCTTGAAGGTGGAATGACGCTGAAGCCTGGAGGTTTCTGGAGACTGGAGATCGTTGGAGACTGGAGATCGTTGGAGACAGAGGGACGGACAGGAACACACCCACACAGCAGACAGGGAACACGGAAGGAAGGAGACACGCTGGAGACAGGTAGTATCGATAGGAGAGTCCTTGAGGTAAGCATAGGTAGACGTATATGTGAACGAGACCGGACGTGGAGTGCTGTGTGGTTGTGAGTCTTGTAGTGCTGGTGATGAGTGTGGTGATGAGGTGCAGGTGATGGTGATCAGTACTCTGGGGAAGGAGTGCGCTGTGATTGGTGGAGGGTGGAACCTGACGTGTCTGTGACAGTACCCCCCCCTCCACGGCCCGCTCCAGAGGGCCGAGAACCCCGACGCCGTGGTGGACGTCCTCTACCCCGCGGAGCTGGCTTCTCAGGATGACTGTCGTGAAATGTCTGGAGTAACATGGGATCTAAAATGTCGTTCCTTGGGACCCAGGAGCGTTCCTCGGGACCAAATCCTTCCCAATCCACAAGATATTCCAGCTGACCACCACGACGTCGGGAGTTCAAGATCTCATTGACCTTGTAGGCCGTACCGTCCTCCAGGATGATTGGAAGGGGGGGTTCGGCGGGAACTACGTCAGGTCCTGTGGGGGAAACAGAGGGATGGTGAGCTTTGAGTAGTGAAACATGGAAAGTAGGATGTATACGGTACCCTTGTGGCAGACGGAGTTGATATGTGACCGGGTTGACCTGCTTGGTGATGGGGAATGGGCCAATGAACCTGGGACTCAGCTTTTTGCAAGGCAGACGCATTCTGATGTCTCGGGTAGAAAGCCACACCAGTTGACCAGGCTGGAAGACGGTGGTGTCAGAACGCCGAAGATCCGCGACCATCCTGCGTCTGCGCAGGGCCCGTTGCAGCTGATGGTGAGCTGAGTCCCAGACCCTCTCGCTCTCTCGGAACCAGTAGTCCACAGCAGGAACGTCGGAGGGTTCCCCATCCCAGGGGAACAGTGGAGGTTGGAAACCGAGTACGCATTGGAATGGGGTGAGTCCTGTGGTCGACTGCTTCAGGGAGTTTTGGGCGTACTCGGCCCAACCTAGGAACTGGTTCCAAGAGTCCTGGTGGTCATGACAGAAGGTACGTAGGAAGCGACCAATTTCCTGAACCTTCCTTTCCGTCTGCCCGTTTGACTGTGGATGATATCCCGACGTCAGGCTAACGGCCACACCTAGGAGTGAGAAGAACGATCTCCATACTCGTGAAATGAACTGGGGTCCTCGATCGGATACTATGTCCTCAGGTACTCCGAAGTATCTAAAAACTTGATTGAAGAGTGTTTCGGCTGTTTCCATGGCAGTAGGCAGACCTGGGAGTGGGATCAGACGACATGATTTGGAGAAGCGATCTACTACCACTAGGATGGTGGTATTACCGTCTGAGACCGGCAGGTCAGTGATGAAATCTACTCCTAGGTGTGACCATGGGCACTCTGGAACGGGCAGAGGAAGGAGCTTACCAGCTGGAAGATGACATGGAGATTTGGAAATGGCACACTCCCTACAGCCCTGCACGTACCTTCTGACATCCTTTGCCATCCCTGGCTACCAGAAGCATTCTTTTAGCAACGAGAGGGTTTCATTGACCCCCGGGTGACCAGTACCGAGTGACGTGTGAGCCGAGTGAATGGTGGGAGTGCGTCGTGTCCGAGTGAGGTATAGCAAGCCAGGTGGACAACCCGGCGGAGGGTTCGTGGAGGCATTGGAGGAGGGCATGGTTTCTTCGGACCAGATAATAGGACTTACTATGAGGGAGCTTGGAATAATGGGTTCTGGTTCTTCGATCTGTTCGTCAGGGGCATGAAGACGGGAGAGAGCATCAGCCTTAAGATTCTTGGTACCAGGACGGTAGGAGATGGTGTAATTGAAACGGGAGAAGAACATGGCCCACCGGGCTTGTCTGGGGTTTAATCTCTTGGCTGATCGAAGATATTCAAGGTTTTTATGATCTGTTAGCACCAGGAACGCATGTTTGGCTCCCTCCAACCAATGTCTCCACTCTTCTAAGGCAAGCTTGACTGCGAGAAGTTCCCTGTCACCGATGGAGTAGTTGACCTCCGCCGGGCTGAGCTTGCGGGAGAAGAAGGCGCATGGATGGAGTCTACTTGGCGTCCCCTGCTGCTGCGACAACACCGCTCCCACTCCGGTGGTGGAGGCGTCCACCTCCACGACGAAGGGCTTTTCCGGGTCTGGATGGACTAGGAGGGGAGCGGTGGTGAAGGCTTTCTTGAGGTGGCAGAAGGCATTGGTAGCTGCCGGGGTCCAGGACAGAGACTTGGGCTTGTTGCGTAACATACTGGTGAGTGGATGAGTGATGGAGCTGTAACCTTTGATGAATCGTCGATAGAAGTTGGAGAAACCTAGGAAGCGCTGGAGTTCTTTGATAGTGGTGGGTTCTGGCCAGGTGGTGATGGATTCCACCTTCCTCTCGTCCATCCGGATGCCACTGTGATCAATGTGGTATCCCAGGAAAGAAACTGAAGTTTGATGGAAAGAACACTTTTCGGCCTTGAGGAATAGATGGAACTGACGTAGACGGTTTAGGACCTCCGCAACGTGTTGGCGATGTTCGGCCTGGCTCCGGGAGTAGATGAGGATGTCGTCGATGTAGACTAGGACGAATCGATGGAGAAACTCCCGGAGCACCTCATGGATGAAATCCTGGAATACGGAGGGGGCGTTTACCAATCCATACGGCATGACGAGGTATTCATAGTGTCCAGTAGGGGTAATAAAGGCAGTCTTCCACTCGTCCCCCTCACGTATCCGGATGAGGTTGTACGCGCTGCAGAGGTCCAACTTGGTGAACACAGTGGCACCACGGCGATGTTCGAGGGCTGCTGGGACGAGAGGAAGGGGGTACCGGAACTTAACTGTTATCTTGTTGAGGGAACGATAATCGATGCATGGCCGCAAGCCTCCGTCCTTCTTTGCCACGAAGAAGAAGCTGGACGCAGCAGGGGAAGTAGACGGCCTGATGTAACCTTGGACGAGGGCTTCCTGTATGTATTCCTCCATGGCCTTCTCCTCCGGGATGGATAGTGGGTATATCTTACCCCTTGGTACTGGTTCACCCGGAAGCAGGTCGATGGCACAGTCCCATGGCCGGTGTGGAGGCAGCTTGGAAGCCCGTTGCGGGCAGAAGACATCGCTGAAGGGGGCGTAACACTCGGGAACATCGACGGAGCGTTGTTCAACTGGACTTTCGATGGATGTGGCACAGAGAGTCAGATCAGGCAGAGATGAGGATGGAAGAGGAAGTTCCGTCAGACATTGTGAGAAGCAAGTGTCGCCCCACTTCAGGATTTCGCCCGTTTTCCAGGAGATGGTAGGATTGTGCTGCTCCAACCAGGGGCGCCCCAGAACCACGTCAGCGGTCGAATCCTCCAGAACCAGCATGTGAGCCTCTTCCCGATGTAGAAGCCCGACCTGAAGAGTGACTGGTCCAGCCACGGTACGGACGTGCTTGCGACTGAGGGGTCTTCCGGTTATTGAGCTGATCCTGTAGGTGGTCGGAGACGGAGTGGTCTTGAGGCGTAACTGGCGGCAGATGGCCCCGGAGAGGAAGTTGCCGGCTGACCCCGAGTCAAGGAGCACGACCACTGAAAGGGAGACATTAGCGGCAGTAAGGATGACGACAGTGGTGAGTGGTTTCATTTTATGATCAGCAGGAATAATGGCACTCACCATGGGTCGCGGAGGTCGTGTGGGGCATGCAGCTATGACATGCCCGGGCTCACCACAATACAAACAGAGACGTAGGGTCAGCCGACGGCGGCGTTCTTCAGGGGCTAGTCGGGAGTTCTCTAACTCCATGGGTTTGTGGGCTGGTTCTGGGGTGCTGACGGGTTCGGATCGGCGGAAGGGCACGTTGAAGGGATACTGGTGCTCTTGGATGCACGCCTGCATGCATCATGAACTTCTCAAGGCCGATGGAGTCCTCGCATGCAGCGAGATGCAGCCGTACCCGAGGTTCCAATCCTTGCCGAAATGTAGTTATCAGCGCCTGTTCATTCCATCCGCTAACTGCCTCAAAGCGTTCTGAATTGAGCATAATCGTAAATAGACATGGATCCCTGTTTTAAATTATAAAGTTTCTCACCAGCTGACGAATCTGTGATTGGCTTCCCAAACACCTCCCGGAAGTGGGAAATGAACGCTGAGTATGACTGCGTTACCGCACCTTGTTGTGACAAGATGGAATCGGCCCACATTAATGCTTTGCCGCTGAGCTGCGAAATAATGAAGGCGATCTTTGAGGTGTCGCTCGGGTACAAGTGCGGCTGCATCTCCAGGACCAGTGTGCATTGCAGCAGGAAGCCGCTGCAATTCTCCGCCGATCCTGAGTAGGGCGCCGGTTTGGCCATGGGACTAGCATACGGAGGTAGTGAAGGAGGGTTGTTGACAGAGTGGTTGGTGTTCGCTGGTGCAGGTGAATGAACAGTAACTGGAGTGGGTGGTGGAGGAAATGTGCGCCGAAGCGCATCTACCAATTCCTGGAAGGGATCCGGTTGGCTCATACTGGGTCTCGGTTAGGGTCCGGTCTTCTGTTACAAGTAGACAGGAGGCAGACACAGATTTTAACAGGTATGATAGTTTATTTGACCACAGTAGAGCATGGGAAGTGGAGCAGGTGAGTAAACCGGTTGATGGTAGATAGGATGGTGATATGAGAGAGAGAGTTACTGTCTTTTGTCTTGAAGGTGGAATGACGCTGAAGCCTGGAGGTTTCTGGAGACTGGAGATCGCTGGAGACTGGAGATCGTTGGAGACAGAGGGACGGACAGGAACACACCCACACAGCAGACAGGGAACACGGAAGGAAGGAGACAAGCTGGAGACAGGTAGTATCGATAGGAGAGTCCTTGAGGTAAGCATAGGTAGACGTATATGCGAACGAGACCGGACGTGGAGTGCTGTGTGGTTGTGAGTCTTGTAGTGCTGGTGATGAGTGTGGTGATGAGGTGCAGGTGATGGTGATCAGTACTCTGGGGAAGGAGTGCGCTGTGATTGGTGGAGGGTGGAACCTGACGTGTCTGTGACAGTGGGATTCCATGATGGTCAATATGGTTTTCTTCAGCAATGCTCAAGCCATCAGGCATGTTCAGTAAACTCTCCCATAATTCCAAAGGTAAAACTAAGATTACCTACTTGTCTTAACAAACATCAGGTAAATTCAAAGCTTTTAAGGTTGATCTTCCACTTCCACCGATATTCTGCTAGAAGCCATGTTTATCAGCCTTTCGGCTTCATGTGTCCAGGGAAATTCACTTTAGAAACTAATCAGTTTGATTTACTGTCTTTCCTATTCTGATCTTCACTTCTCACTCAATTTCTTTACTCTTTTACTTAAGCATTCTAGAATGACTCTAAACCCACTTTTATACTGACCTTAAAAGCTGCAGTCTACCTCCTTCTCTTCGTAATGGACTTTCCTACAGCTACGACCGTGGAACTTCTAGGCCAGCATTCAAGCTAAGGGGGAGACCGTGTTCTTCTGCATTCGAGTCTTATATAAGACCAATTCTAAAATCATCCTTGAAGCTCAGCAAGCTCTCCAATAATGGTTCAGGTAAATTCCTATGCAACTACTGGTGGTGGTTTATTAATATTTAAAAAAATATATATAAAAAAAAAATGGATGTGGCCCTGCGGCCTTGACTATGTGGTCTATCAGGCCGTGTGGCCTGGCGGCCTTGTCTCTGTGGTCTAACAGGCCGTGTGGCCCGGCGGCCTTGTCTCTGTGGTCTATCAGGCCGTGTGGCCCGGCGGCCTTGTCTCTGTGGTCTAACAGGCCGTGTGGCCCGGCGGCCTTGTCTCTGTGGTCTATCAGGCCGTGTGGCCCGGCGGCCTTGTCTATGTGGCCCTGTGGCCTTGTCTCTGTGGTCTAACAGACCGTGTGGCCCGGCGGCCTTGTCTCTGTGGCCCTGCGGCCTTGTCTCTGTGGTCTAACAGACCGTGTGGCCCAGCGGCCTTGTCTCTGTGGTCTAACAGACCGTGTGGCCCAGCGGCCTTGTCTCTGTGGCCCGGCGGCCTTGTCTCTGTGGCCCTGCGGCCTTGTCTCTGTGGTCTAACAGACCGTGTGGCCCAGCGGCCTTGTCTCTGTGGCCCTGCGGACTTGTCTCTGTGGTCTATCAGACTGTGCTGCCCTGCGGCCTTGTCTTTGTGGCCCTGCAGCCTTGTCTCTGTGGTTTATACGAGTTTCATAATTTTTTTTTAAAAAAGCCATCAGCAGGCGGTCTTCCATGTTCACGCTTAACATGTTAACTCTTGTTTTTCTTCTTTGTAGGAACTCCAGGATACAAGACCGGTGGGTCTATTTTATTTACCATTTTTGGGGGATAGGATAGGCTCCGTCCAGGTGGAAGCATTCTTCCACTTATTTTTGGGGGTCGGCTGCGCCTCTGCCTTCGTCTTCAGGCAGGATATGCAGAGTCCGGACCCTCAGATTGCTAGCTACGGACGGGGCCTATGCCAATATACTTTATTGCTTGCTGGGTTGTTAATAAATGGATTATTGTCACAGTATTTAATCTCCCGAGTCTTTCTGGCAGAAATGGAAGCTTTAGCATAAGTTCTGCCGGGAAGACTTAATTGTCATGTCACTTTAATTTTATCTATCCAATCACATGCTAAATACCTGGGTATAAAAGATCGGTACTTACGCATGTCTGAGTTCGCAGATGCTGACGCTCCAATTCACCGCCATCCTCCCCACCACCTCCAAGTTAAATCCTTCCCTACATCCACCCCACCACCACCAGGATGGTCCCTTCCATACCTCACGGGGGTCGGCTGCGCCTCTGCCTTCGTCTTCAGGCAGGATATGCAGAGTCCGGACCCTCAGATTGCTAGCTACGGACGGGGCCTATGCCAATATACTTTATCGCTTGCTGGGTTGTTAATAAATGGATTATTGTCACAGTATTTAATCTCCCGAGTCTTTCTGGCAGAACTGTGTGGCAGGTGAGATCTGAGACAAAACCTACCTCAAAGCGTATTTAAAATTAGTTTCGCTATGGATCTTTTTGCAGAATTATGAATTATTTTAGAAGGATCCAATTGAATTCCCTCCTTATCCAAATAATCAGATACGTAAGATTGCTTCTCTGTCTCTGTCATCACATCGACAGGGTAACCCGAGGCCTCCTGTTTGAGTTTGACGAATGTTTTGACGAATGTTTTGACGAATAATGACTCTGTGAATAATGTGTCAGACATGTCTGGAAAATGCCAGATCTTGTGTATTTTCACCACGCAATAGCCATGTTGAATAGCTTTCTCGAGCTCGACGCTCACCCACGTCCCCGTGATAGCACGAAGATCATCGCTGCGACTGCATTGTGTGTCATGAATTTGATGTTCGGCACATGTTCTACACAGAGGGAACATTAGTTTCCCTCCACACCTGTAAGGCAAAACTGGATGGTATAGCCCACGCGAGGGAAGAACTATCGCTTTTATGAGTCCAAAATAATTCTCTATAGGCTCAAAATCCTTGAAAATATTTTTGGGATAGCCTATAGGATACGTTTTTGTAGACTGGACAAACGGATCGAGAGATGTGAAATCAAAATAGTCGATTCTCTCATCTTCATCTACTCTGTGATAGAGTTTGAACGCATTCGTCCTTCCCCCATAGAGCGCGTCACGTGGGTAGAGCCGGCTAGGGGCCAGATAGGTACGTGTGAACTCTATGATGTCAGGGTCTGTTTCTTTCAACGCCTCCCATTCGCACTCCCACATACTAATGACACGCAAGCCATAAACTTTCCGGAGAGTCTCTAACTTCGCATCAGACTGTCTCCTGAGATCACCAAAAGAGACTTTTGATAGCGGATTTATTTCGTATGATTTAAACCGACAATAGTGACCGTGGAAGAAACATCCCAGGAACTCCAGACCTGTTTTTATGCCATCAGAAGTCTCATAATATCCGTCAATATGATACGGCCCAACCTGGCGTTCGCCATGGTTTAATGTGTGTTGTACCTCAACGTTTTGACTCGTTTTGACATACTCGAGCCATTGGATGGATGCGTTTGAAAATGTCTTGTGTTGATTAATATATGCGTGGCTGTGTGTTAGAGCCAGCATGTCGCGCAAAAGGAAATTTGTTTTGAAAGTTTTCATACACACGCCTGGTAACACACGAACAGCTTCTTCCCACAAGCAATTAGACTACTTAACTCCTGATCCATCAGGATCATAACACACACTGGACAGAATATCACTCCGCACAACCCACTGTAGAACACACACACATTATATACACATTTATGTATCATTTATTATTTAGCATTTATCATATAGCACCTATTGTACATAATTGGATCTCTACTGTGAATAATAATGTATACTGTACATTGTATATTATTATTACTATAGCTTAATGTATACTGTTATTGTTTAATGTATGTTTAGTGTATATTGTTTAAAGTATATGTATATTGTAAGTATGTGTATATTGGTTAAAGCTGTGAGAACTACACTCACATTGTGTAAATTATTTATTTTTTATTGTAGTGTATACTGTGCTGTGAGTAATTGTGGGCGCATCAGATGTGTAATCTGATGCTGCTTTAAATGTTGTACATGTCATGTCGTGACTGCTATGTTGCTCGGAACTGCACCAAGAATATCACCTACTGTTGCACTTGTGCATATAGCTGTGTGACAATAACGTGATTTGATTTGATTTGATTTGATTTGATTAATGTAATTGATTTGAAGGGGTCAATGTTTGTACAATTTATAAATTTGGCTCTGTATCTCACACATGCGTCACGTAGGATAACAACATAATTTTTACAGTAAAACGCAAGCTCTTTTTTAAAATCAAAGATCTCACCCGATACATCTTTGTACCGTGTGTCAAATGTGACACGTTCGCTTTGGTTCATTGCCTCGTAACCATAGAACACCTTCGGAGGATAGAGACCGATATATTCCGCGTTTTCCGGTTTATTAAAGAGGGAAGGAAAATGACCCTTGCTACGTTGATCTAAGATAAGGGCTGCTGGTATTTTTGCTAGTTATAAGGGGATAAATTGCCACGAATCGATGAACCGTAGTTTAAACGTAGTATCATACATATATAGAATCCTGCAGCCCTGCGTAATGAGTTTTGGGGTCAATCCCTCTCCAACAAGATAATTGATAATTAAATAGTTATCAAACCCTGATGAATTGTGGGCTATAAATGTGTATCCTGCATATTTTGGTCGCCTATAATGTCTAATTAGACTAGCTACACAATCTTCCCCTCTGGCTTCAAACGTCTCTCCTCCGTGACTGATGGCACAAACATAATTCGGTATATGTCTTCCATCTTGAACGAATGTTTAAAAATCATAATAAATGTATTTTTCATCGTGCTGCTCAGGTTTTAGAGGCTGAATGTAGCACTCGTGACTGGCTTCACTCTACAAAATTTCACAACAATGTATGCAATACTCTGGAGAGCATTTGTGAACTTTTGTTATTTTTTCAGTATCAGCTGATGGCCTATACACGACGTGGCATTTTGAACAAAATTTCACAGATTTACACTGAGATCTTTCATCTGGGCCTTGTGATTTTTTATGTGATTCGTAACAAAACCTGTTTTTACAGAATCTCAGACATTCTACACATTGTCTTGTTCTGGTCGTATACGACCGACATTCGGATGTCATGCATATTTTACAAACAAACTGACAATCGTGTGTTTTTCTGTCTTTATGGCCCCTAAAACAGTACTCGCACACGTACGAGGCTCCTATAAATCCGGTTAAATTTTTTATGAGATGAAAATGTCCCCTCGTGGAGAAATAGATGGACTGTTTTTGGGTGTAATTCGTCTGTGTTTTTATGCACCACCAGCGCCCCAGAACAATCCCTGTAAAAAAACGTCTCGGTTACGTATGTAACCTTCGTTCCCTGAAGGAGGGAACGGAGACGTACGTCGGAACTGACCGACAAATTGGGATCTGATTTCAGAGACCAATCTACTTCGAGTGTTTAAAACGAGCCAATGAAGATTGGCATGCGATTCACGCATTCCACGCACCGCCCCGCAGCGTGGGTATAAATAAGGAAGTGGAATGCCTGATCATTGCTTTTTCTGCTGAGGAGCCGAACTCGTGACTCGGCCTCCCAGCGGAAGCACAGCACCTGGCGAGGGGACGTACGTCTCTGTTCCCTCCTTCAGGGAATGAGGGTTACATACGTAACCGAGACGTTCCCTTTCAGTCGGTCACGTTCGACGTACGTCGGAACTGACCGACGAATTGGGATCTCTACCAAAACGCCAGGGCGCTGGCCCTTCCAGCGTCCTGCTTGAGCGCACTGGACCGTCTTAAATGGTACGGAAGTCAGGGCTCCAAGCAGGGAGGTCAGTCACTGTTGTTTCTGCAAGACCCACCCAGAGTGACTAATGGAACACTGGGAAGCGTGCCCGTCTCGGAGACGGTACGCTGCGGAGCCACGTCCTTCAGAGAAGGCTTGGTGGCGGAATACACATAAGGACTAACCTGGCAGGGTAGTGCAACATATGGCAGTCTCTGGGGTGGTTCCAGCCTGGTTCCAGGGGGGAAAGAACACGCCCAGAGACGACAGAGCGGGCTCTGTCAAGGGAAAGACACGGGGCTAGCCAAGTAGGGTAGCAGGTACCGTGGAAGAATACACATATGGGGTAGCCGTTAGGGGACCGCTACATATGGAACCCAGCCTACACACACGTTACACAAGCATACGGGTGCAGGCCTGGCGTCAGACGGCCGCAACGTCTGGCACCGCAGGGGGTGACGGAGGAGCTCGACAGGGTTAGCCGTTTCCGGGGAACACAACTGGAGAAAAATGGACGCACGTATCCGGCCCAGAGGGCGGGAGTGGCGTTGCAAGCCGACACTTAGAACGGGCACTTAGCGCTACTGGCCCCTGGAGGCGAGGATGCGGGAAGATACCGGCTCTACACGGAGGCTATAGAATCTAGCGAACGTGTTAGGTGTCGCCCAGCCCGCAGCTCTACAAATATCTGTCAGCGAGGCACCTTGAGCCAGCGCCCAGGATGAAGCAACACTCCTTGTTGAGTGTGCTCGCACCCCGAACGGGCAAGGTACGTCTTGGGACTGGTAACCCAAGACGATGGCATCCACTATCCAGTGGGCCAACCTCTGCTTGGAGACAGCCTTTCCCTTCTGCTGGCCTCCGTAACAGACGAAGAGTTGTTCTGAGGTCCGAAAGCTTTGAGTCCGGTCAACGTAAGCGCGAAGAGCGCAGACGGGACATAAAGCCAGGGCTGGGTCTGCCTCCTCCGAAGGCAGCGCTTGCAGGTTCACCACCTGGTCCCGGAAGGGAGTGGTAGGAACCTTGGGCACATATCCAGGCCGGGGTCTCAGGACAACGTGAGAGTTGTCCGGCCCGAATTCTAGGCACGATTCGTTGACCGAAAGTGCATGCAGGTCCCCTACCCTCTTAATAGAGGCCAATGTCGTCAGAAGCACTGTCTTCATTGACAGGATTTGAAGCTCCACAGACTGCAAAGGCTCAAAGGGAGGGCTCTGGAGGGCTCTGAGCACTAGAGCCAAGTCCCAAGAGGGTAACGAGTTTGGACGAGGAGAATTTAGCCTCCTCGCACCTCTGAGGAACCTGACGATTAGGTTGTGCTTTCCCAAGGACTTACCTTCGACTGCATCGTGATACGCCACTATTGAAGCGACGTACACTTTGAGGGTGGAGGGAGACAGCCTTCGCTCCAGCCCATCTTGCAGGAAAGAAAGCACGACACCAACCGAACACCTTCGGGGGTCTTCCCGCGGGAAGAGCACCATTCAACGAACAGGTTCCACTTCAACGCGTAGAGGCGCCTCGTAGAGGGGGCTCTAGCAGAAGAGATGGTGTCCACCACTGCCTGTGGTAGACCACCTAGAACCTCCGCGTCCCGTCCAGGGACCAGACATGGAGTTTCCAGAGGTCTGGACGCGGGTGCCATAGAGTGCCCCGTCCCTGAGAAAGAAGGTCCTTCCTCAGGGGAATCGGCCAGGGAGGGGCTGTCGCGAGGAGTGTGAGTTCGGGGAACCAGGTCCGGTTGGGCCAATAGGGCGCAACTAACAAGACCTGCTCCTCGTCCTCCCTGACCTTGCACAGTGTCTGTGCAAGAAGGCTCACTGGGGGAAACGCATATTTGCGCAGGTCCCGGGGCCAGCTGTGCGCCAGTGCATCCGTGCCGAGGGTGCCCCACTGACAATGGGTCGAGTCCGGAGAGGCAAACAGGTCTACCTGTGCGGCTCCGAAGAAGTCCCATATCAGCTGGACCGTGCGGGGATGGAGTCGCCACTCTCCCGGAGGTGCAGGCTGCCGTGAGAGCTCGTCGGCTGTCCGGTTGAGCGCACCTGGGACATGAATGGCCCGAAGCGACCTCAGATGCTTCTGACTCCAAAGGAGGAGGTGGCGGGCGAGTTGGAACATGAAACGGGAGTGTAGACCACCCTGGCGGTTGATGTACGCAACGGCTGCAGTGCTGTCCGTACGGACCAGTACATGCTTGCCACGTAGCAGCCCCTTGAGGCGGCGCAGTGCCAAGTGTACCGCTAACAACTCGAGGCAATTGATATGCCAATGCAATTGAGGTCCCGTCCAAAGGCCTGAAACTGCATGCCCGTTGTAAGTGGCCCCCCAGCCCGTGGAGGAGGCATCCGTAAAGAGCACAGAATGCCTGGACACTTGTTCTAAGGGCACACCGGTCCGGAGAAACGAAGCGTCGGTCCACGGGCTGAAGGTTCGGCGGCAGTAAGGAGTCACTGGGACCCGGTACTGGCCGCTCTGCCACGCCCACCTCGGGACTCGGCCATGGAGCCAGTGTTGAAGCGGTCTCATATGAAGCAATCCGAGCGGCGTTACCGCGGCTGCAGATGCCATATGCCCCAGGAGCCTCTGAAAAGATTTCAGTGGGATCGCTGTCCTGCTCTTGAACAAATTCAAGCAGTTCAACACCGACTGGACCCGCTCTTCCGTAAGGCGCGCAGTCTGGCTGACCGAATCCAGCTCCATACCGAGATAAGAGATCCTCTGTGTGGGACAGAGTTTGCTCTTTTCTCGGTCGACCCGAAGGCCCAACAGGCTGGAGGTGACTGAGCACCATGTCCCTGTGTTCGCACAACTGCTCCCGAGACTGGGCGAGGATGAGCCAGTCGTTGAGATAGTTGAGGATGCGAACGCCGCGTTCTCTGAGCGGAACAATGGCTGCCTCTGCGACTTCCGTGAAGACGCGAGGCGACAGGGACAGCCCGAAGGGCAGGACTTGTACTGATATGCCTTCCCCTCGAACACAAATCGTAGGAACGGTCTGTGTCGAGGAAGGAAGAGACATGAAAGTACACATCCTTCAGGTCGATCGCTGCGAACCAATCTTGGGGACGGATGCATTTGAAAATGCGTTTCTGCGTTAGCGTCCGGAACGGGAGCTTGTGCAGGGCCCGATTCAGGATACGCAGGTCCAAGATTGGCTGTAACCCACCACCTTTCTTGGGGACAATGAAGTAGGGGCTGTAGAACCCCATCTTCATATCGGCTGGAGGAACCGGCTCGACCGCATCCTTCGCCAGTAGGACATCGATCTCTGACCGCAAGACCTGAGCATCGCTGCTTCGCACGGAGGCGAAGCGGATGCCCTTGTACTTGGGAGGCCGGTGAGCGAACTGAATCGCGTAGCCGAGTCTGATGGTACGGATGAGCCAGCGAGACGGCCTGGGGAGCTGTAGCCAAGCCCCCAGAGACCGCACAAGCGGGACCAACAGCACCACAGATGTACCCGGGGTGGGGCAGCGAGGCGGAATAGACAGACCCGACTCGGGAGGCCCGGAGGCGGCCCGGAGTGTTGTCTGAGAATTCCAAGGTGGGACAGAGTGTGGGTGAGAAGGCCCGGGGGCGTTCTCGGTGCCCACACTGCTGCCCCGTGGCGGGGGGAGGGGAGGAAAGGAGTGAGAAGGCCCGGAGGCGTCGCACACTGCCAACCTGGCCCTCTTGGGGCCCAGGGAGAGAGAAAACTGCTCTGAATGTGGGTACCGCTGGACTCCGGAGAGCCAGCGGCAGATTAAGACACCAGTCGGGGCCCCCCGGTCCTCCTCCGGGGGGGTGGGGGAGGGGTGCGGACACCCACTCCCTCAGAGCTGCTCCTGTTCTCCCTGGGCTGCCCGTCTCAGGGCCGCTTGCCCTTACGCTTGCTTGTAGACTAGCAAAGCCCTGAGCGGGTTGGGCGCCTCCCTTACGTCCGGCACCCCGCCGCCTGGATTTCGCAGGGGTGGAGGTGGACGCAGGGGGGTGCCCTCGGCGACAAGCAGGTAGAGGCGCCCTTTCGAATTAGGATGGCTTTTTTTATTTTTTTTTATTTTTTTAAACCGCCTCTGTCTGCTTCTGGGCCATCGAGAACTGCTGGGCAGAGTTCTCGACGGCATCGCCGAAGGGGCCAGCCTGACAGACAGGGGCAATGAGGAACCGAACTTAGTCGGACTCACGCATATCTGCCAGGTTTAGCCCCAGGTTCCTGGACCACTAGTGTGGACATCGCCTGACCCAGGGAGCGTGCAGTGACTTCCGTCGCCCGGAGGGCGAGGTCCACCGCCGCACCGCACCCCTGGGTCGGGACTACCCTCGTGCATGCAGGACAGAGGGTAGTGAGAGAGGGAAAAATTTATACAGATTTTGGCCCTTTTGGTGTTCCATATTTTTGACACCAAATAGTTCCAACTGCTAATTTTTCCAATGCCCATCCGGGGAAAAAGGCACAGGGGTAGGCAAGGAGATTTTACGCGTTGCTCTACGCCTCAGCCACCCGGGAAAGCTTGGCTGTCAACTCTGAATCTGATTCAGCAAGAGCACACACTATTATAGTGGAAACTCAGCATCATCATTTCCAGCGCATAACAGCCCTCTCTCCGATGCAGCAATTGACATCTGTCCTCTGCCAGAGCCCCAAATGAAACACTAGGTCCCCTTGTTTTTTAAAAGGACCAGCAATCCCATCTGTAGGCTGCCAGCAGGCATGTGAGACAGTGAATGTGGCCGTCAAACTCGACGGCACACGGTGCGCTGAACGTTCAAGCCTTATGAAAAGGCAAGACGAACACCGCACCGACTTGGTCATGTTCTCATGAGAGAACATGAACCACCCACAAACACAGTCTCAGCATGCTGTGATGCGATAGAGGAGTGGGGGCCCACGGAGACGTACCCGGTGGGGAAGCACCACTGTAATCCTCAGGTCACCAAAGCTTATTAACCAAAGTAGTTCTTTTCTGCTTTTGCAAGAAAAAGAAACTAAATCGGGGAATAGGCAAAGGGACTCAACCCCGTTTGAGGCATCATAGTCTTAATCGCGCATCTCTAGCTCCGAGTGACGCGCTGGGTTGCCGTGGCAACGCCCGCTGTCAGCCGGCGCCCGACGGCACACGGCGCGCTGAACACTCAAGCCCTTACGAGAAAGGCTTGAGACGAACAGCGCGTCGACGTGACCATGCTCTCCTGAGAGAGCATGGATCACCCACGAACGCAATCTCACATGTTATATGTGAGAGAGATCGTGGCCGTCAAATGAGGACAGGAAACAACCGCATCCAGAAACACACGGTTTGAATGACATCTTGAAAAAGACGCAGGGTCAAACCGTGTTGCTCTTTTAGAAAGGAAACTGCTCTTTTTATGTGCTGAAGCACTCAGGGAGATGACCGCGGCACCACACAGTACAATAGTGCAAGCCTGTGTGTGCACTCAAAACGGAAACGCCCAGCGAACCAACACTTTGATGTCCGTTGAAGCAGCCACTCGCTGAACGCGCCGTCACACCCGCACTGGAAGCAGCAGTCATTCCTCTCATGAGACTCGTTTACACTCTTCGTAGAAACAGGAAACATTCACTGTTCGGCTCCGAAGTAGAAAGCAATGATCAGGCATTCCACTTCCTTATTTATACCCGCGCTGCGGGGCGGTGCGTGGAATGCGTGAATCGCATGCCAATCTTCATTGGCTCGTTTTAAACACTCGAAGTAGATTGGTCTCTGAAATCAGATCCCAATTCGTCGGTCAGTTCCGACGTACGTCGAACGTGACCGACTGAAAGGGAACTACAATTTTTATGTCTAATTTATCTTCGAAAACAGATAAATTGTGGAGACCTATCTGCTCGTCTGTCTTAAAACCACATACTGTGTGGATCTCCATCGCAGGTGTGTGTAACTCTTGATCTGTGAATTTGGGGTTGAGGAAATATGCTAGGCAGTAACTCAAACACATTTCGATATTAATCGGACTAAATAAATGCATTTTATTCCTACTAATACTCTCGCTGATAGCTATGTCAGTAATCTTCCTCCATCCGCCCCCTGTTTTATCTCGTACAATCGATATTTGTAATGTTAAAGTTGCATCACCGGCCACATCATTATTACTCTGAGCAACTTATTTATGAATAATGAAGGGTCATGGTTATTATCAGGGCTTAATACTGCATTTACAGACCCCGGTAAACTTTCCCCAGTAAGGGCTATGTTTATAATACATCTCTCACCAGCCAGCTGTTGTGAAAAGTCAATTGTATCGTTAAGAATGGTATGAAGATGTGAATTATATTCTATTAAGTCAGTGGTCTGTATTTGACTGAGGTCTAACGATCTCTGTAACTCTACACCATTAAAACGCTGTCATGGTGTAATGGTAAAATCACCTACAACGCCCCCCCCTCAGTCATCAGAGCATCTATTTCCGCACGACTTAACTCTGTATGTTGCCTTTCACCTCCACGCATTCCATCACCTGTTTGTACGCTCTCATTTTCATCATTCACCCCTAATGCTATCCAATCATGCTGCTCGGATATAATATTATCCAATCTTTCCGTATTAGACAAATCATCAGTATCTATACCTCTCATTTGTTGATGTATCAAAAGACGGAGTCTCTCGTTATTCTCACCAGCCGGTCTTAATCTTGACCGAATAATTTGATCACACTCTGAGTCGACTCTTGGCCTTTTAGAAGACATTTTTTTTATTGTGTGAAACAGAACACTAGTATTAAATATAAGACACAATGTACTAATGTGTAAAACAAAATTACATAAAATCTAGATAAAACAATAACAGAGAAAATAATTAAAAAATAACACCCAAACGAATTTAAAAATAATAATAGAGAAAACGAAATAAAAAACAATAACACCTAAAACAAAAAAAAACAAAAAAAATCCAAACAACTTAAGTACCCGTCGACTGTCTTTGAATAATATTTAACCTTTCAGAGATTAGCAATAGGACAGTGATGAGCAGCGAATGCTCATTTCTCACCTCTGATAACTCTCCTTGAACTGATGACAGCTCATTTCGTAATTGTCTATTTTCTCCCAACAGACGGTCTTGACAAATACCAAAGGAGTGGACCGCACTTCTTAAGTCGGCGCTGTGCTGACTCTGTGTATCGATTACTCTGTGTAGAAGCTCCACAGTCCCGCTCTGGGCTTGTGTAACAATATTTGCAGTCTGATGATAGCTCAGTGGTAATGTTGCGATTTCCAAAACACGCTGGAAGCTTCTGTTTGCTGCGCGCAAAGTGGCGTAACTCAATCCATGTAGTTCTCCCACGTTAAACAGAGGTCTGAAGCCAGGGTCATTTCGTTCATTAATGTCGCTGCTATCTGAGGAATTCCGTTCAGAGTTTATAGTGTTTAAAACAGAAGCTTGAGATTGTAAAAATTCCTGTAAACCTGTTTCGTTTTCGTCTTGGTTGTCTTCTAGAATAAAAAGAAGAAAAAAAAACATAATTAACTTATTTAATTAATAGTCTTATTTAATATAGATAAAACAAGAAATATATCTTACCGTCTTAATATTTCTCCAATCATTTCCTACACGAAGATGTAGACATAACAAATGGACTCTCAGTGTTTTCTTCTAAAAACAATATTATATTAGTAAAAAATACAATGAATAAAAATATTATGATTAGACAAAAATACTTTTTTCTACTTACTGTTATCCGGATAATTTAATTCTTCTCCATAAATTTCTCTCAGTCGTTTCACACCTCTCTGTGACCCCTCGCTGCTGCTTGTGCAAGGAGAAGGTGTGTGTTCCAGGTGTTGAACATTGGGGGTTGAGTGTGGCGTCACGTCTTCGTACATCTGATTGGCCGGAGTTGGACTACTACCCAATGGTCGCAATGGTTGGTCCGCCGGGTGGGTGGGGGTGCGAGAAAGGAGATCGGGTGCGATTTCTGTTGAAATATACATACGAGTTGAGTTGAGTTTTTTTAAGAAAAAAGAAAAATGATAATTAGAATAGATGACAAAATATATTCCCTACCCTCTAAAAAATAATCGGGCAATAACCCATCGGGGGAATAATGCGTCATCTACAAATAAAAAAAACATTTATTAAGATGTCTTCTCAATTTATGTTGGAAAAAATACTTACATAGATCATTCAGAACTTTCGCTAGATCAGCATGAAAATATTGGTCAGCCTCTTCTCCTTCACGATAATTTGAAGACATGATGCAGATTAGGACTCATCATGTAAGCAATCTACTAAAGATTGCTTTTTAAATAATCTTCCTCATCAGTATCATCTCCTCAGCATCCCAGATAGCATAGAAGAACTCGATGTTGCAACAGAAACTATTGACTCTCTCTTTTCCAGTACTTTAGACACAGTTGCTCCTCTGCGCTTAAAGAAGATTAAAGAAAATAGTCCAACGCCGTGGTACAACGAGCACACCCGGGCCCTTAAAACAGCAGCCAGAAAAATTGAGCGCAGCTGGAAGAAAACAAAACTAGAGGTCTTTCGTAATTTGTGGAAAGAGCACATGATCACATACAGAAAGGCGGTAAGAACTGCTAGATCCGCTTATTTCTCAACTCTCTTGGAAGAAAATAAACACAACCCAAGGTATTTATTCGATACAGTGGCTAAATTAACCAAAAATAAAGCTTCAAACTCTGATGATCGTAAACAGCACAGCAGTAATGACTTTATGAACTTCTTCACATGTAAAATTGATAATATTAGGAAGAAAATTTTAACCATGCAGCCGTCTACTACAGTATCACATCAGACAGAGCATTGTAGTGTCACTGAGGAAAAACTACAATCATTCATTGCTATAGGAGAAGAAGAATTGGCTAAACTCATTAAATCATCAAAATCAACAACATGTATGCTTGACCCTGTACCGACTAGGCTATTAAAAGAGATGCTACCAGAGGTCATAGATCCTCTTCTTAATATCATTAATTCATCTTTGTCATTAGGATATGTACCGAAAACTTTTAAGTTGGCTATTATTAAACCACTTATTAAAAAACCGCAACTTGATCCTACAGAATTAGTCAATTATAGACCAATCTCAAATCTACCCTTTCTGTCAAAAATACTTGAAAAGGCAGTGTCTTCACAATTATGTTCCTTTTTAGAAAGAAATGGTATCTGTGAGGATTTCCAGTCAGGATTTAGACCGTATCATAGTACTGAGACTGCTCTCATCAGAGTTACAAATGATTTACTCTTATCATCCGATCGTGGCTGTATCTCTCTATTAGTGTTACTCGATCTTAGCGCTGCATTTGATACCATCGACCACAACATTCTTTTGAATAGACTCGAAAATTATGTAGGTATTAGTGGAATTGCTTTATCATGGTTTAAATCATACCTATGCGACCGTTATCATTTTGTAGCAGTAAATGAAGAGATGTCACACCGATCGCAAGTTCAGTATGGAGTACCACAAGGCTCAGTGCTAGGACCGCTACTCTTCACCCTGTACATGCTACCACTGGGAGATATTATTAGGAAGCATGGCATTAGTTTTCATTGTTATGCTGACAATACTCAGCTCTATATTTCTTCACGCCCTGAAGAAACTTACCAATTCACAAGATTTACGGAATGCATAGCCGCCATAAAACATTGGATGACCGGTAATTTCCTGCAACTCAATTCAGAAAAAAATGAATTTTTAATTATTGGACAAAAAAGCTCCACAAGTAGTAACCTAGAATACTGTCTAACACTTGATGGCTGCTCTGTCAAGTCTTCGTCGTCAGTGAGGAATCTGGGTGTGCTCTTTGATACCAATCTTTAGTTTGAAAGCCACGTTTCTAGCATCTGTAAAACTGCATTCTACCATCTTAAAAATATATCTAAATTACGGCACATGCTCTCAATGCAAAATGCTGAACAGTTAGTTCATGCGTTCATGACCTCAAGGCTAGATTATTGTAATGCTCTACTGGGTGGTTGCCCTGCTCGCTTAATAAATAAACTCCAGCTGGTCCAAAACGCAGCAGCTCGAGTACTTACTAGAACCAGGAAGTATGACCATATTAGCCCAGTTCTGTCAACATTGCACTGGCTACCTATTAAACATCGCATACATTTTAAAATCTTGCTTATTACTTACAAAGCACTAAATGGTTTAGCTCCCCAATACTTGAGCGAGCTCTTAACATATTATACTCCATCACGTCTACTGCGATCTCTAAATTCTGGCCAATTGTTAATACAGAGAATATCCAAATCAACTGCAGGCGGTCGATCCTTTTCCTATTTAGCTCCTAAACTCTGGAACAGTCTTCCTAGCATTGTTCGGGAAGCAGACACACTCTGTCAGTTTAAATCTAGACTAAAAACACATCTCTTTACTGTGGCATACACATAAAACACTTTTTCAATTAATTGATTGTTAGGCTGCATTAACTAGGTCAGCCGGAACCGGGAACACTTCCCATAACACCTGATGTACTCGTTACATCATCAGAAGAATGGCATCTACGCTAATGATATTCTCTCTGTTTTATCCCGAGGTTTACTGCAGTCAGCCAGATCCGGGCCGTATCCAAATCAGATGGTGGACCTGCGCCCAGAGAAGACCAACACAGGACCCCGAAGTGTCTGCAGAGACCGTGTCAATTATCCTCCCCCTGCAACTGCCTCATCGACACGGCATCTAAATAAACCCGTCACCAGTGTGATGACTCCGATTGTTCGAATATTACCATTAAATAATACTTAAATCGATATGTCATCCGCAATAAACCCGTCTCCAGCGTGTTGCCTCCGATCATTCGAATATTGCACTTTAATAATTATTTAATCAACATCATCCTCAATAAACCCGTCTCCAGCGTGTTGCCTCCGGTCCTTTGAATATTCCGATCTATTATGACCTCTGACCTGTAAAGCAGCCTGAATAATAATAATAATAATAATAATAATAATAATAATAATACGCTGTTTGTTAATTGGCCAGAGGAGAACTGGCACCCCAACTGAGCCTGGTTTCTCCCAAGGTTTATTTTTCTCCATTAGGTCACCTAATGGGGTTTTGGTTTCCTTGCCACTGTTGCCTCTGGCTTGGCGTGCTCAGTTGGGGACACTATATTTTTTCAACTAAACATCGAAATAAATCTAATTAACAAACTAATTTAACCATATAAACTAAATTACTGATCTAATTATTGATCTAAAGCCCACACTGTCACCGTATGGAAATTTAAATGAACTGATGACATCAAATGGCTATACAACTGAATAAAATTAGGCTGCATTATTTTCCTGTTTAACACTGTAGCTGCTTTGAAACAATCTCCATTGTTAAAAGCGCTATATAAATAAAGTTGACTTGACTTGACTTGACTCGTAAATTAGTCTCGTCACTCCTTCACTGATAAAGGTATGAATGAATTCCGCTTCTTTTAAAGCTTTGTACGATGTGTTTAAAACAAATTTTCCCGCTTCATTTTTCAAAGGAAACACCCTTTATCACAGCATGAATTCAACATGTGAATTCGTGATTGTACGAAAACATGTGTTTGTTGAGATATCCACTTAATAAAAACTAATTATCGTACTAAAGACATAAAATATCCGCGGAGCTAGGCCTACTCAGTCACGAATGCGTGTGCGTGTGTGCGTTCATGCGTGCACGTGTGTGTGTGAGAGAGTGGGAGAGAATGTGTGTGTAGGGTTTCGTCTGATAGTTAAGATGGCCTTAAAACTATATGGTCTAAAGTTTTAAATATAGACCAACTTTATCTGCGATCTTTAGACGATGGAAAACAACAAGTTTATTTACTACATTTCATATAAATGTTCAAACCGATTTAGAAAGAGGGAGTGGGAATCCCCCTCGTGAGTGATGTCGTCATCATCAGCGTCATTTTTATGTACCACCCTTAAATTTGAATTAACCTCTCAGCTTTGAGAGGGGAGTGTTAGTGGGTGTGGTCTGTTTGACCCAGAACACACTCTTTGACCGGTCATTTCCATCTCTGCCAGTGAAGAGAGCAGTCGCGTTTTCTATATGGGAAGGCCTAACGGAATGTTATTTTTCCCACGGTGACACCTGTTGTGGGCGGGATAGGGGAGGAGTCTGCATGTGTCTCCCTGCAGGTTTCACCCAACGTCATTCCGGCCAGGTCCTGTGCACTGAGTGGACGCAGGTTTTACTCTCCTCCATGATATTACAGAAATGAAGGAAAAACTTTTGTGTATATTTAAACAACCGGTATGTAGAAACCTCAGTCTTTTTAACAATGTTTTTAAACTAGTTTGTGTATTATGTCAAATGTAACAGTTTTTAAATTTATCTTGTGTTTTATGTCAAATGCAATAGTTTTTTAACGATGTTTTTAAACTAGTTTGTGTTTTATGTAAAATGCAATAGTTTTTTTACAAATCTGAATGGATACATTTGCTTTTCTCTAAATTATTGATTTCTTTAACATCTTAAAAATGCCTTAACATTTTTAGAGAAAAAAATGCAATTTTAACTTTTCGATGCTTTAACGTTTTAAAATTGATAAAGATTTCATAATGAAATTACGTTTTCTTTAATAAAAAAAAACACTGATCTCATCTCTGAATATGTCTATTATACATTTCTTTAAAAAGTTTTAACAGCATTTAGAACTTCTGTGCGTTGGGAAATTTTCCAACGCTTCAGATGTTCAAGCCATAAGGAGGGGTGACACAAGTCCAATTTTCCCACAGTGTACATACACCACCCATAAGGGTGGAGCTAGCGTGGGAAAATTCCCACGGTCCACATACAGCACCCATAAGGGAGGAGCTAGCGTGGGAAAATTCCCACGGTACACTAGCTAGCACGGGCTAGCATTGGAAAAAGGGGCGTGGCTTAAAGGGCAATAAACCTGTCAAAATCTTTTTGATGGGAAGCATGTTCATCATCATCAGACTCTATTTCGTCTAAAGCTGTCTCGTTCCCCATACTGTTGTATCTTCATGGTTCAATTCTCAACATAGTTTGTGTAACAAACCTCTCTAGCAACTTCCCACAACAGTAGCTGGTGTGGTTATGCCTGTGTTGTTCACAAAAGGGAAAACTATTGTGCTATTGTTGTCTAATTTACATTGATTTCCTACTACTTCTATGGTCCTATTACACTTCGACCAACCCACCATATTCTGTTTCTGACCCCCCTTCCTACATAAGCAGAGAGGTGCTTGGACTGGCTTCACTGCCCAACTTCCTTTCGCTCTAGCATGCTCTGTTGTGTCCTTTGGTTCTGCACATTTGTTATCTGAATAATTTCCGTTTCCTACATCTAATATACTGCTCATTGCATATGGGATTAATCCTTTCAATTCCCCTGCGTCTTTACTCTGTATTGGGACTACTCTCCACATTCTGTTCATTTCTAGACCCCACCAACATTGTTTCGTAACATTCATGTCCCATTGTTGTAGCATAGACAATATACATGCCTTGTTTCCTTCACACTGAATTCGAATTTTCCCTACTTCATGGCTGCCATGATCAACATTAAACTCATCTTCTAATTCATAATCTTCCTGTTCCTCAATGAACATACTACTCTGATTCTGGGAAAACAACAAACTTTTCTTGAACTTTTATTATCTGAGTTTGCAATGTATCAGTTCCTGACGTAGCCCACCCCCAATAGTAATTCCCTGCATCTGCTGCACCAGTCTACATCCTGTGAACATGCATATTGTTACAGACTGCATAGTCATCATCCTATGATTTCTTGAGGAGGTCAATTGCTGAACACTAGATTCTTTGTTGGCCACTACCACGTCTGAATTTTTACACAGGCTTCTGTGTAAAAATTCTTCTACATAAGTATGCCCCTGTGCCCCATACTTTATGTTCTGACTCAGTATTATACCCTGGACCTGCATAAGAGATAGGATCACAAAACAGTGCCTTGCTAGTCCCTTCTGTTATGAACAGTTGTAGGGCCGTGTTAGGTGTTCACACATATTGCCACCTTGTGTTACCTCTCCAAGCTAAGAAGTGTTGTTGGCTAAAACCTTGGTTGAAATCAAACAGAGCCTTTGCTTTTGTAGTTACCACCCCTAGAATAGCAGGATCTAGTGAGCACAGTCTTTCTTGGTTCTGCCAGTCAAGTTCCTCTTCTACGGGGTGCTATCGTTCATAGTTGGTCCTGGGGATTGATCTCCCAGTAAAGGTTTTGGTAAAGTCTTGCAATGTGAAGCGTGTATCTAGGGTCCCTTTTCTGCGACTTTCACTGCTGTGTTGGTTACCAGTAGCACCTGGTATGGCCCTTGCCACCTCTTTTGCTTCCAGTGTCTCCTCCTGAGGTCCTTCACCACCACAAAGTCACTGGGCTGGATTTTATGGAGGGGTCCTTCAGCTACCACTGGTACTGCTGCTTTCACCTGCGTAGTTATACTGGACATAACCTTGCTCATTTCAACACAATATTTAAACATATAATTCTCACATAGTGACGTGTCAGGCAGTGTCCTAGGTTGTAGGGGTTCCCAGCCCATATGAGGAGGCCGTTCAAAAAGGATCTCGAAAGGGGATAGATTTACTCTGCCCCTTTGCCTCATTCTCATATACATTAGTGCTATTGGCAGCGCTTTTGGCCATGGCAACCCTGTTTCTTCGCATATTTTTACCAATTTGTTTTTTAGGGTGCCGTTTTCTCTCTCAATAGCAATTCTGGCCGGTATGTGCAGTGATACATCCAGATAGTACCCAGGTATTTTTCAACTGCATCTATGGCACTATTGACAAAGTGTGAGCTATTGTCACTCAAAAAAATTTCTGGTATGCCCCATCTTGGCACCATTTCTTGGAGTAGCAAATTTGCCACCCTTGTAAATCTGGTTTGGATGTTGGTAGTGCTTCTACCTACAGTGGTAGGTCTCATCACTGACAATGATGAAACAGCCTACAGAGAGGAGGTGCACACTCTGACACGGTGGTGTCAGGAGCATAACCTCTCCCTCAACGTCAGCAAGACCAAGGAGCTGGTGGTCGACTTCAGGAGGAATGAGAGAGAACACCGCCCCATCACCATCGATGGAGCACCGGTGGAGAGAGTCAGCAGCTTCAAGTTCCTCGGTGTCCACATCACAGAGGAACTCTCATGGTCCGTCCACTCTGAGGCAGTTGTGAAGAAGGCTCATCAGCGCCTTTTCTTCCTGCGACGGCTGAGGAGGTTTGGAATGAACCGCCACATCCTCACACGCTTCTACACCTGCGCCATCGAGAGCCTGCTGACTGGCTGCATCACCACCTGGTACGGCAACAGTACCGCCCGCAGCCGCAAAGCCCTGCAAAGGGTAGTGCGCACGGCCAGCTGCATCATCGGAGGTGAGCTTCCCTCCCTCCAGGACATTTACGCCAGGCGGTGTGTGAAGAGAGCTCAGAGGATCATCAGAGACTCTAGCCACCCGAACCATGGGCTGCTCTCACTGCTTCCATCAGGCAGACGGTACCGCAGCATCAGAACACGCACCAGCCGACTCCAGAACAGCTTCTTCCCACAAGCAATTAGACTACTTAACTCCTGATCCATCAGGATCATAACACACACTGGACAGAATATCACTCCGCACAACCCACTGTAGATACACACACACATTATATACACATTTATGTATCATTTATTATTTATCATTTATCATATAGCACCTATTGTACATAATTGGATCTCTACTGTGAATAATAATGTATACTGTACATTGTATATTATTATTATTATAGCTTAATGTATACTGTTTAATGTATGTTTAGTGTATATTGTTTAAAGTATATGTATATTGTAAGTATGTGTATATTGGTTAAAGCTGTGAGAACTACACTCACATTGTGTAAATTATTTATTGTTTATTGTAGAGTTTACTGTGCTGTGAGTAATTGTGGGCGCATCAGATGTGTAATCTGATGCTGCTTTAAATGTTGTACATGTCATGTCGTGACTGCTATGTTGCTCGGAACTGCACCAAGAATTTCACCTGCTGTTGCACTTGTGCATATAGCTGTGTGACAATAAAGTGATTTGATTTGATTTTGATTTACCCATTTTGAAAAACATGTCTACTGCCACTATGCAGTAACTATGCAGTACTTCAATGTATGCAGTACATTGACGGGCTTAGTTTATGTAGTCATCACGTGTGGATAGGGTCTATCTGGGCTGGGATGCTCCACCTGTTTCGCTGCCTGTCCCCTCCCTATATTGTGAGTGCTGCATATGAGAAATCTGCTGCTAAAATCTGCTGCTGTGGAGGAAAAATCTTTTTGTAAATCAATTTTTTTATTCATTATGTTCAACATCCCTCCTTTTGAGACATGGTCTAACCCATGTGTCAATGCTGCATAAGCCTAAAAAAAATGAGAAGGTAAACATGGTTTATCATTTGGTCCCCACCAGAGACCTTTTGAAAATCTGCAGCCAGCTTGTCTCCATTTCTGCTTGTCTGAAAAAGAAGCTTGTTTCTGCATTAGTTCATTAGGTCACCAGAGCAGGAAATACTGTCCCCTCTATACACTGTAACATTTACTGGCAGCAGAGAAGCGTTCTCTGCTGCTATATCTACTGCTCTGTTTCCTGTTGTGTGAGCTTGACATTTGCAGGCAGCAATAGCTTTTGGAGAGCAATAAAGCTTTGAGTAAGTCTTTGTTAGGATCTGGTATCCATAAGGCTGGGGAGGATTGCAGTGCCCCCTTCATGGCACAGAAAACCTCTTCAGCACGTTCTGTCCATACGATTTTATCATTAGCTGCCATATTGGAGCCATACTGTATATCAGTTCAGTTAGGGGTCTCGCCTTTTGCAGATGGGAGTTTTACTTACTCAAACATGTTCTGAGGGCAGAAAGGAAAATGATTGGTTTACAGATTCAACCAATGAAGTTGAAGCAGAGGCGGGCCAAGAGGTTTGTACGTGTGGAGGGAATCCCCCAGACTGAGCCGTTATTGCCGATCTGGAGAGAATGCATTCATAACAAGGTAAGTGTATTTACTTTCAATTTTGTTAAAATTCAACATCCACCAACGTTAACTAAGATAAGTAGCGAACATTAGAAATGCACAGAGCTAATAATCATCGTCTAAATGTCCTATCACGTGCATTTTAATTTGACTGCTTCATCGCTCGACCACATCAAAGCTGCTTATGGTATCACTGGTAACACTTAATAAGGTATACATTAGTTAACTAAGTATGTCAACATGTCCATCTTGATGAGTATTCTAGCAGACATAGTCTGTATATGCCTTAATTAAACTTTATACAGTCGAGAAAGACGACGCATATCCGAGCTTTAGGTCTTAAAGGGGCAGTGGCATTTGGCCTTAAAGGGGCAGTAGCCTTTACTGCTGTCTGTTTAATGTCAAACAACAAAAGACAAGGACATCACTCACTGCTCTTGATTGAATAGCTTTTGTAAGTTTAATAGGGTTAATCTTTCATTTATACAGTCAAATATGCTGTTATTTTACATTTGATCAATTTCTGTACCTGAAAACTAATGTTAGATATAAGCCTACCTAAAAAACCTGAAAAGCATAGTTTATTTTATTAGTATCTTTGCTCAATAGTATTTATTTGTGCTGCTGCTTGTATTTAAATTATTTGTTCTTATTATTTTCTTTATTTTTATTTGACAGTAGTTATTTTTTCCCTGAACATAGGAAATACTGAACCGTACCGAAACCGTGAGCAAACTGTACCGTTACACCCCTAGCGTAACGTATGCGAGGGGGTGCCACAAAATGGAGAACATTTTCAAAGGGTGCCACGACTGAAAAAAGGTTGGGAAACACTGGTCTAAATGTCCTATCACATGCATTTTAATTTGACTGCTTCATCGCTCGACCACATCAAAGCTGCTTATGGTGTCATTTGTAACACTTAATATGGTATACATTAGTTAACATTAGTTAACTACATTTGTTAACATGAACTAATACTGAACTGCACTTATAAAGCATGTATTTATCTTTGTAAATTTTAATTTCAACATTTACTAATGCATTATTAAAATCTTACTAACATTAATGCACTGTGAACTAACATGAACAAACCATGAACAGCTGGATATTATGAACTAACGTTAACAAAGATGAACTAATGCTGAACAGAGATGTTGTTCACAGTTAGTTCATGTTAACTAATGCAAAGTGTTACCGTGTCACTGCAGTAAAAAATGCTTTTCCAAAACTGCTCGCTGTCTGTGGAGCTGATATATGCAAAAATTCAGATGATATCAAGGAAGAAGTACTCAATAGGTTCATATCACTGTGTTATTATTAGTGTTTAACGCGCTGCCCTCAGGGTAGAAGCACTCAATAGGTTTGTATCACTGTGTTATTATTAGTGTTTAACGTGCTGCCCTCAGGGCAGAAGTACTCAATAGGTTCGTATCACTGTGTTATTATTAGTGTTTAACGCGCTGCCCTCAGGGCAGAAGCACTCAATAGGTTTGTATCACTGTGTTATTATTAGTGTTTAACGTGCTGCCCTCAGGGTAGAAGTACTCAATAGGTTCGTATCGCTGTTATTATTAGTGTTTAATGCGCTGCCCTCAGGGCAGAAGTACTCAATAGGTTTGTATCGCTGTTATTATTAGTGTTTAACGCGCTGCCCTCAGGGCAGAAGTACTCAATAGGTTTGTATCGCTGTTATTATTAGTGTTTAACGCGCTGCCCTCAGGGCAGAAGTACTCAATAGGTTCGTATCGCTGTTATTATTAGTGTTTAATGCGCTGCCCTCAGGGCAGAAGCACTCAATAGGTTTGTATCGCTGTTATTATTAGTGTTTAACGCGCTGCCCTCAGGGCAGAAGTACTCAATAGGTTTGTATCGCTGTTATTATTAGTGTTTAACGCGCTGCCCTCAGGGCAGAAGTACTCAATAGGTTTGTATCGCTGTTATTATTAGTGTTTAACGCGCTGCCCTCAGGGCAGAAGCACTCAATAGGTTTGTATCTCTGTTATTATTAGTGTTTAACGCGCTGCCCTCAGGGTAGAAGTACTCAATAGGTTCGTATCACTGTGTTATTATTAGTGTTTAACGCGCTGCCCTTAGGGCAGAAGCACTCAATAGGTTCATATAACGGTGTTATTATTTGTGTTTAACGCGCTGCCCTCAGGGCAGAAGCACTCAATAGGTTCGTATCGCTGTTATTATTAGTGTTTAACGCGCTGCCCTCAGGGCAGAAGTACTCAATAGGTTTGTATCGCTGTTATTATTAGTGTTTAACGCGCTGCCCTCAGGGCAGAAGTACTCAATAGGTTTGTATCGCTGTGTTATTATTAGTGTTTAACGCGCTGCCCTCAGGGCAGAAGTACTCAATAGGTTTGTATCGCTGTTATTATTAGTGTTTAACGCGCTGCCCTCAGGGCAGAAGTACTCAATAGGTTTGTATCGCTGTTATTATTAGTGTTTAATGCGCTGCCCTCAGGGCAGAAGTACTCAATAGGTTTGTATCGCTGTTATTATTAGTGTTTAACGCGCTGCCCTCAGGGCAGAAGCACTCAATAGGTTCGTATCACTGTGTTATTATTAGTGTTTAACGCGCTGCCCTCAGGGCAGAAGTACTCAATAGGTTTGTATCGCTGTTATTATTAGTGTTTAACGCGCTGCCCTCAGGGCAGAAGTACTCAATAGGTTTGTATCGCTGTTATTATTAGTGTTTAACGCGCTGCCCTCAGGGCAGAAGTACTCAATAGGTTTGTATCGCTGTGTTATTATTAGTGTTTAACGCGCTGCCCTCAGGGCAGAAGTACTCAATAGGTTTGTATCGCTGTTATTATTAGTGTTTAACGCGCTGCCCTCAGGGCAGAAGTACTCAATAGGTTTGTATCGCTGTTATTATTAGTGTTTAATGCGCTGCCCTCAGGGCAGAAGTACTCAATAGGTTTGTATCGCTGTTATTATTAGTGTTTAACGCGCTGCCCTCAGGGCAGAAGCACTCAATAGGTTCGTATCACTGTGTTATTATTAGTGTTTAACGCGCTGCCCTCAGGGCAGAAGCACTCAATAGGTTCGTATCGCTGTGTTATTATTAGTGTTTAACGCGCTGCCCTCAGGGCAGAAGCACTCAATAGGTTTGTATCACTGTGTTATTATTAGTGTTTAACGCGCTGCCCTCAGGGCAGAAGCACTCAATAGGTTTGTATCACTGTTATTATTAGTGTTTAACGCGCTGCCCTCAGGGCAGAAGCACTCAATAGGTTTGTATCACTGTGTTATTATTAGTGTTTAACGCGCTGCCCTCAATAGGTTTGTATCACTGTGTTATTATTAGTGTTTAATGTGCTGCCCTCAGGGCAGAAGCACTCAATAGGTTTGTATCACTGTGTTATTATTAGTGTTTAACGCGCTGCCCTCAATAGGTTTGTATCACTGTGTTATTATTAGTGTTTAATGTGCTGCCCTCAGGGCAGAAGCACTCAATAGGTTTGTATCACTGTGTTATTATTAGTGTTTAACGCGCTGCCCTCAATAGGTTCGTATCGCTTTGTTATTATTAGTGTTTAACGCGCTGCCCTAAGGGCAGAAGTACTCAATAGGTTCATATCACTGTGTTATTATTAGTGTTTAACGCGCTGCCCTCAGGGCAGAAGTACTCAATAGGTTCGTATCACTGTGTTATTATTAGTGTTTAACGCGCTGCCCTCAGGGCAGAAGTACTCAATAGGTTCGTATCACTGTGTTATTATTAGTGTTTAACGCGCTGCCCTAAGGGCAGAAGTACTCAATAGGTTTGTATCACTGTGTTATTATTAGTGTTTAACGCGCTGCCCTCAGGGCAGAAGTACTCAATAGGTTCATATCACTGTGTTATTATTAGTGTTTAACGCGCTGCCCTCAGGGCAGAAGTACTCAATAGGTTCGTATCACTGTGTTATTATTAGTGTTTAACGTGCTGCCCTCAGGGCAGAAGTACTCAATAGGTTTATATCACTGTGTTATTATTAGTGTTTAACGCGCTGCCCTCAGGGCAGAAGTACTCAATAGGTTTGTATCACTGTGTTATTATTAGTGTTTAACGCACTGCCCTCAATAGGTTCGTATCGCTTTGTTATTATTAGTGTTTAACGCGCGGCCCTCAGGGCAGAAGCACTCAATAGGTTCGTATCGCTGTGTTATTATTAGTGTTTAACGCGCTGCCCTCAGGGCAGAAGTACTCAATAGGTTTGTATCACTGTGTTATTATTAGTGTTTAACGCGCTGCCCTCAGGTCAGAAGTACTCAATAGGTTCGTATCGCTGTGTTATTATTAGTGTTTAACGCTCTGCTCCATTTGTTCTATATAGTATACGTATTTTTATCCATTTTTTGTTTTTGTTTATTATTTTTTTTACTAGTTTTATAGTCTAGTAACTGTATACATGTTTAGTTTATTTAACAGTGACCATGCACATCACAGTTGTTGTGCCAGAGTTAGCTTAATAGCTCATTTACATCTGTAGTCCCATGGCAGGATGTTACATAAAAATAACAGTACTCCATTCCAATCCAGAAAAAAAGATGATAATAATGTCATATCACAAATTACAATATCAAATCACATTAAAAAAATATATATATATATTTCATTCTTAAACAATTGCTTTATTATTGACTTGTTCTTTTATTCTTCAGTTACCTGGGTGAGCTGGCAGCAACTGGACGACTTAAAGGAGTGAAGAGTTCTCTGAAGCTGGCTAGTCTATGATTACTGGATGCAAATGATGTATGATCTAGTATCACTATGCAAAACTGTGTCTTTACAATAAGCAAGTTTCTTTTGAACTGCATTAAAATGAATGTGTGCCACTCAAACCTGCAATAAATAAATATAAAACTACCATTTTAATTCAGTCTGTACTTTGCTGTTTGATGATTGTGCAAAATGAAAGAACAAATCTTGATTGTAAATAATAAGTTCACTAATTATATTTTTATTGTACAGCCTTTTGGTCCAAATATTACAATAAAATATAGTTATGACATTTCATTTATGCAATTACAAAACAAATCCAGTGAAACAAATCTAAAATACAGCAATATTTCACAACAAAAAAGGTAGAGCAAAGATAAGTTTTATAATTAAACTACTTTTAACTAGTTTATTTAATCATTCTTAGAGGTTGTCAAGTGCTTTTGAATTTTAGTTTTAGATAACATGAATCATGGACATCCTCATTTTCACACATTTCCTGGATCACTTTCTTTTGATGGAGTAAACTTGGCTGCCAGGAACATTACATCACTGACCAGCTCACCTCACTGCATCTGAAATGTAAACAAATAGAATTACTAGAAAAATCATAAGATCTAAGCAACAAAGACAGACTCATAACTCCCTCAAAATTGACAATTTCCTATTGGCAAGTAAAACATGTCAAAATAGCACTAAGGTCAACAAAATAGCACTAAGGTCAGTTATGTTGCTACATTTTGTTAAAAGAAAAGGCACAGAAAACTAAAATACAGTAAAAGTATACTTTTCTTGTATTTTTGTTTTCTGTGCCTTTTCTTTTCATAAATAAGCAACCACAATATTGCTGTATTAACACTCAGGAGGTGAGCATCTCCTCTGCAATTCAGAGACCAGATAGGTAGAGACCAGATGTAATATCAAATTAGAACAGAGCTACAACTACAACTACAGTGATGTTATCCGGAGCATTGTACTACAGTGATGTAGTTGCAGAAGATGTTTTGACCATTGGTCTTCATTTGTTGCATTAGTCCGGAGCATTGTATTCCGATTACAGTCAGTTTAAAATTCTAATCTGAATGAAAACGCTCCATGTAAACACCTCAGTCTGAATAAAAATGCCCAAACTGATTGAAATTTCAGGCATGGGAAGAGGCATTTTTACTGCTTGATAAATATAAGCAGCACTCATCGTCATGTGTGCTCATCATCATCTCCTAATCACGAACTGAAATAGATCAATATTAAGTATTTTTAAAACAAAAGAATATAAGTAATGGCAGGATAATAGGTAATATGCGCCAACAGCGGTAAGCTCTATATTCGGGCAGAAGCTTACTGTCACAGCCAACACCCACCAACACACAGACATCGTCACCAGGGGGCGTATTACAGAAACATCTTAACTTTAGAATCCTATCTTATCTGTTTGGTAACCATGGCAATTTCAGTTAGGACTGCATTTAGGACAAACGTTATTACAGAATGACATTTCTTAAAGGGTTAGTTCACCCAAAAATGAAATTTCTGTCATTAATTACTTCCCCTCATGTCGTTCGACACCCGTCAGACCTCCATTCATCTTCGGAACAGAAATGAAGATATTTTAGTTGAAATCCGATGGCTTGGAACGGCCTCCATTGACACAATGCACTTTACACTCTCAAGACCTATAAAAGGTACTAAAGACGTCATTACAATCCATCTCACTACAGTGGTTCTACAATAACTTTATGAATCGGCGAGAATAGTTTTTGTGCGCAAAAAAAAACCTAAATAACGACTTGTATAGTGATGACGATTTCAAAACAATGCATCATGAAGCTTCGAAGCGTTATGAATCAGTGAGTCGATTCAGTGGTTTGGATCGCCAAAGTCACGTATTTCAGCAGTTTGACACACGATCCGAATCATGATTCGACTCGCTGATTCATAACGCTTCGAAGCTTCATGATGCATTGTTTTGAAATCGGTCATCACTATATAAGTCGTTATTTAGGTTTTTTTTGCGCACAAAAACTATTCTCGCCGCTTTATAAAGTTATTGTAGAACCTGCACTGTAGTGAGATGGATTATAATGACGTCTTTAGTACCTTTTATAGGTCTTGAGAGTGTAAAGTGCATTGAGCCAATGGAGGCCTTTCCGAGCCATCAGATTTCAACTAAAATATCTTCATTTGTGTTCCGAAGATGAACGGAGGTCTGACGGGTGTCGAACGACATGAGGGGAAGTAATTAATGACAGAATTTTCATTTTTGGGTGAACTAACCCTTTAAGTGCATAATCGTATCTTAACTATGGATAGGAAATGGGTTTTACAGAAGCATCCTAACTCGCCAAAAAATCCTAAAAGCGGTCTCAACTTTAGGACAACCCCACTGGTGTCCTAACTTCAAACCTTTTTGAAATCCAACGGTAAAAATCACAGTAAAAAATCCTTTTTCGAGAGAGCGTTACATTTATTAATGATATAAGATGAAGAGCAGCGACGTTTGATGGTGGAGAGACCTTTGGAGACCGTGCTGTGCTTTGATGATAAAATATTTATAAATAAAAACAGACTCCCACGACACAATTTTGCAGTTAGTTGATGAATTGCGACCAACATTACAGAGGCCAACGAGATGTGTAGAGGTCTTACATTGACAGCAGCGCAGCCTAGTGAACACGCTGCCGCTCGTCCTTAAAGGGTAACTAAACTCTAAACCAACTTTCTTTAGTTAATGATCTGTAATACTGGGGCTTTATTAATGCTGTTCATTGATTCGAGTAAATTTTTGACATTTGGGTATAAAGTGTTTTAATTCTATAAAATATGGTGTAAAACCGTCTGCGTGCTGCCCTCTTAAGGTTGAACGGTGGCGACTGCAGTTGAATTTTCCTATTGGACGTTGTGGTACATCATGACGTAGGATGGCACTTCCAACGGCTCACTATCCGCGCCCCTGGCACGAGCTCACCACGCCCTCAGAAATGATTCCCCCAATCACATGATGAGAACGGCTTCACTCCAGTATGAACTCTCATGTTACATGAAGTAGAAACATTATGAATGAAACTGACTTGACACTTGCTTTAACATTGTATTAAAGAAAATGCGGTTAAATAATGCAGTTGTCAGTACACGTCAGGCTTTTCTTGCGATATTATTGCCGCCCGTCATGTGTACAGATAAGTTTCATACATGAGACGCACTTTCAAACCCTGACACACAAGTGGTTGCCGCGGTAACTAACAACAATACCGTAACGTGCTGGCATATATAGTCTTTTATTTGAGGAAATCTGTTTATAATAGGCTATTAGGTCTGAACTTATTGGTCCTGCGCTGCTTATTGATTCAGTTCATTTGAATGAAAATACATCGTATGTATATCAGATATCTGATCTATTTTTAGTGGCATTCAGTATAAGGATTTGACTGTACATAATTAGGTCAGTGGTCTCATTCTCTCTTGCGCTACTGCTTCGCTAGCATCGTCGGCATCGGGAGTTAACACAGTTTGAGCCACCGGCTAGCATTAATAAGGCTCTGGGTCTGTGTCTACAGACAATTGACCCTCGTCCACTTCATGTGAAGGTGGGGGAGAATGACCGCTCTGTTGCAAAGCTGGCGTCATTCCAGTCATTCTCCATCTTTGCGACTCGCGAGTCAGACAGCTGTCAATAAATCCGTCACTGCAGGTCTCAGGTGCACGCCCTCCACTCAGCCCCGCCCTCGGTTCATCCCCTCTGTCTCCGCTGGGCTCTGCCCACTTTTCCAGCATTTTTCAAAAATTGCCAGTGGGTGGAGTTAAGCACTGAACTGGGGTTTAGTTACCCTTTAAAGGGACAGTTCACCTCTAAAATAATATCATTATTTACTAGGCCTGTCGCGATTGGTCGATACAATCGACTGCGTCGACGCTGTTCATCAGTCGACGTCAATATTTGTCGTTGACTGGGTAAGTTGGATAATTGTAATAATTGTATTAGTACCGGTACTTTAAAAATGACAGCACTCTAATAAGAGCAGTATTTCTTAATGTGCGTCGATGTGTGACAGCAGGAGTGAAGACGTGTGTGTGTGTGTGTGTGTGAGACTGTTCACTAAACAATGGAAGCAGAACAGTCAAATATATATACGCGCAGCTCAGGAAAAAGAACGCAACAGAAAAGTGCGGCGTGACCGGGACGTGCTCGCGCTGCCGGACTCTGACCTGAAGCGCTCGCAGTCGTGCACACGCCTTTCACTCAGACAGATCGCGACACCAGTTTATTGGGTTTGAATGGTAAAAAATATGTACAAATGCACGTCCTGGCGAGTATTCAGGTAAACACAGTCGGATATGTCTTTAATGAACATATAGAGAGTTAAATGAGAAATCGGGTGTTACAATGAATTTGGTCCGTACAGCTCTTAAAGGGCCGGACCTAATATTCTGTGTGAAGCAAGGCAGGAACATGCCGGCCAAGTGAGTTTTTAGGGTTTTTTTAACCCTAAAACAATGATACAACAATGAATAGGGGTGTAACGGATCGCAGTTGATCCGTGATCCGTACAGACCCACGGTTCTGCACACACGTGACCCGCAGATTTATTGCGCTCTTTTTTTTAAACTTGTGGATTAACCTGAATTGTTTAGCGATCGCAGACTAAAAGACAGTTTTTCTGCCGATATTGCTTTTTAAGTAATCTTGTTCCTTTAAACTCGATGCTGAGTTTCAGAGAAACACGTGTTCACGTGAACAGGGCATGTTAATCAGTCAACAGTGGCTAGCGGAGAAGTAGAAGAACTTGAAAAGCCCCCCGCATTATTCAAATCACGTGTATGGGAGCATTTTGGCTTCCCCGTAAAATATAATGATGACGGAAGAAGGGTGGTGAACAAATCTCTAACAGTATGTTGGCACTGTGGCACGAGAAAGCCGTATGAAAGTGGCGCATACATCGAGCATGGCTCGTTTTACACATACTCTGTTTGCAGTGCGTATGCGGTGCATATTTTTTCCGTACCCATGTTAATGGATACAGCTTTCACACTGCACGCGGCTTCGGCCATACAGCTGCTGCGATCGTTATACAAACCTATTGAGTGCTTCTGCCCTGAGGGCAGCACATTAAACACTAATAATAACACAGCGATACGAACCTATTGAGTGCTTCTGCCCTGAGGGCAGCACATTAAACACTAATAATAACACAGCGATACGAACCTATTGAGTGCTTCTGCCCTGAGGGCAGCGCGTTAAACACTAATAATAACACAGTGATACGAACCTATTGAGTGCTTTTGCCCTGAGGGCAGCGCGTTAAACACTAATAATAACACAGCGATACGAACCTGATGAGTGCTTCTGCCCTGAGGGCAGCGCGTTAAACACTAATAATAACACAGCGATACGAACCTATTGAGTGCTTCTGCCCTTAGGGCAGCACGTTAAACACTAATAATAACAGTGATATGAACCTATTGAGTGCTTCTGCCCTAAGGGCAGCACATTAAACACTAATAATAACACAGCGATACGAACCTATTGAGTGCTTCTGCCCTGAGGGCAGCGCGTTAAACACTAATAATAACAGCGATACAAACCTATTGAGTGCTTCTGCCCTGAGGGCAGCACATTAAACACTAATAATAACACAGCGATACGAACCTATTGAGTGCTTCTGCCCTGAGGGCAGCGCGTTAAACACTAATAATAACAGCGATACAAACCTATTGAGTACTTCTGCCCTGAGGGCAGCGCGTTAAACACTAATAATAACAAAGTGATACGAACCTATTGAGTGCTTCTGCCCTGAGGGCAGCGCGTTAAACACTAATAATAACAGCGATACAAACCTATTGAGTACTTCTGCCCTGAGGGCAGCGCATTAAACACTAATAATAACAGCGATACAAACCTATTGAGTACTTCTGCCCTGAGGGCAGCGCGTTAAACACTAATAATAACAGCGATACAAACCTATTGAGTACTTCTGCCCTGAGGGCAGCGCATTAAACACTAATAATAACAGCGATACGAACCTATTGAGTGCTTCTGCCCTGAGGGCAGCGCGTTAAACACAAATAATAACACAGTTATATGAACCTATTGAGTGCTTCTGCCCTGAGGGCAGCGCGTTAAACACTAATAATAACACAGTGATACGAACCTATTGAGTGCTTCTGCCCTGAGGGCAGCGCGTTAAACACTAATAATAACACAGTGATACAAACCTATTGAGTGCTTCTGCCCTGAGGGCAGCGCATTAAACACTAATAATAACACAGTGATACAAACCTATTGAGTGCTTCTGCCCTGAGGGCAGCGCGTTAAACACTAATAATAACACAGCGATACGAACCTATTGAGTGCTTCTGCCCTTAGGGCAGCACGTTAAACACTAATAATAACAGTGATATGAAGCTATTGAGTGCTTCTGCCCTAAGGGCAGCACATTAAACACTAATAATAACACAGCGATACGAACCTATTGAGTGCTTCTGCCCTGAGGGCAGCGCGTTAAACACTAATAATAACAGCGATACAAACCTATTGAGTGCTTCTGCCCTGAGGGCAGCACATTAAACACTAATAATAACACAGCGATACGAACCTATTGAGTGCTTCTGCCCTGAGGGCAGCGCGTTAAACACTAATAATAACAGCGATACAAACCTATTGAGTACTTCTGCCCTGAGGGCAGCGCGTTAAACACTAATAATAACAAAGCGATACGAACCTATTGAGTGCTTCTGCCCTGAGGGCAGCGCGTTAAACACTAATAATAACAGCGATACAAACCTATTGAGTACTTCTGCCCTGAGGGCAGCGCATTAAACACTAATAATAACAGCGATACAAACCTATTGAGTACTTCTGCCCTGAGGGCAGCGCGTTAAACACTAATAATAACAGCGATACAAACCTATTGAGTACTTCTGCCCTGAGGGCAGCGCATTAAACACTAATAATAACAGCGATACGAACCTATTGAGTGCTTCTGCCCTGAGGGCAGCGCGTTAAACACAAATAATAACACAGTTATATGAACCTATTGAGTGCTTCTGCCCTGAGGGCAGCGCGTTAAACACTAATAATAACACAGTGATACAAACCTATTGAGTGCTTCTGCCCTGAGGGCAGCGCGTTAAACACTAATAATAACACAGCGATACGAACCTATTGAGTGCTTCTACCCTGAGGGCAGCACGTTAAACACTAATAATAACACAGTGATATGAACCTATTGAGTACTTCTTCCTTGATATCATCTGAATTTTTGCATATATCAGCTCCACAGACAGCGAGCAGTTTTGGAAAAGCATTTTTTACTGCAGTGACACGGTAACACTTTGCATTAGTTAACATGAACTAACTGTGAACAACATCTCTGTTCAGCATTAGTTCATCTTTGTTAACGTTAGTTCATAATATCCAGCTGTTCATGGTTTGTTCATGTTAGTTCACAGTGCATTAATGTTAGTAAGATTTTAATAATGCATTAGTAAATGTTGAAATTAAAATTTACAAAGATAAATACATGCTTTATAAGTGCAGTTCATTATTAGTTCATGTTAACAAATGTAGTTAACTAATGTTAACTAATGTATACCTTATGAAGTGTTACCAGTGACACCATAAGCAGCTTTGATGTGGTCGAGCGATGAAGCAGTCAAATTAAAATGCATGTGATAGGACATTTAGACCAGTGTTTCCCAACCTTTTTTCAGTCGTGGCACCCTTTGAAAATGTTCTCCATTTTGTGGCACCCCCTCGCATACGTTACGCTAGGGGTGTAACGGTACAGTTTGCTCACGGTTTCGGTACGGTTCAGTATTTCCTATGTTCAGGGAAAAAATAACTACTGTCAAATAAAAATAAAGAAAATAATAAGAACAAATAATTTAAATACAAGCAGCAGCACAAATAAATACTATTGAGCAAAGATACTAATAAAATAAACTATGCTTTCAGGTTTTTTAGGTAGGCCTATATCTAACATTAGTTTTCAGGTACAGAAATTGATCAAATGTAAAATAACAGCATATTTGACTGTATAAATGAAAGATTAACCCTATTAAACTTACAAAAGCTATTCAATCAAGAGCAGTGAGTGATGTCCTTGTCTTTTGTTGTTTGACATTAAACAGACAGCAGTAAAGGCTACTGCCCCTTTAAGGCCAAATGCCACTGCCCCTTTAAGACCTAAAGCTCGGATATGCGTCGTCTTTCTCGACTGTATAAAGTTTAATTAAGGCATATACAGACTATGTCTGCTAGAATACTCATCAAGATGGACATGTTGACATACTTAGTTAACTAATGTATACCTTATTAAGTGTTACCAGTGATACCATAAGCAGCTTTGATGTGGTCGAGCGATGAAGCAGTCAAATTAAAATGCACGTGATAGGACATTTAGACGATGATTATTAGCTCTGTGCATTTCTAATGTTCGCTACTTATCTTAGTTAACGTTGGTGGATGTTGAATTTTAACAAAATTGAAAGTAAATACACTTACCTTGTTATGAATGCATTCTCTCCAGATCGGCAATAACGGCTCAGTCTGGGGGATTCCCTCCACACGTACAAACCTCTTGGCCCGCCTCTGCTTCAATTTCATTGGTTGAATCTGTAAACCAATCATTTTCCTTTCTGCCCTCAGAACATGTTTGAGTAAGTAAAACTCCCATCTGCTCTCCTTTTCAGAGTAAGCCAATATGAAGGTTCTACAGTATGACGTCATACCCAAAAAAGACATAATTTGCTTTTTTGTAATGGGTTTTGGGATGTTCTCTATGGCTTCTACCCTAGTTTTGGAAACAATTTCAACAGAGCGTGTGGCTGTCAGAGTTTTCACACAGGCCTGTCTATAACATCCTGTGCTTTCGCTGTAGAAAATATTTCTCTTCGAATCAAATATTTGCCAGTCCTTTGTGGTTTGACATTTTACAGTTAATGGGCCACAATCTTCCCATTCTGATTTTTTAGATTTCGACAGCGAAATATGAGGGGTCGAACCCTCCACAGAAAACAGTTATTTCTGCTCATCTGCCAAACACACGCTTACAACACACATCTCAGCATTCCAAAAGAGGAAGTCAGTTTTGAGTTCCTCAGATGTAACACTGCATCATTTTTCTTCAAATTTTCATCTGGGCCTGGGCTGACATGGCATGTGCTGTGCAAATCTGCTTCTTTTCATAAAATCTTAATCAGGGTTTACCCTGGCTTTGGCTTTTACTATCACCCATTTATTTTTATTGGGGGTGTTCCATTCATAAGCAAACAAAACATTTTCTGTCACCATGCGTATGTCAGCCGTGACCCCTCCTTCATCACAATACAAATTAATTTTAGTTTACACATTAAATCCCTACTTAAAAGGTTAACCGGACATGTTTCAGTTTTCAAGAATTTGTGTACAAATTTAAGGCCCTGCAATTCACATTTTAATGCCATTTTATATGGTCCACGAACTACGTGACCTGTTGCACTTAACTTAATGTCCATTTTCCTGACAGAGAGACATCCTGGGGTAAATCTTTACATCTAATCATAGAGTTTGTGGCCCCTGAGTCTACTAACATTCTAATAATTTTCCCTTCTACTGTCACTTCTATCATAGATAACTGAGTATGAGCTTTATATAAATTATCTATGTCTATGTCAGCAAGCAGATCTTCATTGCAAGTAGCAAAATCAGAGAAAAGAAAAATTATACAATCACCCCATCAGAAGCCGTGATCCCGTCGGATGACCCCTCTCCTCAGTCCCCCTCCGTTCTCTTTGCTGTTAAACCCTCGGCCTCTTCCTCTTCCCGGTCCTCGCGCTCCCACTCCTCTCATTGTGCGTTGGTTGTGCACTGCATGTCGTCTGACTTCTGAGAGTAGCGCAGTTGCCATTCCCACGCACATTCTTTTTGTCATTTTTGCCAAGTCAGTCAGTAACCATTCCTGGGGGGTCATTTACTTGCTATGGTGCACGTGGTTTTAACTCACTGCAACGATCAAAAGTTTCTTTCAGCTCGCAGTAATGCTCATCCACGTCCTGCCCGTCTTTTTGCTTGTGGCGTCTGATCTTTTCTGTGTCCACTGTGGGCGGGTATGCTTCTTCCAGAGCTTTCAGCAGTGTTGTTACTTTGTCTCTGTAACTTGCATTGTCATCATTGTCCCAATCAACATGTACAAGTCTGTCATCCTCCGACCCCTGAGATTTCTTGGATTTCTTTGCCTAATGGTAAGTTCGCCCCTGATGGTATGATATGAAGGAGCGTTGGAGCCAGGTGACCCTGGAGTCTTCCTTTGTTTTCTGAACATGTTAGAATGGGGAGGTGGTCCATATTCTCGTCCTGTTCGGGTTGCATGAGGCTCCGCAGGAACTGGTGGGTACAATTGTGCTGGAGGAGGTGGTGTCTGAGGAGATGGGCGCCGTCCCGGAACTCATTCGTCTTTGAGGCTCATGTGAATGAAACAATCAAAACAGTTTTTTCTGAGTTTCTTCTGGTTTATCTAAAGGAGCTATAGCCTAGCATATTTGTTTTCTTTGTCTGGTCATGGCCTCGCATAATCACATTTTGCTGTCTCTTTTCTGTATCTTTATCTTTTTAGGCTTTTGATTTGCTTTAATTTTTCCCAATTTTGTTTTCTGCAGATATGAGGTTTCTAATCGTCCATTAAAGCCGTATAATTTATCTATGGTGTCGATATCAGCATGCCACTACAAACCATATTTGTCTGTCATTAATTTTATAAGCAACCTTTCGAGAAATCTCTTTGTGAATCCTGTGTCTTGGTCAGGTCTTGACCCTTTTGGGATTTCTCGTTTTTAATATAGAGCAAAAATGCGGTTCCTATTCCTGTATTTATATTACTGACTCATAAGAAATTGGTTTCTCTTATTTTATTAACTTCCCAGCGTGGTCACCACGCCCTGCCTTTGCTCCCCGCAAAGGTCTTTATAGGACACCCCGTCCTTTGACCCTTTTGGGAATTTGCCACTTTGTAATATAAAACAAGAATTCTCACCGTTTGTCAAAGTGACCTTGGTCCGCCTAGGCCATCGTACTGTCTGTAAGACAATTCTCCTTCCCTCAATCACGGGGGTGAGCCTCAGATCCACTGTCTGGGGATAGCCAATTAGTTGTCCCAGTCCCGATGGTCATCAGTTTAGCAATCCCATCCTCGTTGCCATTTGTCGTGGAAATTATTTTATTTTAAAAGTAATTAGGATTCAGAGAAGTATTGAAAGGTTTAACAATTGTTTATTTCTTGCAAGAAAGGAGTTCATCACTCTGAGAATTCAGAGAGCGAAGGCAAACTTCCCTCTGTGTCTGAAAGCTTTATACACCCCACCCTCGCGCACCCAAGCTGCCGCACTCAACATCCTCTTTATTTTTGCAGCTTGCACACGGAGGGTTCACAAAAGTTACTTATCAAAAATACACATATAGCAATACAAACATAGCATGTCATATTCCTTAATATAAATACACAGCATATCTGCCTGTTGCCGGGCAGAAGTTTCCTCTTTTACAGTTTCTCTGAACTAGGCCCTTTTCTTGTTATCTAGTTTTGGCGAAACCAAGTAGAACTTAATGTTCTCTTAAGTTTATTTTAATAAGGCTTCAAAACAAGCAGAACATAATGTTCTCAGAAGCTTTACTTAATAAGGCATTGGTTAATGAAAATTATATGTTAAAGCATGCATTAAGATTTCCATAAATTAAAATTTCCATAATATAATGTAATATAATTTTAATCCTAAAAAGAATTTTAACATCATAGAAATGAATGTCAGTTGTTACACACAAACCATCTAAAGCTTTTGTACCATTATACACTACCGTTCAAAAGTTTGGGAACAGTAAATGAAATTAATAGTTTTATGAATAATTAATCATTTTTAAGGAATATTTGTATTCAGCAAGAATGCATTACATGTGTCAAAAGTTTATTTCAGATAATGCTGGTTTTTTTACTTTCTATTCATCAAAGAATCCTGAAAAGAAAATTACATAACTGTTTTCCACATGGGTTTCTCGTTAAAGTATCACTGTGAATGTCATAATGATTTGTTTGCAATGTAATCTACAAATGCATACACAAACAGATGTTCCTGCCACGTCTGACGTTGCTAAGCTTTTTGATCTCGTCATGCGTCTACATTTAAAATAACAAACTTGAGCACGCAAAACGCGCAACATATGTGAACGGCTTAACATCAGTGGTTACATCAGAGTAGTCAATAAACTGGATAGTCATGTATGGGACTTTTAGGCCCAATAAACGGGACGTCCAGGCTAATACGGGACAGTTGCCAACCCTACTTTTATATCATGCTGTGTTTAATATTATAAAGCATAAAAATATCCCCATGTTGTATGTGTATCTTTATTTAGCATTGAAAGGTTGCCTAACTATTTCATATTACAACATGTTTCTGTTGATTTCACACATTTTAGTCTGGCAATAGTTCAACTAGTAGCCTACAATGTGAAGTTTATGGATCAATAACGCTAATAAGTGAGAAGAAATGCTTTACCTTAAAATGGTAAATCCAAGGTAAACTCACAGCGTGTCTTCCGAACTCTATGAAAAGCATAAGAATGATGAAGATGAGTCTTTATTGTGAGGTGACAGGGGCGTTTACAGGTTCGCGTTCCTTCACGTGGACGATTTGCATGTGAATCTCTTTGCGCCTCTCGCTGTTTTCATATGGATTACATAAACAGAGAATATATTTTTTAAAATATAAATTACTTCATTTAAAAGTATTATTACTTAATTCCAAGCTTTATAAAGAGATATCTGTCGTGTCTGTGTTGCAATTTTTCGCGGAGTTACAGCTCATTTTCAGACGCATTTCAGAATGGACATCACAGGGAGACAGACGGGAGAACGCGCATCCTGTTTGTTTTCTTCATTTAGCGAAAAGCACAACATTTAGTTTTTATTTTGAGTGTACATAAATAAAAGTAGACACTTTAAGCTTTGTAAAGACATATCGTTCATGTCTGTGAGGCCAAAAATTAAAGAGTATTTTAAGTTGTTTTACACTGTTATGAGGAAAAATCCTATTTAAAGATACATTCTCTCCTGAACTTGCATGCCTATTTATGGGATATTTAGAGGAAAGATATTTATGTAATAATAACCCTTTTGTAGAGAATATTATGTGGACTATGCATTTTGTATTATTAGGAGTTCCAGGAACCATTTTGATTCATTTGTTTAGTTAAACGTGGAAATTGATACCCATTCAGTAATTTTTCTTGATATTAGGGTTCTAATAGAATCCGGAATTCTATCGAACACTTTATATTCCAACCAACAGATAAAAAATAGTATCCTCCATGCTGCAAGCACTCTTTTCATATTTGCAATGTAGAATCAGATTTTGAAAAAACAAGTGGTGAAAATGTATAAGCATTTTATTCTCAGGGATTATCCAAACAAATGGTTGGATGTTGCTTTGTAGAAATTATGAAATGCATCCTGTGAATGCAGAATGTGATTAAGAAACATTGGTATATACTTAAGAGTGATCCAAAGTCTTTTTGCAGGTCCACCACTGTTTTCACATTACAGAGCGAGAAACATTAGATATTATTTGGTCAAATCCAACACTTTCGTTAAGGATAGTCCTGACAGATGTATAAGTAAGGATATTGTTTTTTTCCCCTGTCTTAGGTGTGCGGCATGTAGGTACATTTGTAGATTTTTTTCATTTCTAAGTAGTATAATGAACCATACATAATAGATTAAACAATTTGTCACATGTGCTTCTACCAATGTGATCTATTTGTTATCTTGTCCATGTGAAAAACAATATGTCGACAAGACAAATAGACAAATTAAGACACGCATTATTGAACATATGAGTGCAATCAGAAGAAAAGACCAGAAATCTCCTGTTTTTCGTCACTTTAGTGAAATGTCCCATTCGATCTCGGAATTAAAATCGGAGCATATACACCAAGTGATGTTAACAGATCTATAAAACACTATGAAAAACAAATACACAGAAAGAGGAAAACATGGGAATAACTAACTTAATCATAATGAGAAAAAAAAGGAGAAAAAAACTATATTGTTTAAACCCAGCCTTGTCCTATTTTCACACAAAAGAGATGAAAACATTTAACAGTAAGAACTTTATGCATATTAATTAACATAAAGAAAGTATATAATTTTGAGTGTGAACAGCAATGCAATTATCAGTGAAGTTCATAATTAAAAGAATTATATATAATTTATAATAATGTTATATGTGGAAAAAATGGAGAAATGTGTAATAAACATCTTATGCTGCTTTTGTAAAGTTGCTTGTTTAAGCACATTCAGAGTGAGGAGAGGTAAAGCACAAGTTAGAAGACAGCTGCTGCAAAATAAGGCAAAAAGTAGTCAGTCGTTCAGTTTTAAATGGGAAAAAAATCACGAGAGCACAAGAGGTAATAGTGGTTTCATATAGCATTAAAAACTATGAAACAAAACAGAATTATATTTTTATGAGACTGAATTCAAAATACTTTATAAAAAAAAAAAAGATTGTCAAGAAAGCTTAAATGTCGAATGAATAGGTAAAAATGGACCAATGGAAACACTCAAGGGAAATTGTTAGGATTTGCAAGTAGAAAGAACAACGGCTCAACATTTAGTATCAGGGGTGAAGCAGAAGTTCAAGGGAGAACAGAACAGAAGAAACTCCCTCCCCAAGGGATCTTTAGAAGACTGAGCGTGGTTGCTTCATGCTGTAATGGGCTTCAGTTGCAGACACATATGCAGACTCTGGAAAGAAGTCCTCATGAAACTCTGCCAAAAACCTGAAAAAAGGAAGCAAAATGTGTAACTCAATAATAATAAAAATAAACAGTTTAAAGCTGAGAAAAGTGGTCAGGTGAAAGTTAAGACATAATAATGACCTCTGATCCAAAATCAAATAAGAAAAAAAAAAAAAACAATCAGGTATAGTCAACAAATCGGAATTAGGTATCAAGACCTGCAATATAAATGCAGCCTTAAAGCAGTGGTTCTCAACTCCAGTCCTGGGGACCCATCAATCAGTCTTCAAACTCTGTATATATTTTTTCTCATCAAGGCAAAGCAAAGGCAAGGCAAGTTTATTTGTATAGCACATTTCATACACAGTGGCAATTCAAAGTGCTTTACACAGAAATGAAGTTAAAATATTCATAAGTGAATAAATATATAAATATATAAAATATAATAGGAATTAAAAGAAAATAAAACAATAAAGAAAAAATATATAAATAAAAAGTATAATTAACACTAAAAATTAAAACCGGGTTAAATTGAAACACATAATTAAAGTGCAAGCAGTTCGGACAGAGCACAGAGCTCATTCAGTAAATGTATAAGATAAGGTGCAATCAGTCGGACGTACAGTGGCACAACTCATTCAGTAAATGCACAGCTAAACAGATGTGTTTTGAGTCTGGATTTGAAAGTGGCTACTGTTGGAGCACATCTGATCTGTTCAGGAAGCTGGTTCCAGCTACGGCTGGCATAATAGATAAAAACAGACTCTCCTTGCTTTGAGTGAACCCTTGGTATTTCTAATTGACTTGATCCTGATGATCTGAGTGATCTGTTGGATTTGTATTTAATCAGCATATCTGCAATGTATTGAGGTCCTAGGTCATTTAGTGACTTATATACAAGTAATAGTACTTTAAAATCGATCCTACATGTAACTGGAAGCCAGTGTAAAGACCTGAGGACTGGTGTGACATGGTCATATTTTCTGGTTCTGCTCAGGATCCTGGCAGCAGCGTTCTGTATGAGCTGCAGCTGTCTAATGGTCTTTTTGGGAAGGCCAGTGAGAAGACCATTACAATAGTCCACCCTGCTCTGCTGGTGATAAAAGCATGAATGAGTTTCTCCAAGTCTTGCCTGGAAACAAAGCATCTAATTCTTGCAATATTTTTGAGATGATAGTAAGCTGATTTTGTTATTGCTTTGACATGACTACTGAAACTCAGGTCTGACTCCAAAATCACACCAAGATTCCTGACTTGATTTTTTGTTTTAGACCTTTAGCCTCAAGATATGCATTCACCTTGAGAATTTCATCTTTGTTTCCAAATGTAGTGATTTCAGTTTTGTCTTTGTTTAACTGAAGAAAGTTTTGGCACATCCAACTGTTAACGTCTTCAATGCATTTGCACAGAGAGTCGATGGGGCTGTAGTCATTAGGTGATAGGGCTCAGTAGATCTGGGTGTCGTCAGCATAGCTGTGGTAAGCCATTCATTATTTGGCTCAGTGGGAGCATGTACAGGTTGAATAGGAGTGGTGCAAGAATTGACCCTTGTGGGACTCCGCATGTCATGGATGTCCACTCAGACTTATGGTCACCTATACTCACATAATAACCTCTCCCTTCTAAGTATGACCTGAACCATTTGAGGACCATTTCAGAAAGCCCAACCCAATTTTCTAGCCTGTCAAGAAGAATGTTGTGGTCAACAGTGTCGAATGCAGCACTGAGGTCGAGTAGTACCAGAATTGATGTTTTGCCTGTATCTGTATTGAGGCGAATATAATTTATTATCTTTATGAGCGCTGTCTCTGTGCTGTGATGCGGTCGGAAACCAGATTGAAAATTGTCAAAGTATCCGTTTGAGTTTAAGAATTTGTTCAGCTGACTGAAAACAACTTTTTCAATGATCTCGCATATGAAGGGGAGATTTGAAATTGGTCTGTAGTTGCTCAGTATGGAGTTATCCAGATTTCTCTTTTTCAGGAGAGGCTTAACTACTGCGGTTTTAAGGGAGTTTGGAAAAGTCCCAGAAATAAGTGAGGCGTTTACCACTTCTAGGAGATCTGCTTCTAAACAGTTAAACACACTTTTGAAAAAAGAAGTGGGGAGTGTGTCAAGGGTGCAGGTTGATGTTTTTAGGTGCTGTACCGTTTCTTCTAAAATTTTACCATCAATTGCTTCGAAATCAGTCATAGTAACTTTCTGAGGTTGTGGTCTGATCTGACTCACCCCAGAGCAACTCAAGGATGTGCTGATCGCATTTCTGATTTGTTCACTTTTCTGATTTGTTCACTGTTTTTAAGTGAACAGATGTTTAAAAGTAAATCCCCCGATGGTCCCCATTTTTTCCAGTGCCTCCATAGTCTCCACAGTGTGGGCTGAGATGTTACTGTTTAGTGCCTTGATCTGTGTCACTTTGAGCAGTTCTAATCCGTCACAGTGTGTCTGTGGTGAGCTTTGAGGGCGGGGCTCAGCTGGGAGTGTGTCCATGAGAAGTGGTTGTTGTGGCTGCGTGGTGTTATCATTGTCCTTGTGGGGTGTATCAACCGCATGTCCATTCAGATGCTGAAATGAAGTCCTGTGGTCGTCCATACTCTGTACTGGTGTGTGTGTGCCATCCAGGTTGAGTGGGTTGGCACACACAGCTGAAGGATCATGAAGGGAAAAATAAATATTGTCCTTTAGCACTCTTTCACCGAGTTTGTTTGGGTGGAGGCCATTTGATGTAAACAGTTGTCTCTGACTCCAGAAGAGATTAAAGTTGTCGATAAAGTTCACTCCCTTCATGTTACAGGTTTTTTGCTGCCATGTATTAAGCCCAAGTAGCCGTGAGAACCTATTTGTTCCTCTTGCTGGAAGTGGTCCACTGATGGACGGCTGAACTTTCAGTTTTCTAAGTGTTTCAAAAAGTTCATTGAAATCCCTCTTAAGGAGTTCTGACTCCTCTCTTTGAATATCGTTCTTCCCCACATGAATGATAAGTCGATTTGCAGTCTTATGTTTCATCAGAATGTTCTTAAGTTCCCTGTTGACATCAGAAACTGTTGCATGTGGAAGGCAGCATGTAGTTGTATCCCTGCTGCTAATGTTTCTGACTGTGGAGTCCCCCACTATCAGTCCTGGGCTCGGCTGCCCTCTGAGCTGAGTGCTGCTGTCTGCTCGACCTTGAGTGCCTGTTAGCATCAGTGTTAGCTATGGGCTGATTCGATCTGTGTTCGGTCACATTCATCACGTTTGGGGATTCCTCACCCACATTCATTAACACTTCAAATCTGTTTTCAAGATGTATATTTGGTGGTAGGAAACTAGTGTTTGAAATCCTTGTGTCTGGGGTAGAGCATGCTACTGCGGCAATATGTGATGCTCGTGACTAGGGGTGGTACAGTACATGAAAAAAAACCGAACCGTTCGGTTCGTTTGTCTCGGTTCGGAGCGTGTGCATCGCACGGTTTCGACGCATGCGCAATGTATCCTCGTGCCCGTATGTTAAATCAAATAGTGGGTGTCCTTTTCGCGTGAAATAAGAGGTGTGTGTGTGTGTATGTGTGTGTGTGTGGACATACAGTAAAGTAAAAGTTGAGTGCTGCAGGTCACGTCACGTGTAGAAATGCAAGTGGGAGAGTTAAGGAAGGCTGCCCGGAGTTGGAGGATGCGCCAGCGACGTATAGCTGGCAGGGCAGATGCAGTGCGTATGCGCACGCATGCGTGCATTCACACACTGGCAGTGTTTGTCTCGCGCAGCTGAACCTGTACTCTGTAGACAGCCAGTTAAGAAACAACTTCTACATGAATTTTTTAATACTGTATCCTAATTGTGGATGATTAAGCTATATATCATATGCTGAAGTAAATTTCTTGAGTGTTAACGATAAAAAAAACAACAACAACAACAAGAACCGTACAGAACCGAAAACCGTGACCCGTGGGTTTTGTGAACCGTGCCACCCCTACTTGTGACAATCTGATGTCTCGAGTGCCTTTGGGTCTCTCTCCCTGTTTTGCTATCGATTAGTGTGTTGATCAATTACTTGTTTCTCTACCTGTTGAGTAGCACTACATTTATGGGACTCACCGGCAGTGTGCAGACGGCGTTCATAATGAAGCTCTGCTGTGTGATTCGTCTGGTTGGATGGTTCCGCAAATAACTTTGTTTCAAGAACTGCAATCCTTTGTAAAAGTCTGTGGCAGTTTGTGCAGCAAGTAGATTCTAGAAGAGGCATTTTCTTATCCTTTTGAATGTAGGCAGCTGTGTTTTCCCTTCTCCGGAATGTAAGCTGAAGGCAGTGGGAGGCTGGTCGGTTGAAATATTCCGCTTTTTTTCACCAGAGTTTCTAATTTTATCATTGGAGTCAAGCTTTGTCGTTTGAGCACTGTGCTGATTTGCTGAAGTTGAAATTATGTGATAAAATAGAGCAAAGAAGTGATAGAGCAAAGTGCGGAGCAGTAAGCAAGAGCGTCCGAACAGTAGAGCCAGACAACTTTCTATATGGTTCTCAACTCTGGACCTGGGTACCCACCGCTCTGCACATTGTGTCTTTTTCATATAACTGATTCAGATCATCAGCTTATTAGTGGTTCATGGTCATAGCACTACCAGCTGACCCTAGCACTACCAGCTGGCTTGAAAGTGTGAAAGACCATATTGCTTTTTTAATGATTATTAATCAAGTTTCAGCTCAAAATACCCAACAGATCATTTATTATATATAATGTTGGTAATGCCCATTTTTGAGTGGAAGCAAAAACAAAAAGCTGTTTTCATGTATTACTCCTCACATGTATTTTTTAAATGCAAATGAGCTGCTGCTCCCCGCTCCTATCAAGAATAGTGCTGTGCCTTTAATGCTCGTGCCTCAAATACTCACTAACAAAACATCTGTTTGGTTTCGATTATCATTGTTTTCCGGTTCCTGTCTGCCTCACTGCTGAGTAGTTTTAGCATTTGTAGCTCCGTATAGCTTGGTTTTGAATCTCTATTTACTATCATTCCTTGTTGTTTATATAACTTACTCATCACCAGTTTTGGGGACAGTTACTTTGAAAAGTAATGCATTACAATATTGCGTTACTCCCTTAAAAGTAATGCGTAACGTTACTTTTGCGCCACTTTATTTTCATCAGGGCTGGGCTTGTTTTTTTTTTTTATAACAAAAAAGTTATATTTTTGGGCAAATGTAAAGACCCTTTCACACCAAAATGTAAATAAGCCTCAGACTGAAGGAAATGCAAATTCACATGTGTACAGTAGAGGGCGCAGCTCAAACAAAGCTTTCAGCTCTTTCATTCTGGATAACGGAAGAATAGGATGCAGGAGGGAAAAAAAACACTCAAGTATAAAACACACAAAAAGTATTTTTTGCTTATGGTTTAACTGAATCATCGAAGGTCAGCAGCAAGTACATTGGTCAATAAAGTGAGGTTAAATGCATAAAAATATTTATTTTATTTAGCATATTTAATTATTGGAGGTTTGCATTGTATTCAGATTTAGCATTTCACTGTTTTTATTCATTTTGAGGAACACAGAATTTTGTGCAAGTGAAATAAGTATGCTCACATTTAGTCTAGAACTACAATAACCATTATGTTTACACCATTATGTTTACACACAATGCCTCTGCACTTACTTTTGCACACTGTACATGGATACAACTTTAATCGATGTCATTGGTTACTTCAGTAACACAGAACTTCAAACTGCCTTGAAGAACAAGCGGAGGAGGAAGATGATGCCGCCACCGCTCCGTGTCTCTCCTGAGAGCTCATCTTTACAAACTAATAAACTAAATTGTTTAGAAATTCTTTACAAACTTGTATAAACTTTATGCAAAGCAACGCGAAGGTTTTCCAATGTGTGCGCCACTGAGTGACGTCTATACTTCCAGGTCAGAGAGCACCTGTCCATCGAAAGCTCACTATCCAATCAGAGTAGATCACTGTTAAGCCCGCCCCCACGAGATGTTTGTGTCAAAACTGCAAACGAAAAACTGCGAAGCGTAAGCGAAATCTGTGGCAATGAAAACGAATCTTTGAAAAACATTAACAAAGAATGAAGCATATTTGAATATCCTGTTAAATTTTTTTCATTTTCAATGTGTTTTTCTTCTTTTGTAATGGATATTTTTGATAGTTTCTGAAAAAGTTTCGTTCAGTTTTATAAAGTTTCGTTCCGTTTCATAAAGTTTCGTTCATTTTTTTTTAAACAAATGTAATTCCATAACAAGAGAGCAGTTGCCAGTAAATAAATGGGAAAACAAAGTAACTTGCGTTACTTATTTGAAAAAGTAACTTCAATATTTTGTTGTAAATTATAAAAGTAAAGTTACTTTCAGCCTGGTCTCATTGGAAAAACGTACCTGTGGCAACGTTTTTGCAAACCCCAAAATTCGTACCAATACGTATATATTACTGCAGTTTCAAAGTGAAATGTCCACTGGGTGGCGCTAAAAGCGTAGTTCTTTTTCCGGAACAGATGACCGTGATCTGTATTTTAACGTACACCTACACTAAACCCTAAACCTACCCGATAGTGTTAACAAAAGCAAATGTGACAAAAATATAATTGTAATGTCATTTTAGCTTGTATTTTGAACTCGTCTTTGAGCTTTTTTATCATGACTCGTCTTTCACGGGATTCGTAACCGAGCTTTCAGCATTGCAAGTACAAATCTGTACCAGCTGAGCTACTGAGCAAGCTTGGTATGTCAGAAAAGTCGAACATATTGAGCTGGTTAGGTGATGCAAACTCCAAAATGTTTTCGTTTACAAATCATGGACTATGGTAAAAAAAAAAAAAAAAATTATATATATATACGCATCGGGAAAGTATTCTTTCTTCGAGATTTCTGAAAAACCCACAATTATCCTTAATTTTGTAACATTGTCAACGCAGTGCGGCAGCCTGGCAGACCATAGCAGGCTATTCCAGCGTGCTATTGGCTGCTCTGCTGGCAACTGCAGCAGCCTATCGGTGAGCCCGCGTGACGTGGCGACCAATGAGGGCGCTTCGCGCCCACCTGGCTTCATTTGCCTACAGGTGGGGCGTGGCCACGTGTATATAAGCAGGGCTCACGGGCTGCATATTCGGTTTTCGTAGTTCTGAAGCGTAAAAGCCCGCGGGGCGCACGGCAAGGAACGCAATACTCGTTCCCTCTTCTAGAGAGAACCGAGGTTACGTTAAGTAACCGAGTATTGTTCTCTTACGAGAGGTTCTCTTGTATTGCGTAAGTTCCTTACGCATCGGGAACACATTGTCAACGCCGTGCGTGCCTCGCGTAGAGCATATGTATCCCAGGGAACCGGGGACCATAACACTACTCGGGCAGGGTGGCCGGTAAGGAGAACGGGCCACCACATATACAGACACTTCATTCGAACTGACGGGTGGTTACGACGGGTGGTTACAACACCCTGTCCCATGAATGAGGGAACGGCACCTGCTGGTCTCCTTCAAATTCACCACACCTTGTCTCATGAATGAGGGAACGGCAACGCCGGTCGCCTTCAAATTCACAATATCTTGTTATATGAGTGAGGTAACGGCACCGCCGGTCACCTTCAAACTCACAACAGCTCGTCTCGTAAATGAGGGAACGGCACCGCCGGTCTCCTTCAAATTCACATGAGCCTAGTACCGAACTTACTACCAGTATGTGAGCTATGTCTGCGCAGAATCACTGGGCAGAACCAACAGCCCTATTGAACTGATAACACTTTCGCCTGTAAGGCAGGAACTTCCAGATTGTAAAATCTCACGAACGTAGACGGGGAGGCCCAGCCTGCCGCCATACAGATATCGTGGATGGAAATCCCTCTGGCCCAAGCCCACTAAGAGGCCATGCCTCTGGTGGAGTGTGCTCTGACACCTAGCGGGCACTGCAGGTGTTTGGAAGCGTATGCAGTTGCAATCGCGTCCACTATCCACCTGGACAGGGTCTGTTTCGAGGAGGCGAGACCTTTAGTGCGCCCACCAAACGAAACAAATAGCTGCTCAGAACGCCTGAAGGCGACGGAGCATGTGACATAAACCCTCAATGCCCTGACAGGGCAGAGGATATTGCCACCGTCCCCCTCGTCGGATGCTGGCAGAGCCGAGAGGGAGATAATCTGCGCCCTGAAGGGAGTGCCGATCGCTTTGGGGACATAACCATGCCTCGGTCTGAGAATGACCTTAGAGTCATTAGGACCGAACTCCATACACGTCGGGCTCACTGAGAGCGCGTGTAGATCCCCCACGCGTTTCACTGAAGCCAGAGCTATCAGGAACGCGTTTTTTAGCGAAAGGAACCTTGGTACCACAGTCTCGAGCGGTTCAAAGGGATGAGCCTTCAGGGCCTCTAGGACCAAGGCCAGATCCCATATAGGAACCGATAGGGGCCGCGGGGGATTCATCCGTCTGGCTCCTCTGAGGAAACGGATGATGAGCTCGTTCCTTCCTAGTGTGCTACCTAGCGTCGTCTGAGCGAACGCTGCTATAGCCGCCACATACACTTTGAGCGTGGAAGGGGACCTGCCCAGTTCCAAAAGCTCTTGGAGGAAGGAGAGCACCCGCTGGACCCCACATTGCTGTGGGTCCAATCCCTTGGAAACACACCACTCAGTGAACACCGACCACTTAGAACTATATAACCGCCTCGTCGAGGGGGCTCTAGAGTGTGAAATCGTGTTCATAACCCCTTCGGGCAGGTCAACGGGTATCCGTTGGTCACCCATACATGCAGAGAACATCGCTCTGGATGGGGATGCCAAACTGACCCTCCTGCTTGAGAGAGGAGGTCTGCTCTCAGCGGAACTGGCCAGGGGGGTGAGTGCGACAGCTTCACCAGCTCTGGGTACCAAATCTGGTTCTCCCAGCGCGGCGCTATAAGGAGCACCGGGCGGCACGTCTCCCTGATTTTCGCTATGACCTGGGGCAATAGGGAAATCGGCGGGAAAGCATACAGCGGGAGGCTGGGCCAAGGATGGGACAGCGCATCCTCGCTTTTGGACAGAAATGTCGGGCAGCGGGCGTTCTCTTTTGTTGCAAAGAGGTCGAGCTCCGCTCTGCCGAATAGGCGCCATACCAGCTGGACTGTCTGGGGGTGCAGGGACCATTCTCCTGGGAGAATGAGGCCCCTGGACAGCTTGTTCGGGCCTACATTGAGGTGGCCCGGTACGTGCGCAGCTCTCAGCGAGCGCAACGAGCTGTGTGCCCACACGAGCAGGCGTTCTGTCAGATTGCCCAGACATCTGGACCTGACACCGCCCTGCCGGTTCACGTAGGACACCACTGTGGTATTGTCCGACCGGACTAACACGTGGTGTCCTCGTATAAGCGGAAGAAACTGCCTGAGCGCGTTCTCTACCGCTATCATCTCCAAACAGTTTATGTGTAGGAGTTTTTCCACGCTCGACCAGAGGCCCGAGGCTGATCTGCCCTCGAAAACGGCGCCCCAACCCGTGGTGGAGGCGTCCGTCGAGATGACCTTGCGGTGTGAGATGGCTCCCATCGTCACTCCCCTCTGGTACCAGTCGGCTACTAACCAGGGCTCTAGGGCTGACACGCAGCCCTGAGTTACTCTGATCCTGAAGCCTCCGGACGCCCAGGCTCTGTGAGGCACTCGGGCGTTTAACCAGCATTGCAGCGGGCGTATGCGCATTAAGCCCAGCTGGAGCACAGCTGCAGCTGAGGCCATACGTCCCAGCATCCTCTGAAAAAGCTTGAGAGGTGCGATTTTGCCCGGCCGGAAGTACGCAGCCATGCGCCGAACTTGGCGCGTGCGTTGGGGTGACAGGCGGGCTGACATTGCCAGTGTCCAGATTCAAACCCAGAAATGAGGTTGATTGCGTGGGCACTAATGAGCTCTTGGTCCAATTGACCGTGAGCCCCAGGCTGTCCAGATGGCTGAGCAGCATTGCCCTGTGGGCGAGGAGCTCGGCCTCTGACTGCGCCAGGATGAGCCAATCGTCCAGATAGTTCAACACTCGCATCCCTCGATTTCTTTGAGCATGCACTTCGTAAATGTACGGGGTGCTAGTGACAGGCTGAACGGAAGGATGGTGTATTGATAAGCCTGGCCGTCGAAGGCGAATCGTAAGAATGGCCTGTGACGCGGCGTTATCTTGATTTGAAAATATGCATCTTTCAAATCTAGGGAGATTAGCCAGTCTCTCGGGCGAATATGCGCGAGGATCTGCTTGGTCGTGAGCATCTTGAACGATCTTCTCATAAGAGCTTTGTTCAGACGCCTCAGATCCAGAATCGGTCTGAGCGACCCATCCCTTTTTGGCACGAGAAAATACCGGCTGTAAAAGCCTGACTCGCTCATAGAATGGGGAACCGGTTCTATAGCCCCTTTGCACAGCAGCGTGGCTATTTCTGCTCGAAGTAGATGTGCTACTTCCTCGCTCACTCTCGTCTCTGTACGCGCACAGAAGCGCGGAGGGCGGCGAGCGAACTGCAGAGTGTAGCCGTGCTTCACTGTTTTCAGCACCCATTCTGATACACCTGGAATGGCTTCCCACGCTCTCGCGTGTGCCACACGGAATAGAACAGCCTCCGGGCTCGAAACGCCGCGCTTCGCGGGTTTGACGGCCTGTATAGGAGGGGCGGGCGCAGTGCGCGCGCTCTCTGTGCTGTGGGCCAGCCGATCGCTCGCGATGGCTGGCCGCCCTACACACTGCATCTCTGCCGCTTCGAGCGGGGAGTGGCTTGTGTGTGGCCCTACACTCATCGCTCCGGCCACCCTGGGCGGAAAACAAATGGTGTGTGGCGCGGCGCCTGAGGCATAATGTTCGCGAAAATGTGTGAGCGCGTTTGAGCGGGCACAACTCTTACGCGTGGAACATGGTCCGTTAAGAGTGGCTGTGTGACAGCGCGTGTGGTGGTTAGTCGTGGACGCAAACAAGCGGACACGTGACCTAACTCTAGCACTCGAGCGGCCGGTGGCCGCTTTATGTGAGTGGGGGACACGGGGTTTATAGTGCTTGTGTGCAGGGGTGAACACAGAAAAGTGGGCACATTTACTGCATTTGAAACACATACGGCGTGAGCCGTGCAACCAGAAATAATGCAACTTTTGTGATTTCTCTGGTTCGCCGTAAAAACGGCGGTTATTGACAGGCGAGAAGGCATTTTTGCCGGCTCGTTGGCTGCGTGAAATCCATCTGCAGCAGCCACAGTGGTGGGGGCTGGCAGGAAAGAGAGTTTTGACGGTGGTCAGGCCGCGGCGGGACTTAACCGTCGTTTCTTGCCTCTGGCTAGGAGGACTTTGGAGGCTCGGGCTTCAGCGCGATCCTAGGCCGGGGGCCCCGAGGTGGAGGCGGCTTACCACGGCTGGAAGAGCGCGATCTGGGGCGGCCGCTCGGTCTTCGCTGAGACAAAGGGGGCCGCGCTGGGCGCTGCGCGGAGCTCGGTGCTGGCTGGTCGCGAGGACGGCGAGCAACGGAGCTATTGCTAGCGCCGGGGCGTCGAGGCAAGAAGAGGTTCATGGCCTGCGTCGTTTTCTGCACTTCAGAGAAACGGTCGACGATCCCCTTGACCGCTGGTCTGAAAAGCCCAGACGGAGAGAGCGGGGCGTTTAGGAAGGCCGCGCGCTCTGTTTCTCGCATGTCCGCGAGCGTGAGCCAGAGGTGGCGCTCAGCTACCGTGAGGGAGGCCATAGAGCGTCCGAGGGCCTGTGCTGCGGTCTTGGTGGCGTGAAGGGAGAGATCCGTCGCGCTTCGCAAATCCGTGATCAACTCAGCGTCACAGCTTTTCTCGTCCAGGTCGCGGAGGAGATTAGCTTGGAGGATTTGCAGCACGGCCATAGAGTGCAGAGCAGATGCAGCTTGACCGGAGGCAGCGAAAGCGCGGCCGATCAGCAATGACGTCACTCTGCAGGCCTTAGACGGGAGGGCAGCCTTTGAGCGCCAACCGGAAGGCGGGCAAAGGTGCGCTGCGACCGCCTCTTCCACCGGAGGGATAGCGTTGTAGCCTTTCTCAGCTACGCCGTCAATTTGTGAGAGCGTCGCAGAAGCCTGAGACGAGACCCTCGCGGAGAATGGCGCGTTCCAGGACTTCGCGAGCTCCTCGTGAAGCTCTGGCAGAAAGGGTGCAGTCCTGGAGGTGGGCCCGCGGCGGCGACTGTTTAGGAAGCATATGTCAAGTCGATTCGGCGCTGCCACCTTGGGCGGGGCCCATTCGAGGCCTAGCTGCTCGACAGCCCGGCTGAGAAGGCGCAAAAGTTCGGCGTCCTCACCCGCTCGAGAGCGTCCGGAGCCCCGGACTGAAGAGGTCGCGGAAGACCAGTCCTCGCTGTCGGAAGCCATGATGGAGCAGCTGTCGGCGCGTTCCGCGGCCGCATCCGCCTCATCCCCGGAGGCGGCAACAGAAATGGCGGCCTGGGGTGGGGAAGGCGAGAGTGAAGCGGGCGGGAAGGGTTCCGGCGAGCTACTCTCGGCGAACTCCGGAGTCCGCTGCGAGCGCCGCTTCTTTCTGCGCGGCTTAGCAGGGACTGGAGGGATGTCGTCATCGAACATAACGAGTCGAGCCCGCAGGGAAGAAGTCACGGCCCAGGCAGAGAGCGCAGATCACATGGCGGTCCCCGGAACTGAGCTGCGCGTGACACGAGCCGCAGGTGGAACGAGACATTTTGTATCAAACGCTCGGCACTTTTTTGAGAAAGTGTGACGCAGCGGCGACAACACTTGAGCGTAAAAGGATATGGGCTGCCGGATAGCAGAGCAGGCACGGATGGCTGAAGGTGGCGCGATGCTGCCGGCTTCCTCAGGCGCTGTCCTCTGCTTGCTCGTCTGCACGATCACGGCGGCGGGTTCCAGATCCAGCGATGCGAAGGGCTTCGCTGAAGAAAAGAAAATCGAATATGCAGCCCGTGAGCCCTGCTTATATACACGTGGCCACGCCCCACCTGTAGGCAAATGAAGCCAGGTGGGCGCGAAGCGCCCTCATTGGTCGCCAAGTCACGCGGGCTCACCGATAGGCTGCTGCAGTTGCCAGCATTGCAGCCAATAGCACGCTGGAATAGCCTGCTATGGTCTGCCAGGCTGCCGCACTGCGTTGACAATGTTACAAAATTAAGGATAATTTTGGGTTTTTCAGAAATCTCGAAGAAAGAATACTTTCCCGATGCGTAAGGAACTTACGCAATACGAGAGAACCTCTCGTAAGAGAACTGCAGTAATATGTACATATTGGTAAGCATTTTGGGGTTTGCAAAAACGTTGCCACAGGTACATTTTGGGAATGAGACCAGGTCGGTTACTTTACATTTACATTTCACATTTATGCATTTAGCAGATGCTTTTATCCAAAGCGACTTACAACTGAGGAGTACAGGAAGTGATCCATCATGAGGAGGCAGCAAAATACAGAAAGTGCCTGAAGTACTAAGTTTTGGACATCGCACAGAGCATCACACACTAGGGCAGGGAAGAAGTAGAGGAAAATGAAGGAAACATTTTTTAAGATAATGTTAAGTGCTCGCAGAAGAGGTGAGTTTTCAGCTGTCGTTTGAATGCTGTCAGTGATTCTGCAATTCTGCTTTACTAGTTACTTGAAAAATGAATCTGATTACGTAACTCAAATTATTTGTAATGCGTTACATCTTACTTTTCTCTCTCGTGTGCTTTTTACAAATCCATCAAATAAGTAAGTCAGAATCAGTCAACAAACATGATGAGTCCAGTATTACTCAGAGGTCTAGTTTCAAGTATAATTGTTTTGAAGTCATGGTGTTTAATGTAAAATGATCTAGTGTTAGTGATAAATCCGTTTGATTTATTTGTACTGGTATACAGGCCACCAGGGCACCATCCAGACCTTATCAAACAATTTGTTGATTTTCTATTGCAATTAGTACTGGCTGTAGACAAAGTCTTAAAGGGGTGATGAACTGAGAAATCAACTTTCCCTTGAGCTTTTGATGTAAAAAAGGTCATGGTAATATCCTGTAAGTTTCAGAGCTGAAAACTTCCTTGTTAGTCAAAGAAAAACTTTAATTGACACCAGGCCCAGAAAAGGAGAGCTCTCAGAATATGTGGATCTCTTACGTAATAGGACCTAGAGATAAATATGCTTCATTGATCCTGCCCCCGCAGGATCGTCCCTGCATAAGCTTCCTTCTGAACACACACTTATGTGAGTAGTCTAAAACATGTTTTTATATGTGTTAGTTACAGATAGTTTGAAATCTATTGATTACATACCTTAGCACGCTGTCACAGGGTGGAGAAGGTGTTACTGAATTGGTTCACTCGTGATCGGACTTGTAACGTTATGGGCCAGGCGCGAGTGTGTGTCTCCGCGTCCGCACGAGTGTGTGTGAGTGTCCGCGCGAGTGAGTGAGTGAGTGTGTGTCTGCCCGCACGAGTGAGTGAGTGAGTGTGTGTGTATTGGTGTCCACGCGAGTGAGTGAGTATTTTTTTTTTTTTTAATAGGACTAGTTGTTAAAGATCCCTAACTTTCAGCACAACAATTGAACGGGGATGTAATCTTGTGTGGGGTGAAATTTGCACAGATCTCGTGGTGCCACCCGTGCGACACATCTTCAGTTGTGTGCCCGACCTCATTGGGTGTTTCGGCCACTTATCACAAGACACCCTCTGCCGGGATTGGCCCACCACAAGTTGATCAGACCCGGGTGTGTGTCGCACGGTAGTGGCACCATGCAATCATTTGGCAGCCCATGTTGCGTCCATACGTTTCAGCCACAGCCAGTGACTGCTCCGTTCCGCTGCAGTGGCAAGTTCTTTGATTGCCCTCCGTTGGGACTGCCCTCTGATCCCTACTTCCTTCAAGAGCCTTGTGGTAGAACTGGCTACAAAACCTCTGCATCCCACCTCCACTGGCCACACCTTCACGTTCCAGCCCCGCCCCTCTGCTTCAGCTGCTAAATTGGCATATCGCAGCCTCTTCCGCTCAAATGCCTCGTCAATGGCATCCTCCCATGGGACAGTAATTTCAACGATGAAGACACGCCGGCAGGACTTGGACCAAAGGACAAGGTCTGGGCGCAGGTTGGTTGCTGCAATTTCGGGTGGGAAGGTGAGCCTCTGGTAAAGGTCTACCCGCATTTCCCAATCCCGGGCTGCGTTCATTGGGACAGATTCTGGGAGTGATGGCTTAGTCCTCTGTTTTTCCCCTTCCCGCATGAAGGTTGTTCTCCGCGGGATGATACTTTGGGCATTTAGAGGCGCGGCGTTCGTGGTTATCCTCTTGTTCTCAATTTCGGCAGCCAAACACCTCAGCACTTGGTTGTGGCGCCAGGTGTACCTTCCTTGAGTTAGGCTTGTCTTACAACCCACCAGGATGTGTTTGAGGGTTGCTGGGGATGCACCTGCACACAGGGGACAGGCTGGGTCCCCTCCATACCAAAGATGTAGGTTGGTTGGGGAGGGCAGGACGTCGTATGTGGCCCTGATGATGAACCATAGTCTATTAGCCTCCATACCCCACATCTCACTCCATGTGATTTTCCTCCTCTCCACGCCATCCCACTTCATCCAGCGACCTTGCTGGGCTTGGGAGACAGCCTTGGCACACCTGGCTGCTTCCTCCTGGTGGCGCACCTCCTCCACCACCATGTGCCGCCGTTCGTTTGCAGTAGCCTTTTGCCATGTTGGTGTTGCTGCTTCCAATCCAAGGCCCCCTCTGCCATGTTGGACCTGCCCCACTATATCCCGGTGTTTGAGGGCAGCCTTTGCCGCCGCAACCGCTGCCGACGGCTTCCATTTCCTCCCCGTTACTAGGGTAGGAGCAGCACCTCTAACGACTGGATCCCGGGATTCTGTGAGAGTCATTTCCAGCCTTGATTTGGCACATTTGTACTCCTCCACCAGGCTCGAGATTGGCAGAGAGAGGGCTCCATTGCCATACAGGCCAATGCTGGTAAGGCATCTCGGCAGTCCCAGCCACTTCCTCACTTGTGCATTCACTAATCTCTCCAGTCGAATGGCATGGGATAGCGTGACCTCATAGATAGAAATTGGCCACATGAGACGGGGCAGAAGCCCAAACTGCCAGCACCACAGCTTCAGCTTCCCTGGGAGAGCAGTGTTGTTGATCTTCTTGAGGCCGCTGATTGTTTCCTGCCTGAGTTGCTCCAGCTGCTTCGAGTCTTTGAGTTCTGCGCTATACCAGCGACCGAGACTTTTGATGGGCTTCTCCTGAACTGTTGGTATTGGCTCGTTGTTGACCTGGAACCTCTCGTTGGTAAGCTGGCCCTTAACAATGGAGATACTGCGGGATTTGCTGGGTTTAATCTCCATTCTAGTTTATCCAACAGGCGTTTGGTGCATGCCTTTGTTGTTGTTATTGTTGTCATGTCGTCCATGTACGCCCTGATTGGAGGAAGACGCAGCCCGCTCTCCAACCGCTCTCCTCCTACCACCCATCGGGATGCTCGAATAATGAGCTCCATCGCCATTGTAAACGCGAGTGGAGATATAGTGCAGCCCGCCATAATACCTATCTCGAGGTGCTGCCAGGCAGTTGTACTGGCCTGTACTGTCACACAGAATTGAAGATCCTGGAAATAGGCTTTGACCAGCCTTGTGATACCCTCTGGGACTTGGAAGAACTTGAACGCAGCCCAGAGAATTTCATGCGGCACTGACCCAAAGGCATTGGCGAGATCCAAGAAAACTACATGCAGGTCTTTCTTCTCCTACTTGGCTGTCTGTATCTGGTGCCAGATGACATTTGTGTGCTCCAGACATCCTGAGAATCCCCTTATCCCTGCCTTCTGCACTGAGGTGTCGACAAAGTTATTCTTCTGCAAGTACACAGAAAGCCTCTGGGCCGCAACACTGAAAAATATCTTTCCTTCCACATTCAGGAGGCTGATCTGGCGGAACTGATCGATGGTTGAGGAATTATTTTCTTTGGGAATCAGGATTCCTCCTGCCGTCGCCATGCCTTTGGTATGATTCCTTTTTCCCATGCCACTTTCATGAGCTTCCAGAGGTACTTCAAGACGCCTGGCGCGTTCTTATAGAGCCTATATGGAACGCCATTGGGCCCAGGGGCTGAGGCTGTTCTTGCCCGCTTTACTGTGCTCTCCACTTCGCTCCAAGTTGGAGGTCTTGCTTCCATCTGATGCTCGGGTGGTTGAATTGGCGGCATATCATCCGGGATGCTGGCTGGCACAAACCTCTGATTGTCAGAGTAAGTCTTCCTCAGATGCTTCTCTAGTTCTCTTAAGGGTACTTTGAGGGTCCCAGTTTTCTCCTTGCCAAAGAGGTCTTTGACGAACTTATAGGGATCTCTGTAGAAGGCAGTCCTCGTTCGTTCCTTCTTCTTATGTTGCTTTCTAAGGCATTCTGCTCTACGCAGTGTTGCAATACGCTGCTTGATGTCTCCCTGTAGTGCCTCAAGTCCTTTCCTTTCCACTTCTGTGGCCTTCCTCCATTGTTTTCTCAGATTCCTTCTTTCTTTCACCAATCGCTCAATCTCTTGTTGTCTCCTAGACTTGATATTGACCAATGGGTTCTTCTGCGTCCCAATGTTTGGGGTTGTACTTTTCACCCCAAATCTCTCTGCTCCATAGCTGTAAATGATCTCTCCGATCTTGTCCAACCTTCTTTCCACGCCCCCTTTCAGACCTTCTAGAAGATGGACGAGGTCTGTGTCTGTGGTTTCCCACTCCTTTTTCTGGCAGGATTTAGGCCACAAGATTTGAGGCTTCCGTCCGTTCATCCTCCTCTCTACTGCTGTCTGTGGCTGGATGGGCTCTGGACTCATGTCCGTTGGTGGCTCTGTGCTTGATTGAGCTTTGTCTGGGGTTCTGATACCCTGTGGACTGTGGTGAATATCCTGCCACTGGGCTTCACTCGACTGATTTGCCCTACCTCTAAGGAAGTAGTGGTCAATGCGAGGCCCCTCGCTAGGCTCTCTCAGGCACTTTTTTCTGCCCTGGTGGATCTTGAGACCCTTCTCTGATGTTATCTTTTTCCAGCCACAGGTGCAGCTTTGAAGCTTGTGTCCTGCCCTTACTGTTACCCCATCAACTCCCGTGCTGAACATTTGATTCATAGTCGTTTCCATTCCAGGGTCTGTTACCGTGTGATCCACCGATGAGTCATCTTACGCCCCCGCTCTCGCAGACTCAAGGGGTATTTTTCAGACTCAAGGAGTAAGTGTGTGTGTCCGCGTAAGTGAGTGTGTGTGATTTAATCATTGGTGTTTGTTTGATATTTAGCGAGTCCTCTGAGCATTTCCCCCAGACGATTCCTGGGACTGTCGGTAGCTGAAGCTCATTAAATATGCAAATCTTATCCAATCCTAGCCGTTTACTTCCAAGTATTCAGTGTGGCACGCCCATCAAATCTGAGTTTTTTTCAGAAAGCCTCAAAACCAAGGCAGAAAATAGCCTATTACTTATTCATTATTATAAGTTGACCTCAGACAACAGTATAAAAAAAAAGCCAGTTCATGAATTCACCTTTAATTGTTGGTGATTTTAATATTCATGTAGATAATGAAAAAGATGCAATGGGATTGGCATTGACAGACATTCTAAACTCTATTGGTGACAACGTGTCAGGACCAGTGTTGGGGAAAGTTACTTTGAAAAGTAATGCATTACAATATTGCCTTACTCCCTTAAAAAGCAACTAATTGCGTTAGTTTTCTTTAAAGAAAAATGCATTACTTTATTTTTGCGTGGGCTGTGCGTTTGGGCAGTTTTTTTAAATAACAAATAATGCCAGGGGGGTGTTTGGAGAATATCGGGGGGCGCTGGACGGACGTAGTATTTTTGAAAGGGGGGTGTTGAGATGTTCTTGGGGGGGGGGGGGGGGGGGGGGGGTTGTTTAATGCAAGTTTACATCAAAGATTTACAGGCTGAAACTCGTGACTACATAAAATGGGCTGCAACATTCTAATACTGTTGTTGCGTCCCAATTCGCCTACTTATACTACAACCTACAAATATGAACTCTTTTTGTGAAGAAAAACTACATACTTTTGAGTGTATAGCAGAAGAGTATGCAAGCTTCGGGACATACTACTTCATCAACTTTAACGGACGCTCTGTCGCTAGTTTAACTACATTTTTCAATAGCGTGGTGGTAGCGTCGCTGTTTTCTGAATCAAATAGCTTTTCAGTAGCCAAGCTCTTTTGTTGATCAAGTAGTGCGGTAGCGTCCACACAAGCTACATTTTCCCAAGAATTTCTGAAGATAAAACTCAAATTGGAAATACAACTGCTAAAGTCGTGGGTATAGCCTACCTCACTTTCTACTTTCCGCTCTGTCTCGCTCTGATGCACGCGCAAGCTTTTGAAAGTATTCCTTTGGCCGTGAGCACGGAAAGACGGGTTCGGCGCGTGCGCACTATCTAGTGGACTGTTTTCAAGCGCTCAATTAACTCGCGCATGGCATGCGCTGTTGTAGGCACATTGTCCGTGCAGCCACAAAAGAGAAACAGTGATCTCAATGCAAATTTTGAAAAGCCTCTATTGTGTTGCGTGAATAAACCCCTCTTGTTAAAATTATCGGGGTCCAGCCTGGCCACCCTCTTGATATGTGGTGGCAGAAACGTTAGTTAGTTAGTTAGTTAGTTTGTTCGTTCCATAAAGAACGAACAAACTAACTAACTAACTAACTAACTAACTAACTAACTAACTCACTCACTCACTCACTCACTCACTCACTCACTCACTCACTCGCTAACTCGCTAACTCACTCACTAACTCTCTCTCTCCCTTGGTTTGGGACAGTTGTTGATCAAACAATTGAACTGAAAAAGTATGCCTGCCTATTTGTTGACTTTTATTGATCTCTGAGATAGCATTGATTGGAATGAAGTTGGTCAAAAAAAAAAAAAAAAAAAAAAACCTTGTAAGCTTAGATGTAGTAAACTACTTTTGCCATGTTGCTGTAGCTTAGCTTGGTACATT